>JAMPIV010009816.1:0-154912 GCA_024509875.1 Oreohelix idahoensis | reverse complement strand
ATCGGAAACGGAAGCTAACTCTCTTGCAATTAAAATTACTACTTAACATCCGGGGCTGAAAATCACGTGTACACAAGTCATGTGCTAGAAACGATGACAGCCGCAAGGCGAGACATCTCGCCTGCAGCGTGCTACAGGTTAATAAATCAGTACATCAATTAAGATTATTTTCTTCATTGCCATCAATGTCCCTAACATTTTATTGCACTGACATCAAACAAATTCACTAAACAGTGGAAAAATATCATGGTTTTAAAACATCTCCTGAAATTTCTATAAATAGCCACACAAATTCAAGATGGCCGCCATGATCATGTGACCAATTTGCATGAAATATATTTTTATTGATGTAGCAACCATTCATAATGGCGCTCTGAAAATTTCAAAACCCTATGTCTGTTTTTCAATTTTTTATGAATTTAAAACAAAACCAGTTATTTTTAAAGAAATCGGCAAACAAACTTGGTAATGGGAGACATTAATGCACTGGATTGCTGGTTAATCGTTAAATCAGTACGTCAATTAAGATTATTTTCTTCATTGCCATCAATGTCCCTAACATTTTATTGCACTGACATCAAACAAATTCACTAAACACTGGAAAAATATCATGGTTTTAAAACATCTCCTGAAATTTCTATAAATAGCCACACAAATTCAAGATGGCCGCCATGATCATGTGACCAATTTGCATAAAATATATTTTTATAGATGTAGCAACCATTCATAATGGCGCTCTGAAAATTTCAAAACCCTATGTCTGTTTTTCAATTTTTTATGAATTTAAAAAAATAAACAGTTATTTTTAAAGAAATCTGCAAACACCCTTGGTAATGGGAGACATTAATGCTCCGGATCGCTGGTCAGCAAAGTGTTAAATAAAAATTCATTTTCACGAATATCAAAATATTATAGTTTCATTTTTACATTTCATAAGTTTCCTAAACAGTTACTAGGAAAATCCAGGCAATGCCAGGTACTTACAGCTAGTTCTTGATAAAAACTGAGATTTACCCAAGTAAGTTAAATTGACAGACTTCTATTAAAATATTTCATGTGCCATAAGCTATTACTTATCACACTAGTGGGTTACTAAGGGCTGCTAAGGGACTACTAACACTCTTATCTTCCAGGCATGGCATAAGAGCTGACTAAGGAGGGTTGGGTTTGGGACCAGTTATCACATCCTGTAGACAATTTGTAACCACACAAAATTTACCCAGTAATGTGTAGAACATCTCTGTAGAGGTGTCCATTTCTGCTTTGATAGCCTCTACTGGAATGTCATCAGAACCACCTCCTTTTCCTTTTGTTAGAAGCTTTATGTCTTTCTTTATTTCTTCTTTATTTGGTTTTTCACAGTTGACTTGTAGCTCCTCGATTGCTGGCTGGAAGTCAGAGGGATTGCGTGGATACAGTCTGCTGAGTTGAGTCTCTTTTGTGGAACTGTCTGTGAGAGAGAATAAACACCACCAGAATGGAAAAAATTATCTCTGGTCAAACTGCATTAGAAGGGAGATTTACAAAAGATTTACAAGTGCATTTAATAAATGTAAATAATCTTACTATTAGTTCCAGGACAAATATTTAACAGGTTCATCCTCAAGAACTTGAAGTCTATGGGTAGAGAACAAACAGGTTCTGGACAAAGCAGTTCCTGTTTCCCATGAACCGTTAATTTGTAGAACTCATTCAATACCATTTTATTGGTTTATATACTTATACAGATCAGAATGCCACATGGAGAATAAAAGTGGAATAAAGTCTGAAATGGAAGGTAACTCTTTACATTTGATTTTTGGACTATGAAAAGGTATTTGGCAGTGTAGACAGAGAACCACTTTGGAAAATGATGAGGCAATATGGAGTCCCATTGAAGATTATTAACTTAATGAAGAAAACAAATGAAGACTTAACATTTTTCACAAATTAAAACTAAAGAACTCAGGTGCAACAGGGATGCCTGTTGTTACCATTTCAATAATATATGCTACAGATTGGGTTGTGAAAACATCAACTTCAACCAATAGAAACCTATTAAACTCTGATTAAACAGCTTTATGATCTAGATTTTACAGATGAACTGGCTCTCCTGTCCAAAAATTGTAATCACATGTATGACAGAATGAAAATACTTAATGAGAGGTGACAACAAGTGGGTCTGAAAATACACAGGGAGAAAACAAATATAATGAGAATAAATTCAGGAAATGATAAAAATATTGCTCTTGAAGAAACAGCACAACAACAAGATGTAGAATCATACATACAAACAGAAAAAAAAAGTAAATCCATTACAAAAATAAGAACCTTTTACTATCACGTCAGTCCTATTGTATGACTTGAAACACGTCACGTCAGTCCTACTGTATGACTTGAAACCTGGAGAACAACAATCAAAGAAGCTACACTCTTTCTTAAAATGGATGCCCACATAGAATAGAAGGACTGAAGTGCTGTGACAAGATCACTCATGTGGAATTGATGACAACTACCAGACAAGCATTCATGGAACCAGAGATGAGAAGATGCTGGAGATTAACAGGAAACACACTGAGAACTGATGACAACTACCAGACAAGCATTCGTGGAACCAGAGATGAGAAGATGCTGGAGACTGACAGGAAACACACTGAGAAAACCTGGTGACAACATTCCTAGAAGTCTAGAGGAAGGTCAAGGACACATGGAGAAGAGAACTGGAGACAGACATGAAGAAGACATTGAAAGAACTAGAGCCGATGGCACAGGACAGGAAAGACTTGACACAGGACAGGAAAGACTTGACACAGGACAGGAAAAACTTGACAAAAGTTTGTTGAAAACCTCTGCTCCTAGGGGTGCTCAAGAGTGATGAGAGAGACATAAATGTCTTTTGTTGACAGTCACATCATTAGTTCATTCAAAATATATGTCAAATATAAGAGGACATACTTACTTACTTAGTCATTCCCCTTCTACAGTGAGGTGTAGAGGTTTGGAAGAGAGAGTGCCAGACTATTATATCAGCTGTACTTCTTGTGTTCCAAGTTCCATAAGTCGTAGTCCGTTCCAGTTCGTTGCCTTTAGAATCAGTCCGGTTTTCTCTCTTATATTACTTGTAATCATAGTTTAAGACAAACAGGTGATTGGCCTGTTGTGCCTTTGCATGGTGGAGGGGCTGCCTCCTTACGGCCTCCA
This sequence comes from Oreohelix idahoensis, assembly GCA_024509875.1. Classification (NCBI taxonomy): domain Eukaryota; kingdom Metazoa; phylum Mollusca; class Gastropoda; order Stylommatophora; family Oreohelicidae; genus Oreohelix; species Oreohelix idahoensis. Next base: position 151,732 of record JAMPIV010009816.1, on the reverse strand, counting down.
TGCAGGCCGCCCTCCTCCTTTTTCATCTGGGCTTGGGACCGGCATAGGCGGAGTTATATAAGAGGACATGAAATGTAGAATTTGTTGACAGTCACATGATTAGTTCATTCAAAATATATGTCAAATATAAGGAGGACATGACACGTATAATTTGTTGACAGTCACATCATTAGTTCATTCACAATATATGTCAAATATAAGGAGGACATGACATGTATAATTTGTTGACAGTCACATCATTAGTTCATTCACAATATATGTCAAATATAAGGAGGACATGACATGTATAATTTGTTGACAGTCACATCATTAGTTCATTCACAATATATGTCAAATATAAGGAGGACATGACATGTATAATTTGTTGACAGTCACATCATTAGTTCATTCACAATATATGTCAAATATAAGGAGGACATGAATTGTAGAATTCCTCAAGAGAGACAATATCAACAACCCTTTATTCTAGAGTCTGAATGAGACAACTGTGATCTCATGTTACCATTTCTCTTCTTACGGTTTATAGATTAGATTATGAAAACAACAATATTAACCAACAGAAATGAAATTCAATATATGCTGACAATACAGCTCAATGATTGTCAGCAACCTTGGCCTTCTATCCCAAACCAAAGAAAACCTAACAAAAACAAGAATGTTCAATGCAAATGCCAAAGCAGTTCTATAATATGTCTCTGAAACATGAACAATTATCCCCCCAAAAAATAAGCACAAACACACATGTAAAAAAATATAGACTTTTTAAATGTTTACTACCAGCTCAACAGAAGAGAAGAAGTGGTAATCTTCAGACTCAACACTGGCCACAACAGATTGAGATACCATCTATTCAACAAGCTAAAGATAGGAACTACCAATCAGTGTAACTGTGGCACTGATAAAATGACTGCTGAACATCTGCTTCAAAGCTGCCCCTTATATGTGGTACAGAGAAAGTGCATATGGCCAACGCCAGCTCCTTTCGTGGAAAAGCTTTACGGGGATTCAAATAGCCTCAAACTGACTACTGCTTTCTTTGAGAACATTCAAGTGGATGACATCTGAGAGTTTACGATGAAGAAGAAATGCTTTTATTTCTGCTTGCAGGAAAAAAAAAAAGATCATTATGATGGTATGATATGATTGCTAATGTGGAACTGATTGAAATAACCAAACAAATATAGATCATGATGGTATGATATGATTGCTAATGTGGAACTGATTGAAAAAACCAAACAAATATAGATCATGATGGTATGATATGATTGCTAATGTGGAACTGATTGAAATAACCAAACAAATATAGATCATGATGGTATGATATGATTGCTAATGTGGAACTGATTGAAATAACCAAACAAATATAGATCATGATGGTATGATATGATTGCTAATGTGGAACTGATTGAAATAACCAAACAAATATAGATCATGATGGTATGATATGATTGCTAATGTGGAACTGATTGAAATAACCAAACAAATATAGATCATGATGGTATGATATGATTGCTAATGTGGAACTGATTGAAACAACCAAACAAATATAGATCATGATGGTATGATATGATTGCTAATGTGGAACTGATTGAAATAACCAAACAAATATCAGCTGAAAAAAATGGCAAGGATATGGAAAGAAGATGAACAACAAAAAATATAGCAAGGAGGGCTCAGCATTTCTGTTTAGTTAATTAGAAAAAAAAAAATCTTGTTCAATCTCTAATAAGTTATAATTAAGATATATAGTATCTGTAGTTTTAGATTTCATTGTCTACATAATTCACATGATCTTGCATATTCATGTCTTCTGTTCAGACTTTAATCCAAGACATACAGATCAAAGTCCCATACCAGTGTATAGAACAAGGAAGGGTAGGGGTGGGCGGTCACCCCAGCCCAGAAGGAGTGAGGCGCCAAAAAGTCAGGTTGTTTCTCTGAGAACGCATGTGTCCAACTAACATAATTTGTTTCTTTTCTTTCTCAGTAGATTCTCTCTCTGTCATTTTTGACTTCAAATCCAAAGTATTTCTATTCTTCAGCTGTATGATCACAACTAGTGTTAGTGAGCTGCTACATGTCCTCTCTAGGCTGTATGATCACAACTAGTGTTAGTGAGCTGCTGTATGTCCTCTCTAGGCTGTATGATCACAACTAGTGTTAGTGAGCTGCTGTATGTCCTCTCTAGGCTGTATGATCACAACTAGTGTTAGTGAGCTGCTGTATGTCCTCTCTAGGCTGTATGATCACAACTAGTGGTAGTGAGCTGCTGCATGTCCTCTCTAGGCTGTATGATCACAACTAGTGTTAGTGAGCTGCTGTATGTCCTCTCTAGGCTGTATGATCACAACTAGTGTTAGTGAGCTGCTGTATGTCCTCTCTAGGCTGTATGATCACAACTAGTGTTAGTGAGCTGCTGCATGTCCTCTCTAGGCTGTATGATCACAACTAGTGTTAGTGAGCTGCTGTATGTCCTCTCTAGGCTGTATGATCACAACTAGTGTTAGTGAGCTGCTGCATGTCCTCTCTAGGCTGTATGATCACAACTAGTGTTAGTGAGCTGCTGTATGTCCTCTCTAGGCTGTATGATCACAACTAATGTTAGTGAGCTGCTGTATGTCCTCTCTAGGCTGTATGATCACAACTAGTGTTAGTGAGCTGCTGTATGTCCTCTCTAGGCTGTATGATCACAACTAGTGTTAGTGAGCAGCTGTATGTCCTCTCTAGGCTGTATGATCACAACTAGTGTTAGTGAGCAGCTGTATGTCCTCTCTAGGCTGTATGATCACAACTAGTGTTAGTGAGCAGCTGTATGTCCTCTCTAGGCTGTATGATCACAACTAGTGTTAGTGAACTGCTGTATGTCCTCTCTAGGCTGTATGATCACAACTAGTGTTAGTGAACTGCTGTATGTCCTCTCTAGGCTGTATGATCACAACTAGTGTTAGCGAGCTGCTGTATGTCCTCTCTAGGCTGTATGATCACAACTAGTGTTAGTGAACTGCTATATGTCCTCTCTAGGCTGTATGATCACAACTAGTGTTAGTGAGCTGCTGTATGTCCTCTCTAGGCTGTATGATCACAACTAGTGTTAGTGAGCTGCTGCATGTCCTCTCTAGGCTGTATGATCACAACTAGTGTTAGTGAGCTGCTGTATGTCCTCTCTAGGCTGTATGATCACAACTAGTGTTAGTGAGCTGCTGTATGTCCTCTCTAGGCTGTATGATCACAACTAGTGTTAGTGAGCTGCTGCATGTCCTCTCTAGGCTGTATGATCACAACTAGTGTTAGTGAGCTGCTGTATGTCCTCTCTAGGCTGTATGATCACAACTAGTGTTAGTGAGCTGCTAGTGTTAGTGAGCTGCTGTATGTCCTCTCTAGGCTGTATGATCACAAACTAATGTTAGTGAGCTGCTGTATGTCCTCTCTAGGCTGTATGATCACAACTAGTGTTAGTGAGCTGCTGTATGTCCTCTCTAGGCTGTATGATCACAACTAGTGTTAGTGAGCTGCTGCATGTCCTCTCTAGGCTGTATGATCACAACTAGTGTTAGTGAGCTGCTGTATGTCCTCTCTAGGCTGTATGATCACAACTAGTGTTAGTGAGCTGCTGTATGTCCTCTCTAGGCTGTATGATCACAACTAGTGTTAGTGAGCTGCTGCATGTCCTCTCTAGGCTGTATGATCACAACTAGTGTTAGTGAGCTGCTGTATGTCCTCTCTAGGCTGTATGATCACAACTAGTGTTAGTGAGCTGCTGTATGTCCTCTCTAGGCTGTATGATCACAACTAGTGTTAGTGAGCTGCTGTATGTCCTCTCTAGGCTGTATGATCACAACTAGTGTTAGTGAGCTGCTGTATGTCCTCTCTAGGCTGTATGATCACAACTAGTGTTAGTGAGCTGCTGCATGTCCTCTCTAGGCTGTATGATCACAACTAGTGTTAGTGAGCTGCTGTATGTCCTCTCTAGGCTGTATGATCACAACTAGTGTTAGTGAGCTGCTGTATGTCCTCTCTAGGCTGTATGATCACAACTAGTGTTAGTGAGCTGCTGCATGTCCTCTCTAGGCTGTATGATCACAACTAGTGTTAGTGAGCTGCTGTATGTCCTCTCTAGGCTGTATGATCACAACTAGTGTTAGTGAGCTGCTGCATGTCCTCTCTAGGCTGTATGATCACAACTAGTGTTAGTGAGCTGCTGTATGTCCTCTCTAGGCTGTATGATCACAACTAATGTTAGTGAGCTGCTGTATGTCCTCTCTAGGCTGTATGATCACAACTAGTGTTAGTGAGCTGCTGTATGTCCTCTCTAGGCTGTATGATCACAACTAGTGTTAGTGAGCTGCTGCATGTCCTCTCTAGGCTGTATGATCACAACTAGTGTTAGTGAGCTGCTGTATGTCCTCTCTAGGCTGTATGATCACAACTAGTGTTAGTGAGCTGCTGTATGTCCTCTCTAGGCTGTATGATCACAACTAGTGTTAGTGAGCTGCTGCATGTCCTCTCTAGGCTGTATGATCACAACTAGTGTTAGTGAGCTGCTGTATGTCCTCTCTAGGCTGTATGATCACAACTAGTGTTAGTGAGCTGCTGTATGTCCTCTCTAGGCTGTATGATCACAACTAGTGTTAGTGAGCTGCTGTATGTCCTCTCTAGGCTGTATGATCACAACTAGTGTTAGTGAGCTGCTGTATGTCCTCTCTAGGCTGTATGATCACAACTAGTGTTAGTGAGCTGCTGTATGTCCTCTCTAGGCTGTATGATCACAACTAGTGTTAGTGAGCTGCTGTATGTTCTCTCTAGGCTGTATGATCACAACTAGTGTTAGTGAGCAGCTATATGTCCTCTCTAGGCTGTATGATCACAACTAGTGAGCAGCTGTATGTCCTCTCTAGGCTGTATGATCCCAACTAGTGTTAGTGAGCAGCTGTATGTCCTCTCTAGGCTGTATGATCACAACTAGTGAGCAGCTGTACGTCCTCTCTAGGCTGTATGATCACAACTAGTGTTAGTGAGCAGCTGTATGTCCTCTCTAGGCTGTATGATCACAACTAGTGTTAGTGAGCAGCTGTATGTCCTCTCTAGGCTGTATGATCACAACTAGTGTTAGTGAGCAGCTGTATGTCCTCTCTAGGCTGTATGATCACAACTAGTGTTAGTGAGCAGCTGTATGTCCTCTCTAGGCTGTATGATCACAACTAGTGTTAGTGAGCAGCTGTATGTCCTCTCTAGGCTGTATGATCACAACTAGTGTTAGTGAGCTGCTGTATGTCCTCTCTAGGCTGTATGATCACAACTAGTGTTAGTGAGCAGCTGTATGTCCTCTCTAGGCTGTATGATCACAACTAGTGTTAGTGAGCAGCTGTATGTCCTCTCTAGGCTGTATGATCACAACTAGTGTTAGTGAGCAGCTGTATGTCCTCTCTAGGCTGTATGATCACAACTAGTGTTAGTGAGCAGCTGTATGTCCTCTCTAGGCTGTATGATCACAACTAGTGTTAGTGAACTGCTGTATGTCCTCTCTAGGCTGTATGATCACAACTAGTGTTAGTGAACTGCTGTATGTCCTCTCTAGGCTGTATGATCACAACTAGTGTTAGTGAGCTGCTGCATGTCCTCTCTAGTCTGTATGATCACAACTAATGTTAGTGAGCAGCTGCATGTCCTCTCTAGGCTGTATGATCACAACTAGTGTTAGTGAGCTGCTGTATGTCCTCTCTAGGCTGTATGATCACAACTAGTGTTAGTGAGCAGCTGTATGTCCTCTCTAGGCTGTATGATCACAACTAGTGTTAGTGAGCTGCTGTATGTCCTCTCTAGGCTGTATGATCACAACTAGTGTTAGTGAGCTGCTGTATGTCCTCTCTAGGCTGTATGATCACAACTAGTGTTAGTGAGCAGCTGTATGTCCTCTCTAGGCTGTATGATCACAACTAGTGTTAGTGAGCAGCTGTATGTCCTCTCTAGGCTGTATGATCACAACTAGTGTTAGTGAGCTGCTGTATGTCCTCTCTAGGCTGTATGATCACAACTAGTGTTAGTGAGCAGCTGTATGTCCTCTCTAGGCTGTATGATCACAACTAGTGTTAGTGAGCTGCTGTATGTCCTCTCTAGGCTGTATGATCACAACTAGTGTTAGTGAGCAGCTGTATGTCCTCTCTAGGCTGTATGATCACAACTAGTGTTAGTGAGCTGCTGTATGTCCTCTCTAGGCTGTATGATCACAACTAGTGTTAGTGAGCTGCTGTATGTCCTCTCTAGGCTGTATGATCACAACTAGTGTTAGTGAGCTGCTGTATGTCCTCTCTAGGCTGTATGATCACAACTAGTGTTAGTGAGCAGCTGTATGTCCTCTCTAGGCTGTATGATCACAACTAGTGTTAGTGAGCTGCTGTATGTCCTCTCTAGGCTGTATGATCACAAGTAGTGTTAGTGAGCAGCTGTACATCCTCTCTAGGCTGTATGATCACAACTAGTGTTAGTGAGCTCTAGGCTGTTATGATGATCTCACACAACTAGTGTTAGTGAGCAGCTGTATTTTTTCTTTTTCTAGGCTTTCAGCCCTTCGTATGATCACAGGCTGGGGAACCTGAGGACTTTCCTTCCAACCCGGTCAGGAGCTTTGCTCCTTCCCATCCACAGAGGGTTTATCACAGGAGCCGTTCAGGCTATTCAGTCAAATTTCCGGCCGTAAACATTTCTTCAAACGCCGACGCCCGGGTTTAAACCATGAACACCTGGTCGCCAGTACAACGCCGAAGCCATTACACCAGCGCGGCTCCCGTATGTCCTCTCTAGGCTGTATGATCACAACTAGTGTTAGTGAGCTGCTGTATGTCCTCTCTAGGCTATATGATCACAACTAGTGTTAGTGAGCTGCTGTATGTCCTCTCTAGGCTGTATGATCACAACTAGTGTTAGTGAGCTGCTGTATGTCCTCTCTAGGCTGTATGATCACAACTAGTGTTAGTGAGCTGCTGTATGTCCTCTCTAGGCTGTATGATCACAACTAGTGTTAGTGAGCAGCTGTATGTCCTCTCTAGGCTGTATGATCACAACTAGTGTTAGTGAGCAGCTGCACGTCCTCTCTAGGCTGTATGATCACAACTAGTGTTAGTGAGCAGCTGTACATCCTCTCTAGGCTGTATGATCACAACTAGTGTTAGTGAGCTGCTGTATGTCCTCTCTAGGCTGTATGATCACAACTAGTGTTAGTGAGCAGCTGTATGTCCTCTCTAGGCTGTATGATCACAACTAGTGTTAGTGAGCTGCTGTACGTCCTCTCTAGGCTGTATGATCACAACTAGTGTTAGTGAGCAGCTGTACGTCCTCTCTAGGCTGTATGATCACAACTAGTGTTAGTGAGCTGCTGTACGTCCTCTCTAGGCTGTATGATCACAACTAGTGTTAGTGAGCAGCTGTATGTCCTCTCTAGGCTGTATGATCACAACTAGTGTTAGTGAGCAGCTGTACGTCCTCTCTAGGCAGAAAACCTATACGCTACATATCTTTTTCCTCAAAGCCCATGTTGCACAGAAGCAACTCCATTTGGAGTTCAAGAGCAGAAGCTGTTAAAGTCATTTATGAAAGATTTGATGAACTGGCAGATCTACTTGAGACGCTCCATCAAAATGTTTTTAATTTCATTTTAATGCTTTGTGTTTTATTTTTCTGTATCAAATTCTTGGAAAAACTGACCATGTACCAAAACAATTGCAAGATCCATCAAGGAACATCAAAGGTTTGAAGTCTCTCAAAAGAGAACTTAACAAAATGAGTGACATTGTTTGCAAAGAAGAGTTTTGAATGCAAAGACCAATGCAAAAAATAGGACAGCACAATATTTTTTAGACATCTACTTTTCACTCTGAGGATCCACACAGATCACAATTGACATGAAGTCCATCGGGTCAGTTATATTGGGCCAACAATCAGTGTTTGTCCTACACTTTGAAATCAACTGAAGAACACACATATTTGAACATAGTCCTGCTCTGTGCATTAAGCAATAGTAATTATCATATTTATGATATAACCCATAAAGTATCAACTGAGACTTATATCCTATTTCATACACATACAAGATCATTAATATAAGAATGAATACTTTCAGACACAATGAATAAGCACAATCATCTCACGTCATAATAATTCTTACACATAATGATGTGCCAAGCAATGACTTTTTGAGCACCACAAAGTTCCAAGATAAAGGACACTTTGTGGTGTGCAAAAAGAGGTGCAACAGATCAAAGCTGAAGGCCGATGTGTGATGCCCATTGAACTATCAAAAAACTTCCAGCAGAAGATTGCACGAGTGATAAGATGCATTCTAGACAGACTACAGCAGGAAATGTCAACACCTTTCAGTCAAATGAATCATATAAACATGGAATTTGAATTTCTTCAACACTGAGAATTTTATCAAGACAGATAATGCTTAAGAGATCTGTCAGAAGTGCACTGACCTGGCAAGCTTTTATGTCACAGACATTGATGGCAAGACCCTGCTTTCTAAGATAAACAATTGCAAGATGCTACAGTAGTCACGACCTGACTTTGTTCCGACAACTGCTTTGGGTTTACTTTCATTCATTGTGTCTTATGGAAATTATGTATTCCAAAAGTTACACATAGAACTGCATATTCTGTAATGATTTCTACTTCAGTAGCCAGTTGTGAGCATTTGTTTAGCACACCAAAGCTAGTTCTTTTGTATTTATGAGTATCTATGGGACAGGAACATCTGAGTAATCTGGAACTTCTTAGTATTGAAAGAGAAAATCTTGAGAACATTCATTTTGGTAAAATAATTAATCAATTTGCAGGAATGAAGGTACTAATGATTGATATGTAATTAAAAAGAAAGAAAAAAATGGACATATGTAGTGTACTGTTTATTAAGTCAAGAAAGATGAGAGGAACTGTGGTAAGACATGGAGTACAATGGATGGGTATGAAAACAAAATTGGATAAAGGTGATTCATCTTAGGTGGACAAAAGACAAAGAAAATAGCCAATGTTGTGGCCACAAGGCCTTCTTCAGGGAAAGGAAAACTTTCCTTTTCCGGGTACGCACATCTGTTCGGTGGCAAGCGTGTTAGGACCCAGCTGCCTTCAGGGAAGTACCCAGGTTTTATTTTTATATTTATTTAGATTCTTATGTGTCATATATAGCCTTCACTTTCTTTCCTTTCCCTGACGAAGGCCTTGTGGCTGCAACATTGGCTATTTTCTTTGTCTTTTGTCCTCGTAAGACGAATCACCTAGTGTACTACATATATTTTATTTGGCAGTGACCAGGAGCTATAAACCCTTGGTGTGCAACTGCCCCAAACAAGTAAAATTTGCAGAAAGAGATTTTCTGTTTAGACTAAAGATACCTGAAAAAATATAAAAAATAATTGAAATTTAAAAAAAAATACACACCTGTGCATTTAGGGTAGAAACCCTAAAAAATAATTACTTTTGTGGTGGATGTGTACAAATAACACATATTATGTTACATATTTGTTGATAGTTGTAACATATAGAGCACAGGTTACATTTATGTTAAAAAGTTGTAAAGCATTACTGAGTAAATTGTCCCCAGCAGGATATACAGATGTGGAACTGATCCTCATACTCTCTCTCCCTGCAGGAACATGACCATCTTCCTCACCTTTACTTTCTATCTTCACTGTGTGTCCCTGAAAACAACATATTTAACATATTCAAGTTTGAAGCAAATCACTTCAGTCTTAAATAATTAAAATATTGCCCCAATTTTACAATTACATGATACATTTTTATGTATTTAAATTTCTTTCTTTTCTCAGCCACTGTCCTTGATGAAGACTGTACATTACAATGACAAACGCTTCATTGCAAAAGAAAAAAAAAAGAAAAGAACCTAGCAAAAAGTAATAAAATGTTAAAATGGACAATATTTTAACAGATTTCTCAGTTTAACTGCCTTAGGCTGTATACAAATTTGTTATCAAGAATTAAAAAGAAAACTCACTTTAAAATCTGTACTGATGTCCTGTTTTATTTTTTGATCCAGGAATGGGATCTTCTGTTCCATATTTTTTTGTATTCTGAGAAGAAAAATGAATTATGTGTTACAAAATCTGAGATAGTTAGTTACAAGCTGGTTATTTAAGATACTGATTTTACAAGAAATTTCACTCAAATTTTCTTCTTTTTTTTTTTTTAAATAATGTTGAAAACCAATATTACAACTTGAAAATGTAAGGAAGAGTGATACATGTTTAATGGTAGAATGTCCAATGTCACATTCAATAGTCTTTGCTATACTGACTTTCTTCTGAGTGATACATGTTTAATGGTAGAATGTCCAATGTCACATTCAATAGTCTTTGCTATACTGACTTTCTTCTGAGTGATACATGTTTAATGGTAGAATGTCCAATGTCACATTCAATAGTCTTTGCTATACTGACTTTCTTCTGAGTGATACATGTTTAATGGTAGAATGTCCAATGTCACATTCAATAGTCTTTGCTATACTGACTTTCTTCTGAGTGATACATGTTTAATGGTAGAATGTCCAATGTCACATTCAATAGTCTTTGCTATACTGACTTTCTTCTGAGTGATACATGTTTAATGGTAGAATGTCCAATGTCACATTCAATAGTCTTTGCTATACTGACTTTCTTCTGAGTAATACATGTTTAATGGTAGAATGTCCAATGTCACATTCAATAGTCTTTGCTATACTGACTTTCTTCTGAATGAGTCAGAGCTGCCAAGTGCATGCAAAATGTGTATATGATCATTTAAATAAAAATATAACTTCTATCTATAATCTATCTATACATGTGCTTTATGCACTACACTAAAGCATTTGAGATAGAGAAAATAGATGAGAAAATTATGAAAATGATAGAATACATCAACATTGATTGTAAGGACCTGAGAGTTATCAACAACATGTACTAGCAACAAACATCAACAATGACAATTAACAGCCATATAGGAGCATTTTAGCAGATTAACTCTTAGTATATGTGCTCAAAAACCGCATTTTTATGAGCTGATTTCAGAGAGTACATTTTTAGGCATGACTGCCTTTACTGATTTTGCATTAAGTAACTTATTTATAATGATAACATAAAGTGTTATATATTAAAATGTAGAAAAATGAAACATCTATGACATGCACTTAACTTAATTGTTAAGTGGTGTTAAACATGCATGCAACATATACAGTAATGAGTGCAGAAAAATTTTAAAATTGAAAAAATTGAGAAACAAATTGCACTTATCAATATGTATAATTAATTCTGGTAAACTTCTACCCCTAAGCCTACTTTCATTTTAAAGTACATCCATTTTCACATAACGTAGGAAAGTTGGAGCTGTTTCTGAGTACAAATAAAGTTTTTATCACAATTTGAATTTTTTTGGTATATTTAGATAAAGCGCACAAACATTTTAACCTTTATTCACAGACATGACTACCGTTACTGATTTTGCATTAAATAATTTATTTATAATTGTTGATATTTACCTTCGTGTGTAGTAAATATTGCAAGATATAATGAGATGTGGCTGGCTGTCATACATACTCACGTTACGAAGTATAATCACGAAGCTTGAACACAAGATACAAGGATCGACATGTTTAATTCGCCATCTTAGAAAACAGGAAGTAGGAAGAAGGACACAGAAGAGTTAGCAAGGGCAAGTAACTCTAGTGGAAACAATATATACATCAACATCCCCCCTTCTTTATGAGTGAACAAAGTCATTCATCCAAGAGGGTTTCTTGCGATCTCCTTGAGGTCTCTTGGGCTAGATGGTAGGAGAGAATGTTTCTGTTCTTTGCCAGCTTTCCCAGGACTAGAAGTAGTTGGAGTTGAAGGATTATCTTCTGGAGGATTGAAACTGTTCACTTCACTAGTGTTCTCCATGTCTGACAAAACAACCTGTTGCTCGGGTAGAACTGGAGAGGAGACATCAATTTCCAGGTCTGCGGGATCAGGTGTGAGCTGGTGAGACAACTTGGGCAGATCATGAGCAGTTTTATCATGATAAGTCTTCACTGATCTGTCTCTCTTGCCTCTACTTTCAATAACTCTACTGTGAGATGCAACGGGTTTCACTGCAGAAGGTATCAGCGTACGCAGTTTCCTGTTGAACAGTATTTCTGCTGGACTTTGATCAAATTCTTGTCTCGGCGTATTACGAAGTTCAAGTAGTGCCTCATATGCATCTGTATTATTTTGAAGTCTTTCTCATCATACCCTTGATGAGTTTCACAGCAGATTCGTGCTAATTTGTTGGCTTTATGGTGACCTGGTGCTGATTTAACATGAAGTATTCCCCATCTAGCAGTAAATGATCTGAAATGTGCAGACGTAAACTGAGTACCTTGGTCAGATACAATAACTTTAGGGACACCATAACGAGCAAAATGAGACTTCAATTTCCTGATGATTAACTGTGCTGTCATTGTAGGTAGAAAGTCTACTTCAATGAAGTTGGAGAAGTAGTCAATCAGGACTAAATAATATCGGCCTTCTATAATAAAGATGTCATTGCCAACTTTCTCCCAGGGTGATAAACCTCTTGAGTGTTGGTTTAAAGGTTCTTTAGTATTCCTTGCCTTTGTTTCTTGACATTCTGGACAACTGTCAGCTATCTGTCGAATCTCAGCCGTCATGCCGATCCAAAACAGACAACTTCTGGCCCGGCGCATCATGCTGTCAAATGCAAGATTTCAGGCCTCAGTGCTTTTGGGATAAGAATACGCTCTCCTTTAAGTATTATGCCTTGTTCTGTTGTCAGAGTATCACGAATGTCAAAATAAGGCATAAGCTCAGCTGGTACAAAAGACTTTCTTTTAGGCCACCCATCCAAAATGGTCGACTTCAACCTCTGGAGCACGCTGTCTTTGAGAGTTTCAGCTTTAATCTTTTCCATCATCACATCTGGTATTTCAGGTAATCTTACAGGTGCATCAGCTCCTGCATTGCTCTCTCTATCAGCTAAGGAATCCAATGTGACATTATGAATACTAACTCTGGACAGTGTGTCGGCTATAAGAAGATCGGAACCTTGTACCCATTGGAATTCAAAGTCATATCGATGGCTGCGCATCAGTAAATTCTGCAGTCTTCGAGGAATTTGACTCCGAGGTTTCTTAACGATGGCCGCCAAAGGTTTATGGTCGTTGATGACTGTAACTTTCCTTCCATAAGTGTACTGGTCAAAGCGTTCCAAACCATACACAACAGCTAAGAGTTCCTTCTCAATTTGAGCCCAGCGTTGTTCAGTTTCAGTTAGAGCTCTTGAAGCAAACTCTATTGGATGACCATTTTGTAGGAGGACAGCCCCAAGTCCATAGCTGCTACTATCAACTTGAATACACAAAGATTCATCAGGATCATAGTATGCGAGTACTGGAGTAGAAGTAATCAGTTTCTTGACTCTCTTGAAAGCTTGATCACATTCAGCAGACCAGATAAAGGGAGTATCCTTATGGGTAAGTTCTCTTATTGGATGAAGAAGTTCTGAAAGATTGTTGAGAAACTTTGCTAGATACTGTATCATGCCGCAAAATCTGCGAACCTCATGACAGTCCTTAGGAACGGGCATGTTTAGTATTGTCTCAACCTTTTTCTTGTCTGGTTCAACACCTCGAGCAGTAATAAGGTGACCCATGAAGGTAATTTCTTCTTTCTTCTCTTGAGCTTTAGCGTCATTCAGTTTAATGCCTTTCTCTTTACACCTATGTTTCAGTGCTTTAAGCTTCAGATCATGGTCCTCAATTGCTTGCTGTTTGTTTGATCCACAACCTGCAATAACTATGTCATCAGCAACATTGATGCAACCATGAAGACCTTCAAGAGCTTGTGCTAGATGCCTCTGGAAAATTTCACTGCTTACATTCAACCCAAATGGTAATCTAGACCATCTGAACTTACCATAAGGTGTGATCATTGTTGTAAGTTTACTAGACTTCTCATCAAGTTTGATATGCCAGAATGCTTCCTTGATATCCAGCTTTGTGAAAATCTTGGCATTATTGAGTTCAGGCAATACATCATCCAAAGTTGGTAATCTGTAATGCTCCCTCTGCAAAGCCTCATTCAGGGGTCTAGGATCAATGCATATTCTTAAAGAACCATCAGACTTTTCAACAACAGCCATTTGGTTAACCCATTCAGTCGGTTCCTCTACTGGTATTAATATACATCTGTTCATTTGATTTTGAAGCTCTGACTTTACCTTGCTCTTAAGTGAAAATGGTATTTTTCTGCACGGCAGTGCCTTTGGATGAATATTAGGATCAATATGCAACACAGCTTCACCCAGGACACCTAGATGGTTATCAGAGTTATGATCATTATCTGAACTGTCAGTAGCCACCTTAGCAATAAATTTGTTTGTGTTGACTGTCACAAACTGTAGATCCTGCAGTGTGTTGTTGCCCAGCAAACATGTGAATCTATTTTTCACAACAGTAAACCTTATAGTGTGTTTTGTTCCAGTCTTAGGATTCTCAGCAGTTAATAGAACTTCTCCCAGTGGAATCATCTTAGTACCATTCCACATAACAAGCCTCTGTTTAGTGGGTAACAGTTGTTCTTGCATCACAAAGCGTTGACAGATTGTATTCACATCAGCTGCTGTGTCTAACTGGAATTTTACCATTTTTCCATTGACAATGAGTTGTGCAGATGTACAAGCTTTGCTAGACTTCACACAATTAAGAAAAACTTCAGAATCTTCCACTGACTCTGTGTGAACAGTATGAACTTTCTTGCATTTAACTTTGAAATGGTTTCTTCCCCCACAATTTGAGCAAAACTTCCCCCATGCAGGACACTTTTTCTTAATTAATAGATGTTTCTGTCCACAGTAATGACACTCCTTTCTAGGTTCAAAGTACCCACTGTCAGTGTTACTTTGACAGGCTTTACCAGCAGCACGCCCAGTGTTTCTCTTGGGAGGTTTATGGTTGAGTGATTTTTTCTGTACCTTTTCAACCCTTGCTTCAGAAGGTTGTACTGTATTACTTATCTCTATTATGTCATTTCCAGTTTGCTCGAAGACTCTGCATATGTGAATGGCTTTCCTTAGATCGAGGTCAGCTTCTCTCAAGAGCTTCTCTTGTAACCTTTTGTTGACAGTAAAGACGATTTTGTCTTTTATCATATGATCCTTGTCGTTAAAGTTGCACAAATCTGCCTTAGTTCTCAGCTCAGTTAAAAAGGAATTAAAAGGATCTTGAAGAGGTGTGTTCCAGAATCTGAACGTATGTAATACTTCATTGCTTCGTGAGTTTCAATGGTTCTGGAGCAAATCGAGAATTTTAGTAGGATTAGAGTGGTCTCCTTCCTCTGCCAGTTGATCAAAAACTTCAACAGCTTGAGGTCCAGCACAGTGTAGAATGATGGCCGCCCGAACAGAATCAGGTTTAGAGGCCACCTCTGTTGCATGCATGTATAGATCTAACTGTCGTCTCCATTTACGAAATGTGTCTGGTTCAACGTTATTTATGTCTAGGCAGGGTGGTAACCAAAATAAGGGCCGTTCTGCCATGACAAATTGTCTAATAATGGTATGCAAGCAATAACCAGTAATCTCCCCTCAAGTCTAATGACATTCAGCACACGTGTTACAAGATATTCAGCAGAATAGTCCGAATTCTGTAGAAATAAACACCGCTGCCACCATGTTGATATTTACCTTCATGTGTAGTAAATATTGTAAGATATAATGAGACGTGGCTGGCTGTCATACATACTCACGTTACAAAGTATAATCACGAAGCTTGAACACAAGATACAAGGATCGACATGTTTAATTCACCATCTTAGAAAACAGGAAGTAGGAAGAAGGACACAGAAGAGTTAGCAAGGGCAAGTAGCTCTAGTGGAAACAATATATACATCAACAATAATGATAACATGAAGTGTTATGTATCTAAATATAGAGAAATGAAACCCCTTTGACATGCACCTAACTGAATTATTCAATGATTTTAAACATACATGCAACATATGCAGTAATGAATGCAGAAAAATTTAAAAAGATAAAAAATTGAAAAACAAATTGTCCTTATCAATATTTATATTTAATTCTGGTAAACTTCTACCCCTAAACCTACTTTCATTTTAAAGTACATCCATTTTCACATAATGTAGGAAAGTTGGAATTGTTTCTGAGCACAAATAAAGTTTTTATCACAATTTGAATTTTTTTGGTATATTTAAGTGCACAAATATTTTAACCTTTATTTTCAGACATGACTACCGTATCTGATTTTGCTTTAAATAATTTATTTATAATGATAACATAAAGTTTTATATATATGATAGGAAACTCTTTACAGAGCGATACAACAGGAAGCAATCTGATCATCAGAAGGAGTCCCCCCATCCGACAAGTGTTTCGGCCCAATTACTCCTTTACAATCTAAGGGGGGTGGGCCCACTTGGGTCATGACTCCCAAGCGTCTCAGCTTCCTGTTGTCTTGTATCGAAAATGAACCCATTTCACTTATGGTAGCAACTTTTAAATCCACAACGCCAGCCGTGGAGGCAATCGTGAAAGTAACAAAGAGAAGACAAATTATTCCGTTCGTTCCGTCGCCCTTCACAACTAAGGACACACACTGAGACGAGCTGCGCGCCGCAAGTCACTGAAATATCTATATCTAAATATCTAAATATAGAGAAATGAAACCCCTTTGACATGCACCTAACTTAATTGTTAAGTGGTGTTAAACATGCATGCAACATATACAGTAATGAGTGCAGAACAATTTTAAAATATAAAAAAACTTGGAAAAAAGTTGTACTTACTCACAAAAATAATCCAATTTGAAAACCTGGAACTCCTAGAACCACTTTCATCCAATTATACGGAACACAGACAAGTTTCACTTGTTTTGAATACTAAATAAAAATGTTTCCTTTTGAAATGTTCAGGTCACATATTGAAAAATCATGACGGAAATAAACTATGTACACACTTTATACACAACTGATATTTACCACAATTTATTTCCTTTCATGATAAGCAGCAAAACAGTTATTTGGATGTAGATGGGGATTATTTGTGCATCCTTCACAATAAAAGGATGTCTTGACCTTTACTTGAGGGGTGCTGCAAAATACACAGTTGCTGTGATATTTTTATTTTTTAATTAAATGGTTTGTTCCTCTTAGTCTGTTGACTGGATTGTTCACTTGATTGCCATGTCCAATCCTGGGAGGAATTTGCTGGAAATCCACAGCAGCAACAAGAGAGAGCTCATTGACAAGTTGTCGTTTAAATTGAAGAAGGCTGTTTTTTGGCATTTGTTGTTCTTGACAGTGCAAATAATTTATACGCATTGAGCTGAGCTATTTCAAAAATCCAGAACAAAATTGTTTTCCACCACTTTCTTGTTCTTCTGCTAAATGTGCCATATGTTACAATGCTTTGGTCCACTCTGTCACATCCATTCATGCATTGATTGTAATAATCAATCATCAGTGGTTTATTTTTTGTTTCACCAAAGCGATTGGTGATGTACTTGCTTTCCACTGTTGGGCAACTTGAAACAAGAATGCATATTCATTTATAGAAACAGTAAGCTCATCTATAATCTCATTAGTTAAAAGAGCTTTGAGACAATAAAATGCAGAAGAATCATCAGGTATAATATTTGGATTCACACATGTAATCCTAGCATGAGGCGCTACAAAGCGGAAAGCATTTTGTGTTGAGCCAGCATCAACTTCATTCCACCTAATTTCCTCATTCATTGTACTTGTATTACCATCAGTACTTGTGGATTCTGCTTCTTTATGGGTTGATCTAGATGTAGGCATATCTTCTCTTAATCTTTTCTTCATGGGAGCTTTGCCTTTTCCTTGTTGTCTTTTCATTGGCCTGGCATTTCTAGTACTACTACCACTGACAGAACCAGCTAGGGGAAACACCCCCTTCTCATCTGATTCAGTGTTTTGATTACATATATCTTTGCTGGGCAAAATATATTCTGAATCTGAACTGTCATCTTCACTCGATAACTGATAATCCTCATGTTCGATCCAAGAAGAAATAAGTCGTGCTGCTTGCACCGCAGATAACCTTTGCTTACAATCATTTGAAGATGAAGCCATTTTGGTTAAAACAAATTTGTTTACGATCAACAACCGAACAAAACACTAAAAATCGAACTTAATAACTCATCAAAAAAATACACCAACCTAATATTTGTAAACAATTGAATACAGGAAGTGACTATAAATGTTGGATTGGATAAAACATCAACAATTTTTCATTAACTCTTTGCCGATAGAGTTTTCATGTCAAAAGCCATTTCACGGGGCGAGCCGTATATTTGGTACCAAATACGCGCCACTTCACGGGGCGAGCCGTATATTTGGTACCAAATACGCGCCACTTCACGGGGCCAGCCGGAAACTAAGAGTTAATAAAGGGTGTTATACATGTTTGATGATAGAATGTCTGTGATTGTATTTTAAACAATTTGTGCCATATTGATTTATTTGAGTGATTCAGAGATTTTCAAATGCATGCTAAATGTGTGTAAGATCATGTTTGAAAAATGTAACTTTTCACATTTGATAGCTAGAATGTCATATAATAGAAAGATTTTAAAATGCCAATTTTTCAATCAATCAATCAATACCCATTAGCTCCCCAAGGAGCAATGGCCTTCAACAAACATATGCCAAGTCTTCCTGTCATGTGCCATCCCCTGAAACTCTTTCCATGTTTTCCTCACCATTTTCACCTCTGTATCCAGCTCTCTTCTCTGTGTGTTTTTTGGTCTACCTCTGCCTCTCTTTCCCTCAGGATTCCAGAACAAGGACTGCCTTGTAATGCTATCAACAGGTTTCCTCAATGTGAGTCCTATCCATCGCCAGCCTCTTCTTCTCAACTCTTGTTCCACTGGCACTTGTCTGGTTCTTGTCAACATTTCCACATCTGTGACTTTGTTATACCATTTCAGTCCTTTTATTCCATGCAAGCACCCGTTTATTAAAGTCCGTAGCTTTTTGGTTGTTGTTTTTGTTGTTCTCCATGTCTCAGAGCCATACAATAGGACTGACCTTGACATTTGAGTTGAAGATTCTTATTTTCATATTGGATTTGATTACTCTTGTTCTCCATATACTTCCCAATGCAATGAAAGCTCCTCTTGCTTTTTATATTCTTATTTTAATATCACTGTCTGACCCTCTAACTCTGTCTATATTACTGCCAAGATATGTGTACGATTCTACATCAAGGAAATTTTTACAAAAGTAATTTTTTTTTTTTTTTGACATTGTTCTTGAGATCAGATATACAGACAAGTTACAAATTTTGTCAGAAAGTGCTACAATTTAGTAAATTATATCATAGAATAGTGAAATAAATGAAGGAAATTTGATATAAATTTTCACATTTAGCCACTTTATTTCATTTTGTGAGCAATAGATCTCTTCTGTTACTTACCTTTTAGTTCCCTGTGATGTACAGTGTAGTGACATTTTATACTAGAGAAGCACTAATGAGGTCGTCACATAATTCAAAACTAGTGTTCTCACAGGAATAAATGTAGGGGATGTATTCTCACAGGAATAAATGTAAAGTGAAAGGTGGGTTCTCACAGGAGTAAATTTAGGGGGTGTGTTCTCTCAGGAATAAATGTAGGGGTGTGTTCTCACAGGAATAAATGTAAAGTGAGGGGTGTATTCTCACAGGTGTAAATGTAGGGGGTGTGTTCTCACGGGAATAAATGTAGGGGGTGTGTTCTCAAAGGAATAGACATTGGGGGTGTGTTCTCAGATGCATAAGTTTCCAAAAATCATAGCATTTTTTTTTTTGCTTTTAAACATGACAATTTTGCTGATTAATGCCATCTTTCTCTTTTATTACAGTATCATATAATCATTATAGAATAAATATAGGCCATCTTACAAGTACCATGTTGAGCTGATCATACAGATGTGGTAGTGAAGTCTGGCAGCTTTACAAACAATGACTGCTACACACCTGGAGAGGAGACTATTGTTTCTTCTATATCATTAGCTGGACATGTCAGTAATCAAATATGAGCTGGAGATACTCATGCTGTCAATATTACGACATACCGGTAAAAGGCTGGGAACTGTCGTAGATTTTTGATAAGGGAATTAAGACTTGGGTTGGTCCCTTCTAAATAGATTAGAATAAGTGATAGTCACAGTGAGAAGTAGTAATAGCAATAGGTTTCCACGAGTGAGATGATAGAAATGTGATAGAGGCTGTTTCTGAAATCAAGAAATCTTCTCTCATTCACCTATCTTCTACGACAGATTTAGATGGAGTCAGACAGTCTAAACACGTATATATGAAATATATATATATATCCACTCACATACATACACACATAAGACGACAGTTAGACGTACAGACGTGGGAAAAACTATGACAATGATTATATGAAGAGTTTGGGAAAACGAACTGACCGACATGCTGGAATAAATTTTATGAGTAGTTTATTTATCAAGACTAAACTTCTCTCACAACATATCAAATCACATCAAGCATATACAAAAAAAATCATAAACAAAAAAAATCAAGAACTGCTACAAGAATGATAGACCCGTTGGTATGATCCTTCCCTCGATGTATAGCCCACAGTCCCGTTAGAAGAAAGTGATAGCCCCCAAAGAGTCACAGATACATATGATTTAGTCTAAAATTCTTCCCCTTTAAGGTATGAATAGACTGGATACTCTGATCTAGTCTAAGGGAATATATATATATATATATATATCTATATATATATATATATATATATATATATATATATATATATATATATATATATATATATATATATATATATATATATATATATATATATATAGTTAGCAATACCTTGCATAAAGAAATGTTATGACAGCAAAAATGAATGGGTGTCAAAATACCACCATAAAGGGATCGCTCAGTCCTGCATTCACTCTATTCATTAAACTGTGATCACATGCATTTTGTTCATACTCACAGCTTTGGTAGCCACTTCGGGAACAAAAAAAACAATATTTTTAGGACTTGCCCATACAGAATCTTCAATGGTAATCTTGGCCAAAAAACCCCGGGTCCAAAAAGACTGGTTGAATTCACTACTTCTGGGACCGTTCTCTTGGGAATACTATTGTTTTGGATGTCTGTTTAAGTCACATAAAATTGTCCAGGCACGAGCGATTATAGCGAGCACAGTGTCAACATCTTAGATTTCAAATGAATGAGGAATGTCAGGTCGGCACCTTCTCTCAGTATAGGAATTTAGTTGGTCACACCACCACTTGTCAACAGTGTCAGGAAAGTTACTGATTGTAATATGTTACTTGCCACAAAGGCTGAAAAATGACTAGAGTTTTCTCAGGAAGAATCAAATCAGGCTCGATGACCCGTTACTTCTTTAAAATCTTAAAGTTCTTGTAAAAGTTATACATCAAATCTTTAAGGTAAGAATGTTTGTTGTTTTCTTCACAGATTTATCTCTTTACTCAAACGCTGGCAAAGTTTGGGTACCACTGTTTCACTAAATATAAATGGAAAGAACACATATCAAATAATTATACATACTATAACTGATAATTTAAACTGCAAGCGTAGCTTGTCTTATAGTTTAACACTTCCCATGGAATAAGTTATATTTAAAAATCAAACATCCTGAATTAGGAATACCTACGCATTCCGTCAATACTCAAGATGTTTCTCTACTGTGTATTAGCAGTTAAATTAAATCCATTATGGTTACATGATTTTAAGCTAGAAATTATAATTTATTCCGTTTTCCACTGTAACTCGTTGACTAGAGAATAATACCGACTTATGTATTTTAAACTCTCTGCACAAATCTAACTAGCAAAATGAAATAAGCGATTTAACACTTTAACACTCACAAAATACTAGATAAATAATATAAGATTTACCTCAACACAGAACTACTAAGAACTTAAACCACTTTGATCATACTAAATGACATCTCTATTAACAGAGATTCTAGAAATCGAACGAAGGCTTGTTCTAGTCTTGACTGTGAAGTTACTGAGTGAAAATGAAATCTAACTCCCTCCAGTATATATGAAACACCAGACAAAGATGTACACTATTTCCATAAACTACGCAATAGCCTCCCCTTCTCTTAACACCTCCTGTCTTCGCACCTCACGCCAACATGACCATTCTGAGCAAATGCGTGATGGCGCCTTCTCCACCCTGACACTGAGAATCTACCGAGGAAACTATGTGTCAGATGCAAAATACCAGACAAATGTCTGATACTGCGCCCAGGGAGATGTCGGGATTCACGACTCACCTCAGCGCTCACCGAGAAGCTACGTTTTGACAAATGAGAATGCAGACGATATGTCGGCCCTATGTCTGAGATAGCCAAAATATTCACAGTTATTTCGTCAATCTGCAGTGATTGACCGAATGCATTCTCACGCCAAATCGTCTGGTGCAAGGGACTGACATGTTACGTAAATAGTTACTTGTTTAATCAGCAATGAAATGCGTTTCTAAATGAGAAACGAAACCGGCAAAAGTGAGAATGGGAAAAAAATATTTTTCGCAAATGAATGAATGTGAAAAATACAGGAAAAAAGGTAAAGAGTGATAATAAAATAGAGGATACGGGTGAAAGAAAAAGAAGAGGATATAGGCAATTCAATGATCATAAAACCTCTGTGACAGGAACACAATCTGACTATGAAGTACATGCTTGGATCAGCATTGATTTGATCTAGATATGTGATGGCCCAGGCAAAAAGCCTACATGCTGATGTTGTTCGTCCATCACGGGTGATGAAGACCACTCTGTTCATCCAATTATCAGGAATATGTTAGATTAGTCTATGGGTACGAAGGTGACTGATGAGCCCGATGCGGGCCTTGAAAGATCTCGGACAGTGTGGGCAGGGAATGTTTGCTCCATGTGAAGGTTTTATTACACGGTCTTTTCTAGCTTGTCTCCGCTGTTCCGCTGCTGCTCTTCTGGATGATTCGCATGCCACTGCACCTTTATGAAGAGATGTGCGCCAGGCAGTTCGGTCTTGCGCAGCAGCTTCCCATATGTCAGGGTTTATGTCAAAGGTTTTCAATGACGTCTTTAACATGTCTTTGAAGCACTTCTTTTGGCCACCATGGGAGCGTTTACCTTTCTGCATCTCACCATAAAAGAGTATCTTTGGCAGTCGATGGTCTGGCATGCGGACTCCATGACCTGCCCAGCGAATCTGTGACTGCATCAGAATAGTATGGATGCTAGGGATACCAGCTCTGTCAAGAACAGCGGTATCCGGGATCTTGTCTTGCCATTTGATGTTCATTACCTTCCTGAGACAGACTGTATGGAAGTGGTTTAGCTTCTTTACGTGGCGCTTGTATACAGTCCATGTTTCACATGCATAAAGCAGCACTGGAAGCACCGCAGCTCTGTACACCTTCAGCTTTGTCTGTAGACTAATGCCACTTCGATGCCACACGTTGGTGTATAGTCTGCCAAATGTGCTGCTGGCTTTGGAGATCCTGGTGTTTACCTCATCATCAATGATGATGTTTTGGGAAAGTGTGCTACCAAGGTATGTGAATCTGTTCTCACCATTTACCTTGATGATTGGCTCAGTATAAACTGTGCCAGGAGCTGGTTGGTACATGATTTCTGTTTTCTTCGTGTTGATGGTAAGCCCAAAGTTGGCACAGGCTTCGGAGAATCTATCCACGCTGTGCTGCAGATCAGCCTCTGAGCCAGCATTAAGGGCACAATCATCAGCAAACAGAAGATCTCTGATGGTGTGTGATTTGACTTTGGTTTTTGCTTGAAGCCTCCTAAGGTTAAACAATTTTCCATCAAAAGATATCTGATGTCGATTCCTGTGTCCCCGTCTCTGAAAGCATCAGTCAGCATAGCAGAAAACATGATACTGAACAGAGTCGGTGCAAGTACACACCCTTGTTTAACTCCGTTTGAGACAGGGAAAGGCTCCGACAGCTCACCGTTTTCCTGAACTCTAGCCTGCATTCCATCATACAGTTGCTGCACTACTGAGATAAATTTCTTAGGGCAGCCGTATTTTGCCATGATCTTCCATAGACCCTCTTTACTGACTGTGTCGAACGCCTTTGTCAAGTCGATTCAAAAGGATTCTGGCGAATATCTTCCCAGCGATTGATAAAAGAGAGATGCCTCGATGATTGTTACAGTCTTGGTGATTACCTTTACGTTTATATAGATGTATAATTGACGCATCTTTGAGATCGTGTGGGATGGTTTCACTCTGCCACATTTGCTGGAAGATCATGTGAAGTTTCTCGATCAGAACTGTACCGCCATTTTTATAAACCTCAACAGGAATTGAATCGGAGCCTGGGGCCTTTCCACTAGAAAGTTGACGAATTGCTTTTTGAGTTTCCTCCAGAGTTGGTATATCATCTAGTGCTTCATTTATAGGAATTTGGGGCAGGCGGATGATGGCTTCGTCGTTAATAGATGACGGCTGGTTCAGAATATTATTAAAGTGTTCGACCCAGCGTTGAAGAATTTTTTCCTTGTCTGTAATTAGAGTTTTTCCATCTGCATTAAGGAGGGGAAATGATCCTGATGATGTTGGACCATAGACCGCTTTGAGTGCATGGTAAAAATTTTTCAAGCCATGGCTGTCAGCAAAGCCTTGGAGCTCATCTGCTTTATTACTCAGCCATGAATCCCGCATCTTGCGTAGTTTATGTTGGATGATTCTACGCATGTTGTTGAAAGCATCTTTCTTTGATGTAGATTTTGGATCATTTAAATATGCTTTATGGAGATGGTGTTTCTCAGCCAACATCTTCTTTATATCATCGAAGTTCTCGTCAAACCAGTCATTTTGTTTTTTGATGGTGGGACCCAGGACCTCTGTAGCAGTGTTGTAGATCTGCTCACTTAGGGCTGCCCTAACTCACCGAAGGTTTATAACCAGTCGGCTACCCTCACCTAGTTTAGCCGGCCTGACATGCTGATAACCACAGACAGAAGACACATCCTTCATGGGAACATAGCTGGCATAAAAGAAGTATGAATAAAGAGAGATATCATGAATGACAGAGGGGGTACGAATAGACAACTTTTAGTAAATGGAAAAACACTCACAACATTTAGAAATTTAAATTGACATTATTTACAGCTGGTGGACAGGAAAAGTGAAGCTACATCAGGTTTTGGCAACTGAAGAAATTATTTGGACTTAGAGGTACCAAAGGGCCATATTGTAATTTATAACTGAGGCTAAAATGACTATGTTTATTTATACATTAAAAATAAAAATAAAAGAAGTTTGGATAAAGCTTAAGGAGATTGCATCTCTTATGTTGCCAGACTGGCTATTGGTACTTACATTGTAGCTAGCCTTAACCTTACCACAAGCCAGTTTCAAGTTTTGTTAAACAGCTTAAACTTGCTGTAACCCATGAGTAGTACTACACACCACATTTTCCCTTACATGTATCTGCAAGCCATATTTTGTGCCAGTGAGATATATGTCTGAATTTGAAAAGAAAATTTGAAAATACCAGGCAATAAGCTAGTTTAAATCATTTCAATACATTGGCATAAGTGTATGAATGTTTGGGAATGGGGAAAATAATTTAGAAAGCTGAAATAATATACTTCTTTATATCCGTTACTAGTGGCGCTAATTATTTGTTTATGAGCAATGGCAAGAGATTCATCTTTTTAACACTGGATATAAGCTGATCAAGAACAGCTGCTTTTTTCTCAGTGAACAGAATAGAATTATAGCAAGATGGAGATACAGAGCACCTGAATGAAAAGGTATGAGGTAGCATAACAATTGCTAAACTTTCTGCCAGTAAAGGGAAAAAACCCTTTCAAACAAGTGGAGTCTCAAAGTGAATAGAAATTGCTGAAGGCACGACACAGATTGCATTTCAGTTTTGTCAAAAGGTGTGACTAAGGGGCTTGATCTGTCAACCACACTGAGATAATAGTGTTTTATTTACTGATGAAATTAAAGATTGCACGTGTCAGTGCATCAGTTATTATGCCAAACTCAAATGTATTCAGATTAATCCTTCAAAACAATATTTAATTGTATACACCTTGGTTTAGTCACATGTTATCAAGAATTAGATATGAAGCATTATATCATATTATGCTTCATGTCTCTGATGACATTCACAAGAAAAAGAAAAGACTGAACCATTTATGAACATTTTGTTACACAAATTCCAGAATGTCTTTTACTCACTCCAAAATCTCATTTTGGATGAAACGTGCATAGGGTACAAAAGCAGATGGCAATACAAGCAATATAATCCACATAAACCAAGCAAATATCACATAAAAGTCATTGGTTTATGTGATTCTGCAACTGGATATGTGGTGAACATGTTCACATATTTTGGTTCAGATACATCATAATATCCTGAAGTGGATTCAAACAGTAGGCAAGCTCTAAAGATTTTTTAGATCCTAATACAGCCTTTGGGTACAGGCCACCATTTATTTGCTAAGAGGAATTACACCTTAAGAGAACCCACTGACTTCTTACTGGAGAAGAAGCAATACTACACCAGCACTCTCAACATAATATTAAGAAATTGTCCCTTGAAACTGAAGACTCTGCACCTTAGTTATATTTTAATACAGATGGTACATGACACTGTGACAGAGTTATGTAAATAAATTACATATATCAACATGTTTTTGCTTCCACCTGTTTTCCACCTTGGCTTTCTTATTAGTATGCACGATTGGTTAACGCAGAACCGTCGTACTTCTATATATCTGTCTCAATCATATTGTAGCCACGTCTATTTTCTTTTTCTCTGTCTTACAGACACTAGGAATGTTTATAAACAGACATATTAGCTAGTCCTGAGCCCTTAACTGTATCATCATGTGAGCGATTGGGAAAATCGCTGAATAGGGCAATAAGTAGGACTTATTTTTTTGTAGTTACATTGGTCAGGGGGAATTAATCTGAGGAAAGGGGAGATAATCACAGTTTACCCCCCCACATCCGTTTGTTTAGAACGTAATTAGCTACAGTGAAGGGAGCCGCGCTAGCGTAGTGGTTACAAGACCGCTCTGGCGACCGGGTGATACAGGATCAAACCCGGGCGACGGCATTTGAGGATTTTTCGTCGACCGGGATTTGGACTGGATTAACTCGAGACCTGGCGAGGACATTTGAAGAAGTGTCGTCGACCAGGGACTGGCGGCTCCTGAGCCGACCCAGCTGCAATGGGTACCTCCGAAATCGGCGAGTATTTGCCTGAATGGCGAGGGACACCTGTCTCTGTACAAGAAATAAAGGGATACTCACGTAAAATCAATGTCAGGTTAGACATAACATAATAACCTGATATTTCGCCTCGAGTATTAGCGGGCGAACGAAAAAAAAAAAAAAAAAAAAAAAAAAAAAAAAAAAAAAAAAAAAAAAAAAAAAAAAAAAAAAGCTACAGTGAGAAATGCCAGATCAAAAGCTCGTCCGTTCGCTAGCGCCGAGTCTGCGGTCGGCATAAGTGTAAAAATTAACTTTGATTCAGAATCAAACCGCGGAATTCCCCAAACTCTGGGCGAAGGCGTTATATTTCGCAAGTGATAGCAATTTCTACCTATTTTAATATATATACCCCAGCTTTTAAAATCATTTTATCTAGTAGCCACAGAATTCCAGAACATCTAGCTTCGAATCTTAGACCATTGTTAAAGTGGATTTCTTAGTGTTTTGATTGGAGATTACTTTCTTTTTCTGTTTTGTGGTAACTACATTTACTAGCATTTTTGAGTGATTTAATTGTTAAGTTCGTCATTTTATATTCCACTAGGATTTACTGTGTTAAATGGCTAGCAGATTAAAATATATATATAGCTAAGTCTTCCAGCTGTAACGTAAATTTAATTAATTGCTATTAACCAGTAAGAGATATTTTAATTGACTAGTAAATGCACTAGGCAATGTAATACTGACAAAATATATATTTATCTTCTATCCATCATGTGTACATTTTTGTAAGTGACTAGAATTTATTTCACGGGCTAATAAGAATGATAAGATAAGCTTCTCATGTGTGTTTCTAATCAAATCTTATAACCGAATGGATAATAAATTTATTCCGTTGCGCGGGTTAGGATAGATACTGATATTGTTTGTATTGTCTTCCTAAAATCTAGTACAGGTCACAAACCTAAAACTACCAGTGGCCTGAACCTGAAAATCTGAGAATAACTGATCTTAGTCCAACAGTACCAAAAAACATTCTTATGTAAATATCGGGTCTTCAAGGTTGACCTGTTCGGCCTCTTGTTTCACCCAGAAAGGACAGAGTACCAACAAAAAAGATGATAAGAATAAAGTGTAACTGGACCTATAGCTGTCCAGATTTCTTTTTCCCCATGTTTTCATATACAGTCAGCCCGTTGTGGCGAAAAATTATCAAACATTAACATTTCCCGACTTTCGACCTTTGTGGTGTGGCGAGGATCTTTTATCCCGAGAGTTACATACCTGACATTCTTTTAAGTATTGGAATTACAAGCTAATGACACTGTGAACCCTATTATTTTCCTACCTGGACTAATTGATGTGACATAACCCGAATCCTAGTAACCGTAACGAAGTAAGCGTTCCTTAAAATAAGAGGATTAATCAGTCTTTGAGGAACTGGGGCTTATTTTGTCAAAACGACCAACACTGGATTTGCTGATTGAACCATGACGATATATCCCAGACGTTGTTAATCAACAATTAGTTAAGAGTGAATGAACGTGGCCACAGTTGTCTGAAGCGAGAGAAAGAAGAAATGAATAATTCTTTTTTACTGATAATCATTGTACTCACTTTGTTTTGCCATTCTTTTGTTTGCTAATACTGTTATTTTCAGAATAGATTAATTAGGAACTCGGTTCTTTACAGTATAGCCAAATTCCATACCATAGTGCTAATCTTTTGGGGGTTAATATCTTCTTCTAATGGGATCTTGTCTCAAGAGAGGGAATTGCACTTATGGGTCTATTCCTTTACTATTTCTGTAACATATGATTTTTATATCTTGTTAATTGATACTGAATGTTGTGAAGTTTTCTCTCTTTATGATAAATAAAACTTAACATAAAACTAAATTACCTGTGTTGGTCAGCTAGGCCCAATATCCCTACTCCATTTACTATAGTTTCACGTTTGTGCGCCTAATTGTCGTCACTTATCTGTGTGTGTGTGTGTGTGTGTGTGTGTGTGTGTGTGTGTGTGTGTGTATGTGAGTGGTTGATATATATAGTAATATATAGATAGAAAGGAAACTGTCTGATCAACAAATTTCAGTCGTAAACGATAGGCTGGACTAGAGTATCTTCTTTTTTTTTTTTTTTTACCAGCGGCACTTGGGCTTTCAGCTCCTTCTCATCCACAGAGGGTTTATCATAGGAGCCGTTCAGGTTATTCAGTCAAATTTCCGGCCGTAAACATTTCTTCAAACGCTGATGCCCGGGTTTGAACCATGAACACCTGGTCGCCAGTACAACGCCGTAGCCATTACACCAGCGCGGCTCCCAGAGTATCTTCTAAATCCAGGGACAGACTCTATCTTTCACCATTTCACTCGTGAAATCTATTTCTTTACCTTATCTCTCACTGAGTACCACCTTTTTCAGTTCTATTCAGACGGTACCAGAATCGATCGTAATTTCCTATCAAAGATCTACGACAGACAAAAACAAGCAAGATGTTGCATACAACCTTTAGTGATAAAAAGGCCAAGAAATCAGTTTTCCTTGTGTTTTTTTCAGGTCTAAGTAAAGACCATAACCACATGGAAGCACATTGTAATGCTGAAAATTATAGATGAATACAATTCAATGAATGGGCATGACCTCCTGGACCAAAGAGTTGGCTATTATGGTGTACATAATTGAACATTTTTAAAATAATTGGAAAACATTTTCTCCTGGCTGCTTGAAGTACTGAAGTCAGTGCTTCAATGTTATATTGTTTTCATAATGATGCAGTTGAAGAGAAATCTGCTTCACCAATTAACTGAAGCTTCTGTTGTTCTGAGTACACTAAGTATCCAAGAAAAAGCAGATACTGATATTGTTGACCTCAAGCAGCCTTAGCTTTGAAGAACGTTTCTGACACTAGGCCACTTATATGTTATATAACAAGAGATAGGAACTGTGTCCTCAGCAGCATACCTGCTTGCCATCAGTACTCCAATCATTGTTACACTGGGTGTCAAAACCAGTCACAATATATTTATGACTACCATGAAAGCAAATGAATAGTGGCTAAATTCTTCTGGGAAACATAAAATTGAATGTGGTATGTGTAAATAATATTAGTAACAGTAGTTTCATCTTTGGTTTTTGCAGAAATATGTGGTTTAATACAACAACAACAACAACAATTATTATATCTATGAAGTGATTGTGACAAAAAAGGGTTGATATGTTTTAAAATGGATGCACATTTAATTAATCATTTTTTTGTTCATTGTTTTCAATCAGGTCTACACTTCACAAGACAAAGACATTTTATTCTCATAACATACTAGTTTAAAAACAGTTCACAAGATTTCTAAGCCCTTTTCCTTTATTTTTATTGATAGCACATGCAACTATTGATTCAATGTAGGTCCTATATTTGTACTGCCTGTTTTTTTTAACACAACATTTAGAAAAAAAACAACATGCACCCAATTTAGGTGCCCATTTTAATAAAAATATGTGATTCTCTTTAAAACAATGATATGTGATACAAATATGTAGATATGTTTAAAACTAAATGTGTATTGATATTCAGAATATTTTATGGCCATAGATTGGACATCGTTGTTGTTGCCGTAACTTCAATTTTTTTTTACATAGACAGGGGTGTCAGCCCTATGCTAAAACCCCCAACCTGGAGGACCAGAGCTATTTAAGACGGACCCTGAGCTAGCAGCAGAACTACTAGAACCACTATTTGCACAAGTCAGGAAAACGGGGACAACACCATCAGAGTGGAACAAAGGAATAATTGTCAAATTGCCCAAGAAGGGAGATCTTGCAGACTGCAATAATTGGAGAGGAATCACTCTTCTCTCAGTTCCCAGCAAAATACTAGGCAGGATAATTATACAAAGAATTTCAAAAGCAGTAGACTACAAACTGAAGAAAGAACAAGCAGGATTTAGAAAGAACAGAAGATGTGTAGATCATATATTCACTCTCAGGAACAATATAGAGCAGTGCTCAGACCGGCAAAGACAGCTGTACATTAATTTCGTTGATTTTGAAAAGGCTTTTGACAGTATACATAGGGACAGTTTATGGAGAATACTGAGGGCTTATGGAATTCCAAGCTGCATAGTGTCAATCTATAAAAAGCCTCTATGCCAACTTTACGTGTAGTATTGGGCAGAGCAACCTAACCTTTGAGGTGAAGACAGGAGTACGACAGGGATGCGCTTATCAACCACTCTATTTTTAACAGTCATAGATTCAGTGATGCGCCAGACAACAGAGGGCAGTCCAAGGGGAATAAGATGGACTACATTTTCTACATTGGAAGATCTGGAATATGCTGATGACATTGCACTATTAGCACATTCACATCAACACATCCAGGAAAAAACGGATAGACTTAATAAGTTTAGCCAGCAGGTGGGCTTGAACATCAATTTAAAGAAGTCAGAGGTCATGACGCTCAATGTGAGCAACCCTGAGACCATATCATTAAGGAATCAGCAACTGGACCAAACAGACACCTTCACATACCTAGGATGCATAGTAACCCCAGATACCGGGGCAGGCAAAGACATCAACATCAGAATGAATAAGGATGAAACAGCCTTTTTTAGCTTAAACAACATCTGGAAGTCCTCTCAATACAGCACAAGCACAAAATTAAGATTATATCAGAGCTGTGTGCTTTCTGTGCTTCTCTATGGTGTGGAATGCTGGAGAGTTACAGAGAAGGAAATGTCGAAATTGTCCTCTTTTCACACAACATGCCTAAGAAAAATTTGCCGAATCTTTTGGCCGAATACCATCACCAACCAAGATCTGCTTACTCGGAGTAAGCAAGAGGACTTGCATACCATCATAGCTGGCAGACGCTGGAGCTGGGTTGGCTATGTCCTCAGAAGAGACCCCGATGCCATCACAAGAACAGCTATGCTTTGGACCCCTGAGGGAAAATGAAAGAGAGGCCGACCAAAAACAACCTGGCGGAGGACTGTGGAGGCTGAGATGCAAAGAACTAACCAGAGTTGGGGCACTGTACGAAGGATGGCCGCCGACCGAGCAAAGTGGAATCAATCTGTTGTTGTCCTACAAGCGCCACTAGGTGTGATGGCCACTGACTGCTTTGACGGTCGGCGGCTAAGGATCAAAGAAGAAGATTGGACAGGTTTAAACCTCAGAAATGAGGTATCTGAGGAAGGTGGTTGAAGTAACAAGAAGAGACATGGTCCGCAACCAGATGATATGTCAAGGCCTAAAAGCCCAACCCCTCCAGACCCAAGTAGAACAGTCCCAACTGAGATGGTTTGGCCAAGTCTGTAGAATTGGAGAAGATCGGCTAAAACAGCAAGCATGGGAAACTAAGAGCCAGGGATCCAGACATCCAGGACGACCCAAAGTCCCCTGGGAGGACAACATTAGACAATCTTTGAAGGACTGAGGACTAGAATGGAACCAAGCCAGGAGGAAGACAGCTGATAGAATAATTTGGTGCTCTCTCTTACAAACCTCTACACCTCACGGTAGAAGAGGAATAACTAGGTTTGTAAGTAAGATTGGACTGGAGGTGAAATGTTTAAGAGACAGAAACACAATTTCATTTTTTTTTTTTAAATTATTTTTTATCACATCTGCACTTCACAAGGAACAACAGACACATCATACTAAATAATGATTTAAAGCATTTCCCAAGATTTTTCGTTCAGTATCCTATATTTTACAGTAGGCTATATATATATATATATATATATATATATATATATATATATATATATATATATATATATATATATATATATATATATATATATATATATATATATATCTCAAAAGCACCTACTGAAATAATGTATGTATCTACTGCCTGTTTTTTTTCTGCTGTGGTAGCACAATGGTTAGGCACTGGCTTCCTTGGTCCATGGTTCGATCCCCAGTTAAGGTGGAATTTTTTGGACTGAAAAACTCCAAGGTCGATTAAGCCTTATGAATTGGGTATCATAGCAACTCTGGTAAGGTTAAGGCGGCTGGCGTGATGCTGACCGTATCATTCATAGTCTACCGATGATCAAGAAAATATGGGCCGAACAACATATTCCCAATATGCCTTAAAGGGCGTGTAATGGGATCCTTGACCTTTTATAGCCTGTCTTTTTAAATATCACCTGAAGAGTTCTGCAGCCAATTTTGGGTGCCTGTTTTTAAGGAAATATGTGGTTTTGAAGAAAAAAATTACATCTTTGAACTGACTGTGATAAAAATGTGTAGATAAGTTTAAAACTACTATGCACCGATATTCTGAACATTTTATTGCAATTATAACAGTGTAAGTTTGCAATTTTATTTATTTATTTTTTGTGAGGGTTTTTCTGCCTGGTCTACACTTCCCAAGATTTGACCTACTTTTCCGCATAAAATAAAAATTTGTAGCATTTTACAAGATTCCTCAGGCAATTTTTCATGTTTTTATGTATACAATATGCACTTACTGAAACAATGTAGGCCCTAGTTGTTGTATTAAGGTTTTGCTTCAACTTTAGCGCGACGATTGTCCTATTGTAACTTTTCGTTTACTTTGTACTTGGTATTGGAGTTTACAAGTAAGGAAACATTCGTACAAAATAAGAATAGCATAAATGATGGTTCTCCGGTGGTCACGATTGTAAAAAACCAGCCGGTCTCAACACTTTCCACACCTTTGTCTGAGGTCACCCTTTCCTCTCTTGCTCTATTTTGACTCTTTCCACTCTTATCCTATTCTTCTATTTTTATTAGGGTTCCCATTCGTCCCGTTTTTCCCGGGACAGTCCCGTATTTTTATAAAATGTCCCGGTGTCCCGAATTTATTCCAAATGTCCCGCTTTTTAAGGGTCCTTCATAAAAAAAAAATCTTTGGGTAACAGATTTTATTCCGTGTTTTAGTAGTGTTACTTTATCAATTTCCGGTTACAGTGGACCCTCGGTTTGAATCTCGAACAAAAATTCGAAAGTCGACCAAAACAGTGTTCAGTGTGTAATATAATACATAAATACGAAACCACACATTGTAATATAATGCGAATCTTGACATGTACGACATCCTGTAAATAAACATGGCTACAAACTGAACATGCTTTTACTGAGTGCCTTCTGAAACATGTGTGTGCTTGTGTAGATGACGAGGTAATGCTTATATACATACATCATAACATTACATGGTGGCAGCGGTCGATACCGGACTGACGCAAAAACAGCTACACGATAACACGTGAGTAGGCCTACAGTTTATTCGGCTAATTTTCGTCATCGAGGTCAGCCATGGCGGCGAAACAATATCGCAACGCACCGCAAATGATATTCGCCGGTCAAGATGATAAGAGTGAAGCTTTCTTGTTATGGCGCCAACGCATAGATCTATATTCCAAGACCACTGGTCTGGAAGGACAAACCCTAACTCCATATATCCTAGAAGCATTGGACGATGAAGGTTTGAAAATTTACAACAGTTTTGCTACCGCCATGCCGGTTGAGTCGGCGACAGACCCCGCAGCCATATTGGACGAATTTGAAAAACGTCTGATAATAAAGCACACGAACTTTAGAGCGGCAAGATTAGAACTTCACCACCTGCGACAGAAACCTGGTGAAAGTCTAGATGATTTTTTTCACTCGCATCAAGGAGAAAACAAGTGTATGCAAATTTAACAAAGAAGAAGAAAAAGAGCGAATTATCGAACAGATCCTTCTCAGCACACCAATGCCAGAGTTCCAGAAATGGATACTGAGCCAGAGTGATACACTAAATTTACAACAACTTCTGGATGAAGGCAGGAAACACGAGGCACAAGCACTAAACATTAAACAAATTCAGCAAGGTACAGTAACAGCCCAGGTGGATGCAGTAAAAAGCTATAAACCCAAACAAAACAAAGCAACTGGTTCGAAGCAACAAGAAAAACACAACACAAGCAGAGGTGCTATGTGTAAATGTTGTGGCCTAAACCACATACAAAACCACTGTCCAGCTAAAGACTCTACATGTCATTACTGCAGAAAGAGGGCCACTGGATAAAATTATGTTTCAAGAGGAAACAAGACAGTGCTCAACACAACCTTCACAGCAGAGAGTCATCAAAACAAACACACTTTATGATGACTGAGGACCTTGACTCCAGTGAAGAAAGTGATCCTTCCACATTTGATACTGTGAAGATACTAACTTTCAGTAATGAACCAAAGAGAACGCAGGCTTTCTGCAAGGTACAATTCCGAATACCAGGAATTAAAAGGCACAAAGAAAGATATATTCGGTTCAAGATAGACACAGGTGCCCAAGGTAACACTCTACCCTTAAGAATATTCAGACAGATCATGCCTGACAAGGTGGATGAGCAAGGATTTCCCACAAGGGATGTAAAAAGTAGGAGTGGCAGGACAAAGCTAAGAGCTTACAATGGAACAAGTATAGACTGTTTCGGAGCAGTAACACTTGAATGTTTATACAGAGACTCTGAATGGACATCGTCAACATTTTACTTGGTAGATGTTGAAGGACCTGCAATTTTGGGTTTACCAATGTGCGAAAAGCTGAGTGTGGTAACTATTAACAACATTAAAGCTGACAAAAAAGAGCATCTTACTCTACACGTCACTGGAGTAGATGACCTTAAACAGCGATTCCCAGAACAGTTCGACAGAATAGGCAAACTTCCAGGAAAGGCAAGATTCTTTTTAAAAGACAACGCTGAGCCAAAGATAGACCCACCTAGAAAGTATCCTATACATGTTAAACAGAAACTTGCCACAGAACTAGAAAAGATGGTGCAGAATGATGTTATTAGAAAGGTTGAAGAGCATTCTGATTGGTGTAGTAGTATCACAACCGTTCTGAAGCAGGATGGTTCTCTTCGGGTTTGCCTTGACCCAAAACACTTAAACAACAGTCTAAAGCGCTGTCCACACAAAATGCATACAGTGGAAGAGATAACTCACAGATTCCACAATGCCAAATATTTTTCTAAACTAGATGCTGTACACGGATACTGGAGTGTTGAGATAGCAGAGGAAAGTCAACTCCTTACAACTTTTCGAACACCATTCGGCAGATATTGTTTCAAGAGACTCCCATTTGGTTTGAATGTATCACAAGACATCTTTCAACAGAAGATTGACAACATTGTTGAGCAATGTTCTGGTACAGTGGCTATTGCGGATGACATTGTAGTCTGCGGCAGGTCAGAACAAGAACACGACCGTAACTTGATTAACTTGATGCATGTAGCACAGGCCAATGGGCTAACATTCAACAGCAAAAAGTGTACAATTAAGGCAACGGAGATACAATTTTTTGGATTGCTGTACACCCAGAATGGTGTAAAACCAGACCCTAAAAAGGTTGAAGATATTCATGACATGCCAACACCAGCTACAAAGAAGGAACTGCAACAATTCTTAGGTGCTGTCAATTTCCTAGCACAATTCATACCAAATTTGTCAGCTGCTGCAGAACCTTTGCGATCTCTACTACAGAATGAAACTCCGTATGAATGGTCAGAAGACTACCAACACATATTCAACCACTTGAAGACCCTCATATCATCTGATGCATGCTTGAAATACTATGACATGCAAGCACCCACTTTTCTCATGGTTGATTCCAGTCTGAAAGGCCTAGGAGCAGCACTTTTGCAACCAGACAAAAATCCTGAAGGACACTATGCCAAAGAACTTCGTCCTGTAGCTTACGCAAGCAAATCATTAAGTTCTGGCGAAAAGAAACTTGCAAACATTGAAAGAGAAATGCTAGCTGTACGTTTTGGAATCAAACGCTTCCACACATTTCTTTTCAACCGCCCATTTACAATTCTCTCAGATCACAAGCCACTTGAGATGATTCATAAAAAACCAATAGCTTCAGCACCACCACGACTACAAGCTCTGTTATTGGAAACACAAGGTTATGATTTTAATATTCAGTATATCCCAGGAGAGGATATAGGTCTTGCAGATGCTCTCAGCAGACTACCAAACCCCAACAAGACAGCAGATCTTACCCCAAACATCAAAGTTGATTTTGTCAAGTTTAGCGATAATCGGCTTGAACACATCAGAGAAGACACAATGAGAGATCCTATCCTTAACTCTCTCAAAGAACTGATATACCATGGATGGCCAAGCTCTATCAGGGAAGTTCCAACACACATCCGTCCATACTACTCGATGAGGGACGAGTTAAGCATCGAAGATGGTCTGATCCTTAAAGGAGATCGCATTGTTGTACCAGAAACACAACGCGATATCATCCTTAAACAGCTCCATAATAGTCACCTTGGTATTGTGAAGACACAACTGAGAGCAAAGAAAGATGTTTACTGGCCACAGATAAACAAGGACATAGAAACACTATGTAAAAACTGTTCAATTTGCCAAGAACATGCAAATAGGCAGTGCAGAGAACCTCTCATACCATCAGACATACCATTGAGCCCTTGGAGCATTATAGGAACTGATATTTTCTCAATCGACAATAATGACTATCTTATTATTGCTGATTACTACAGCAAATTTCCCATCATTGAGAAACTTCCACAACCCTCACCATCAGCTGTTATTGCAGACATTACAAAGAAGTATTGCAGCATGTTTGGCATCCCAGATGAAATTAGATCAGACAACGGTCCACATTTCTCAGGTCAAGCATACAGAAACTTCACTAAGGACTGGAAGATCAAACACACAACATCATCACCTAGATACCCTAAATCTAATGGTTTCATTGAGAGACAGATACAAACTATCAAGTCAATCATGAAGAAAACAAGAACAGAGGATGTACACCTAGCACTCTTGAGATGGAGAACAACACCGGTAGACAGTAAGATCGACAGTCCAGCAGAACTTATGTTTGATAGAAGAATTAAAGACCTTCTACCATCTAAGGTCCACTTCCGTCCACAACATAGAGACAGCACATATGATCAACTTCAGCATCGTCAGCAAGTTCAGAAATCCAACTATGACAAATGTGCTAAAGACTTACCACCATTATATCCTGGTCAGCATGTGACTACCTACAACCACAACAATGACACATGGTCAAAAGCAACAATCATTTCCAGAAACCCTGAACCCAGGAGCTATACTTTAAGACCAGACAGCAGCAGCAACCTCCTGAGGCGAAACAGAGTGGACATAAGAGAAATCCCACAGAATACAACAGAACAGAGAATTCCCATGCTTTCAACAGACAATGCAGTAACTCCAGACCTTGGTGCCCCACAAAACCAACAAGCGCCAAGGCCGAAATCACAACCAACTCAAGCTAAACCAGGGACTTCCGCAGAACCACCAGCACTTTACACCACTCGTTCTGGCCGTACAGTGACACCTCCCAGCCGATACAGACAGTGACATATATACTCACACTGAGCATTACACATACTTATCCTTTATCACATGAAACATTTCGTTGGAAATGTTTGCACACATTTTTTTTTTTTTCAAAAAAGGGGGGATGTAATATAATACATAAATACGAAACCACACATTGTAATATAATGCGAATCTTGACATGTACGACATCCTGTAAATAAACATGGCTACAAACTGAACATGCTTTTACTGAGTGCCTTCTGAAACATGTGTGTGCTTGTGTAGATGACGAGGTAATGCTTATATACATACATCATAACATTACACAGTGAGCATCTACCAAATGATTTAACTACAGGAAGGCAGAAAAGTTTCTTACTACTACTGTGAGAAATCCGTTGCAAGAATTAGAAAAAGAAGGACACATAACAGTTGAAAAGTTTCAAAGCTATGCAGTAGATTTCTATGACACCTGCATTGAATATATTCAGGAGTGGTGTACACCATTTCTTACGCCTCTTCAGTCTATGGATTGGATCAATTTGAAGGGAAAGGAGTCTGTGACTTGGAAGAACATCCAAGAAAGCTACATATTCATGAAGACAGTGTCACCAAATTTTACTGTGAATGAAGAGGACTTATTTGATGAGTTTGCATGTGTGAAAAAATA
Source organism: Oreohelix idahoensis (assembly GCA_024509875.1). Lineage (NCBI taxonomy): Eukaryota > Metazoa > Mollusca > Gastropoda > Stylommatophora > Oreohelicidae > Oreohelix > Oreohelix idahoensis. The sequence continues at coordinate 112,475 of JAMPIV010009816.1, read as the reverse complement.
TTGTGAAAGCAAATTTGATGTGTGGAGTGAACTGAAGGATCAAAGTGTCAGTGAAAAATGGTGTGAGATGTTCGCTCATTTTACAAAGCAGGATATAAATGCTGAGAACCTGAAATGCCTAGTTAGTTTTTGTTTGGCACTGCCAGGATCCAATGCAGCTGTTGAACGTGTTTTTTCATTAATAAATGCGCTTTGGACAGACGAAAAAAAACAGACTTAAAATTGAGACAGTGAAAGCTTTAACCATTATAAAGACCCATTTTAAGGATTTCTCTTGTACTGAGTTCTATGTCCAAATATCAGAATAAAAAAAAAACTTCTTGAACAGGCCCATAAATCTGATAAATATTCTGATGAATGTGAAATATAAACTTGACTATTATGTATTTTTTAAAGGTGCGATTTTTCTAATTAAGTATGTTTGTAATTTAGAATTCTTTTTTAAAGTGGAAGTTGTGTTAGTTAATGTGTGTATTTTTTATACCAGTATCTTATTTTAAGTGCAACATATAATATATAATAGATTTATTTGTGCTTTACCTTAATTTTTAACATGTCCCGTTTTTTTACAAAATGTCCCGGGTTTTTTAGGTAAAAATTTGGAAATGTCCCGGTTTTTGAACAAAACATTATGGGAACCCTAATTTTTATGCCATCCTCCATAATATTTCCTCTTCTATTTCCAGTCCCCACTTTTATTACGTTTGGGTATTTTTTCGTTTTTTAGTTTTTAGTTTCTTAGTATGTATTGTGTACATCTGGGGTCAAGAGTCACTTCCTTTTCAGCCAAGCGTGATAGGATTTCGATGCTTCGCCTTCAGGGAAGTACCTAGGTTTTATTTATTAATTTTTTTATATTTATTTTTATATTCATTTAAGTTCTTATGTCTCATATCTAGCCTTCACTGTCTTTATTTTCCTGACGAAGGCCTTGTGGCCGTATTTACCAGTTTTACTGCAGCCTACTCATTCTCTGTAGGCTATACATGTATTGACTTTAAAACATACAGACATATTTTAAAAGGGCATTCTAATAATTATTCAATCAGTTCAATAAGGAGCCGCGGTAGCATAGTGGTTAGTGGTGTTTCGTTGTTTCTTCTCTTATTTGAAATCGTTGTTTCTTCTCTTATTTGAAATCGTTATTTCTTCTCTTATTAAATAAGTTTGATAAACCCTCAAGAGGTAACCACAGTGGCTTCCTAGCTCAGTGGTCTATGGTTCGATCCCCAGATGAGGTGGGATCTTTTTAGGCCGCAAACGGCTCCTGGGTCGACCCAGCCCCAACTGGGTAACAGAGCAACTTCTGGGAAGGTTAAGGCGGCCGGCGTGATGCTGACCACGTCATCCCTAGTGTACCGATGGTCAAGAAAATAAGGGCCTGACACCATATTCCCAATATGCCGCAAAGGGCGTGTAACGGGATCCTTTACCTTTTTTTTTTTTTACTTACAAATGATGTTCCTCCGGTGGTCACGATTGTAAATAATTATAATCACAACGTTACAAAATTAATTTGTTTGTAAGATAATTACATGTATTGACTTTAAAACATACCGAAATATTTTAAGATAGCATTCTAATAATTATTTAATCAATTCAATACCTGTTAGCTCCCCAAGGAGCATAGGCCTTCAACAAACACATGCCAAATCTTCCTGTCACGTGACAACATAGGCCTTCAACAAACACATGCCAAATCTTCCTGTCGTGTGCCTTTCGCGCAAGATCTTTCCACGTATTCCTCAATTTTTCAGTTCTGTACCTAGTTATCTTTTCTGTGTGTGTGTTTTTTTTTTTGGCTGACCTCTGACGCTCTTTAATAATTATAATCACAGTGTTATATGTGTGTGTGTGCGTGATTATAATTATTAAAGTGCGTGTGTGAGTGTGTGTGTGTGTATAAAAAGGTCAAGGTAGTCCCATAGCAGATACTGCCGTATGAGAGTGACGTGTTAGTGACGTCACTATACTAGGTCCAGCATCACGAGGTGGGGTGACCAGTTCCCTTACTCGTTGCCTTTTCCTTCCCTAACTCAAGAGCAAAGTCAGGTATCCATTTACAGCTGGGTAGACTGGAGCATGATGATACCATGAATCGAACCCATCCCCATAGACGTGAGAGACCAGCGCTCTAACTATTGTGTATTTTTTTGTATGGCTTTTGCCTTCTCCTGGCGAGCCGCGTTCCTTTGAACCTATTTGATTATATCAGAGCGCATTTACCATCCAAAAAAAAAGTCAACTCTGTTGACTGCTAACCCGATCAGCGTTGATAGATACTAAGTCCTGAAAAGGACTAACATTATCTATCTGCTAGCATAAAGCCCTAAAAAGGCCTCGCCAGCTACGCCAACGCCCGAGCTAGTAGTCAATGTTGCTAACTACTGTGTCAATCGGACGCTCATATATATATATATATATATATATATATATATATATATATATATATATATATATATATATATATATATATATATATATGATAGGAAACTATACAGAGCGATACAACAGGAGACAATCTGATCATCAGAAGCAGTCCTCCCGTCCAAGTACTTCGGCCCCTTAATCTCATTTACACTCTGAGGGGGACGGGCCCACTTGAGTCATGATTCCCAAGTGTAACCCTCCTGTTGTCTTCTGCAGAGAATTGGACCCACTCCACCTTGGTTGCAGCTTTGAAATTCACTCCTATTTTCTGCCAGCAGGAGGCAATTGTGAAAGTAACCCCTACGTTGAAAACAAATTACTGTGTCGAGTTCCACTGCCCGTTGGGGTTGTTCCACAGCCAGCACTTTGCCTTTTCCGCAGTTTCGCTGAGCCTCTTAAGCGCCCTTGTTCTTAACTGTCTCCTCAACCCCAACAGCTTAACTAGATCATACACTGAGGCCGCCACGAGATCTCTTGCACCCTTCTCAACAGCCATGACCCTTGTCGTGAACTCATCGTGTCTCAAGTCCGTGGCCAGATCATATGATTTGGCCACTGTGAACGAGTGTTGTTCGTCCAGTCTGGATTCAAATGGCACGGTCAGCCCAATCATTATAATCTGGTGCGATGATGATGACTGCAGCACTATATCTGGCAGTCTTCGAGATCTGATACTCTCTAGGTATGCCCATAACCCAGATAGGTCTACTGCCATCTCTGTCTTTTACATTAGACACACTCACCAAAATGGATAAGGTTTTATGAAAATTGAAATCGTTGTTTCTTCTTCCAGCAAGTTTCGTGAGGCTAAACGACAAACTGACGAATTATTTAGACAATTCGCTGCCACAATAGAAACGTACCTGGAAAGGTGGGCGTCCCTTAGCACCTATGAAGAATCTTCAGAAGGGCTGCAGGAAATGATAATCGTGGAGAAGTTTAAGGACTCAATCACCCCTGACACGAGACGGTTCATAGTGGAGCACAGAGTCGAAACTCTTGAGCAGAAGGTAACCTTTGCAGAAAGGTATGAAAGCGCTCAGGCAGAAATTAATCCTAACAGGAAGCGAGGCAACGATAATCGCACCCACAAAACAAATCACCCATGCTTGCATATGCAGGCTACGAATAAAACACCACATAAAACGACACAACCATAGGGCAGCACCAAGCAGAAACAGAGCAAGCAAGCACCGGTAACTGGAAGGCGATTGTGTAGTTCACCCAGAAATAACACACATTTAATATCGGACTGTAAAGGCCAAAAACAGGCCCTTAAAACGTTGCATACTTGCTAATAAGATGGACACGGAATCAAGACAACCCGATATGCCCACAAAGAGCACGTAACTGTTGGTAACCAACCAGTATATTATTTATATGACACGGGTCTTGAATTATTGCCGTCTTCAATTAATTTCTGCAAAACTTGTAGAAGCTCTGTATAGCATGAATGAACGATTCTGGAGGGGTCTTCCTTGCCAAGCAGTCCCAAGGTTTGCTCAAGGAGACTTTGTAAACGCCTTTTTTAGATCCAAGAAACAAAGATGCATCTCCCCCTTACACTCAAGGGCCTTTTCACTCAGCTTTCTGAGTGTCAAGATAAGGTCTCGAGTACTTCGTTTTAATCGGAAGGCACATTAGACCTCGTCCATTTGTGGCTCATCTAGGTGTGTCTGGGTCTCTGGATTCTAGAGTAGATTTTACCACGGACACCGAGAAGACATATGCATCTATGATTTCCACATTGTCAGTTGTCACCACTATTGAAAATGGGTGTTATGATGGCTATCTCCCAATCCGTTGGTTTGGTTTTGTGGAACCAGGCTGCCTGTATGGCCCTCAGGAGTAATAGGTTGCCTGCTACTCCTGTGTACCTAACCATTTCTAGTGTTATACCATTATGTCCTGCTGCTTTGCCCGTCTTGATTTTCTTCAGTGCTGCCTTCAGTTCTTCCATCTTGTCATCTTCGCCACCATTGGTTTCTTCTTCTGTGATAGTGGTTATCAGTCCTGATTCTTGACTTTGCTGCCACTATCACCCCTTCCCCTCGTCTCTACCCCCTAATCCGCTCTATTTATCTGTCACTTCTACCCCCCACTCTATAGCTCCTGCTAGTAGTATAATAATGAGATGTCTAACTGCTGACAGTACTATCATTATGAGACGTCACACTGGTGCTAATGCTTTTATTGTTAGATACTATTCCCTAACACCAATCCCCACAGATTGTCCACTCTACGCTTCGCCCCTACCCCCCCCCCCCCCCCCATCTTTCCCTATGCCTTTTACGCTCCACTGTACCCTCTTTCAACATGCCTAAGAAAAATTCTCAGAATCTTTTGGCCGAATACCATCACCAACCAAGATCTGCTTACTCGGAGCAAGCAAGAGGACATGAATACCATCATAGCTGGCAGACGCTGGAGCTGGGTTGGCCATGTCTTCAGAAGAGACCCCAATGCCATCTCATGAACATCTATGCTATGGATCCCTGAAGGAAAACGAAAGAGAGGCCGACCAAAAACTATCTATCTATCTATCTATCTATCTATCTATCTATCTATCTATCTATCTATCTATCTATCTATCTATCTATCTATCTATCTATCTATCTATCTATCTATCTATCTATCTATCTATTTTTATATCAGCAAAGTAGTGTGACTTAAATCTCAGTCATTTTTTAAACTTTACCAGTTAGATAAAATCAAACATTTCCAACGCTTAAACAAATTACACATGCCCAAGCCTAGGCTCGACTTATTCAAGAAAAGTTTTGCTCTTTCTGCTGCTCATCTGTGGAATAATCTTCCACACAACCTAAAAAGCATGCTTAGTCCATATTCATTCAACCACAGACTTTTCAAATACATCATGAGTGCAGATTATATGGTACCCTAATTTAGTTATGTTCTTAAATAATTATATAACATCATATGTAGGTTTTAAAGACAACTTTGCCTTGTTTAGTACCGGTATTCATTATGGTACGGTACTGTAAATCTGTGTAACTGTTATTGTACTGTTACAATGTTATGATTTTATTTCATTGAATTTTTGTGTTATTTTATTATTTAATACTGTAGTATTTAAGATACATGTGAGAATAAATTGATTCAGTATGGAAGATGAGAGAAAGTAAGGGCAGAATGTTAGACAGGCCTGCGTGCCCAATTCTAAACCCTTTGAAAATAAAGTTTGTTCATTTGTTTGTTCTTTCATTCCTTGCTGTTTTATAATCCACCCCCGCCCCCTTTTCTTTTCACGAGGAACACCTCATTCTTCTATATATCCAGATCTCAAGGGCCTCAATTCTCTCATTTAACTGGATGAGCATTGTGCCAGTTTCTACACCATACAGTAATACAAATAATAATGCTTGAAGATTGCCATTTTGAATTTGTGAGTGTACCCTATTTTGTCTATATATCCCATCTCAAGGGCTTCAGATCTTTCTTGTGATTGCTTGATCATTGTCCTTGTTTCTACATCATACAATCATGAAGGATGTAAGTAACATTTGATCATTTTCAGTTTTTATTTAGTGAGTTAATTGTTTTAGATGTCAGTATTTATCTCGTGTTGTTGAATGTAGTTTTGGCCAATCATATTATTTTTTTGATTTCTGTTTTACATCTGCCATCATCTCTTATTGTGTGTTCAAGACATGGGAGACTCTTGGCTTCTCCAGGATTTTTCCATTTACTCTTATCTTTAATGTTTGTGTTGCCGTCATTTTTGACGGTGGAAAAAAACACCAACCTAATGTATGTTTGGTTTAATGTGATCAAAGAGAGATAACTGTTTATTATCTTTCTGTGACAGGTTTGACTGGTGATTATCTTTCCCTGTCTTATGTTGTCCTGTCTCAGGTATGTCTTAGAGTTGACATGTCTTAAGTCTATTTATAGGACCATATACGGGTATCTTTATCACCCGTTTGGGCGGAAACGCCTGGTCTGGGTTTGCCTCGATCTGGTCCATGCTCTTTGGGCATGCGCGGATCTTGGCGGCAGAAGCTGGGAGACTGATTCAGAGAGAGTGTACCTGAGGCTTAGAATGGATGTACCGATCCGTAGATTTCTCTCTGCCAAGTTTTCGATATGGATTGGAAATTCTGGGAATGACAGTTTTGTCATTCTTCCGTCCCTGAGTGTTTCTTTATGCCAGTATTGGCTGTGTTGTGTTACCTTAGAGTGTAAGGATTCTTTGAGAAGGTAACTGAAACATTATTCAATCTTTTTGTCTCGTTTAGATCTTACATTTATCGCTGATGGCGACATAGTGAGCGAAGCTCACAAGGAGTTATTATACTTTACCCCAATATGGCTTCATATTTGAAAGACTAGGTCTAAGTTGACCTGTTACACACATAAGCCTAGGAATCATCTTTATGGATCCGCAATGCAGGCCGAATAAAGTTTGGCAGAAAATATATATTTAATCTCAGAAGCTTGTGTAAACTGAGAGTGACCTGATTATCGAGGCCCGCGACCTGCGGCCTGATTTCGTTGTCATCATATTGGTCCGTGTTTACGGCCAATATTCTTCACCAGAATGAAGTATCTGGCATGTGAGGCCAGTCTGAAGTCTTTTTGCTAATTGTAGGACAATGGCATTGACTTTGTTTAAATAACTGATATCGCTCGTACTAAGCAATATATTTGCTAGGGCTTACCTGACGGGGCTCAGTCAGGGATTAGAGCTATTGCATAAAAAGTAAACATTGGTCAAGACATTGTTACATGTCTGGGATCTGTGATGCCTGAAGCTGACCTTTGTAACTACACATATTATGTCCACGATCTTATACTATTGACTGTTTCGTCCATCATCATCGTATTATCGTACATCATGAATAAATATTGTAAACGTCAGCAGCATTCCCTACTTCACTGACTTCTACTTGTGGTTGTGTGAGTTAATGTAAAGACGCTAAAGAGCCCATACGGCCTTCGTGTTATCAGCACTGTTAATTACTCACACAATCAACCACATTGTTATACAAGTACTACACGCCTGAATCTACATGAATACTGACATGATGTGTGTGTCTACTATACCCTGGCGGCACCTCACGCTAGTGACCTAAATTCTCGCTACAACTTGGTACTGTCCAGGACAACACGACACGCTCAACGTACTAACATTCATAACACATCAAAACAGTACGTTACATCTAGGCATTTACACTGAACAACTGTTTACATCTAAAAGACACTCTACATCTCCGGTCAAACAGTCTTTTACATCTGGTGGCCAGTATGGGAATTTTTTTTTTTTGTCAACGACACGGATTTTCCTGCCCACATCTGGATTTATACATCCGGAAGACAAGATTGACGTTTAGTTGTCAGCTACACAGTAGGAAATAGATCAACGTCTGCTGACCGACGTATACATTTATGAATGATACAGAATAGCTACATGGACCACAGCTGCTGCAGAATCGCTACATGGACCACAGCTCCTGCAGAATTGCTACATGGACCACAGCTGCTACAATAGTGCTACATAGACCACAGTTGCTGACGAATTTGTTTAACACTGTGACAATCGTCGAAGGACATATGTGTCAAAGTTCACGTCACAATTTTACGTGCAAGCTCGAGTTGTAAACATAGAACAGTTCAACCTGTTGTTTACTACGACAGCCTACAAACATTCTCAACTGAAGTCGAGTTTGGTTTGATAGCTTCACTTTGGAGACTACTACACCCGTTGTCAAGTTACGGTGACCTTCAACGGTGGAACGTCTACTAGTGTTTACTAGTGTACTGCAATGAACTGCATCTTTGCGGTTGTAGAGGATTACGCTTAAAGTGGCCTGGTTTACGTGTTAAACTTAGCCTTTATTTTGTGTGCAAATAAGCCTTCCTCGTTACACATTCATTATATGCATTCTATTGTTTACTTGTTCTTTGTTTACTTGTTGAGTTAATGTGTAGTTTTTTTTCTGCGGGTTCAGGTTAGAGGGTCTTACAGTAAATATCCCACTCAACCGAGGGTTACTGTAAGCGTTCTTTAGGTATTGTGCATATTTCTCACAGTGGAAATTGCAAGCGACTTTTGTTGCTATTTATTTATTTATTTTTCTTAGCTGTGACGAGATGTGTTAGTGTTGTTTTCGTTATTTTTCTCTGTACTTTAGTTTTTGATTCGTTTTGTTTGTATTTGTCTGCCTTCTCTTTTCTATTGTTAATTTCTTTACACCCTTTTGTTTATACACTGTGTTGTCATTGTATTATTGTAAATTTTTCGCAGTTATCATTGTGATTTTTCACAACATTTGATTTAGTTAAGCTGTATTTTCTTTTGACCTCTGTGAATGTTTTCGTTTGTTTAGATGCTTTAGAAAAAGTCACAAAGAGAGGCTTAAAAGAAAAAGATTCAAGCACAGCTAGACAGAGAAGCTGAAGAAAGGAAGATTCAGCAAGACAGAGAATTTGAAGAGAAAAAGCATCAAAGAGAACTTGAAGAGAAAAAGCATCAAAGAGAGCTTGAAGAGAAAAAGCATCAAAGAGAACATGAAGAAAGACTCTTGGCTTTGGAAGTAGAGAAGTTGAAAGTGACTAATATAGGGAGTTCTCAAGCGACTTCTTTGAGCACAAAAAGTCATGATTATAAGTTCAAACTTCCTCATTTTAATCCTACAAAAGATGACATAACGTTCTATCTAGATAGACTAGAACTTAATTGTGTAACATATAAAGTAGATAAGGCACAATATGTTAGACAACTGTTGAATTCACTTACAGGTGAACCATTAAATATTATAATGGCAATAGAAGAACATGATAGGACTAACTATGAAGTTGTCAGAGCAGCCTTATTGAAAAGATATCAGCTTAAAGAAGATGATTACTGTCTTCGTTTTAAGACTATGTTACCAGAATCTGGTGTAGAGTTCTCGGACTTTATAGGAAAGATACGCCTTACTTTCACTAGATGGATAGAGTTGTCTAAGACTGAACATACTTATGAAGCACTTATAGACTTGTTGCTTAGAGATAAAGTAATGTCATCTGTTAATGAGTCTTTTCGTGCCTTTATACACGAAATTAACCTAAGGACATAAAAGAAATGGAACAATATTGTTGCCAATATGTCACTGCTCATCCGCAACAAACAATTAGCAATAATAAGATTAAAGAAGGTTTACCCATGGCTTCTGCGACTCCATACAATTCTAATTTCGGAGGTAAAGTTAAAGGTACTCAGCGCAACTTCGATAACAAAAGTAAGCGTAACTTTGGACAGGATCAAAGTGATTCATGCCAAAGAGGCTCGTCTTCTAGGAACTGGAGGCAATCTGATAGCCCTCATAATTATGGTTCCAACAAATTTGGTAACTTCCGAAGGGGTAGCCACAATAAAAACTATCCTTGCCATAATTCTTCAGGAAGACAGCAGTATCAGTCAGATAGATATTTTCGTCAAGGTGTAAATCACAATCACAATTGTGAAAACTGCGGTTCAAACCAAAATAATAATAGCAATAGGGGTAATTGCCATAATTCCAAAGGAAATAGTAATCGAGGTAGATGGCAGCATAATAATAACAGATCATGTCATCATACTAACTGTGCTGAACAAGAGTCACAAGGAGTTAGTAATGAACAAAACAATAGTAAACCTAGCGCTAGTGCTAGTTCTTGTTCTGCCTTTTTTTTTTTTTTTTTTTTTTTCGTACGCCCGCTAATACTCGAGGCGAAATCTCAGGTTATTACTATGTCTAACCTGACATTGATTTTACGTGAGTATCCTTTTTTACTTGTACAGAGACAGGTGTCCCTCGCCATTCAGGCAAATACTCTCCGATTTCGGAGGTACCCATTGCAGCTGGGTCGGCTCAGGAGCCGCCAATCCCTGGTCGACAACACTCCTTCAAATGTGGTTGCCAGGTCTCGAGTTAATCCAGTCCAATTCCCGGTCGACGAAAAATCCTCAAATGCCGTCGCCCGGGTTTGATCCTGAATCACCCGGTCGCCAGAGCGGTGTTGTAACCACTACGCTAGCGCGGCTCCCGTTCTGCCTTTGATTTTGGGAGAGCATCTCAATGCCCTCAGTGCACCACTTTATTTGAACCTACTACTATATCCACCTTGAGTTGCGGTCATCCTCTGCCCGCTCTTCCTGCCGCAGCGGCTCATGACGGGAGAGGATCTCTTATTCTACATAGGGGTCTAATGAATAATGATCCAGTCTCAGTCCTCTTTGATTCTGGATGTACCACTATTGGGGTTAGACAATCTCTAGTAGATCCTTCATGTGCCACTGGAAGAGTGATCAAATATGTAACATTTGGTGGCACAGTGGAAAAATACTCTAGCGTTATCATCCGTATAGCTACTCCCTTCTTTACGGGAGAGGTTCAAGCGTGTCTGCTTCCAAATCCTATTGCGGATCTTATTGTCGGGCGTATACACGGCACTAAAGAGTGTACCCCGCAGCAGATTATTGCTTGGGAAGAACATAACTTAGAAGCTGCTAATGCAGTTATCACGAGAGCTCAGGCTCAGTATGCCTCAGACTTCATCGACCGAAGGTGTTGAGGTACGTGATGAAGATGATCATGATGTCATTTCACGTGACTCTTTTATCAAAAGTCAACAGGAAGACATTTCGTTAAAAAAATTCTTCGTTCTGGCAAAAAAGGTGACCCAAATAAGAACACAGATCACAAATCTTGGATCACTATGAAGAATGGCGTACTAGTGCGTATGGTACAACACTCTGACATGTCTATACATTCACAAATTCTTGTTCCGAAGGACATGAGAGTTAGAATACTGCAACATGCTCATGACTCCCAATGCGCTGGTCATATGGGATTTTCACGTACGAAGTCGAGAGTTCTTGCGGCTTTCTTTTGGCCATTCGTCAACAGAGACAAACGTCTTTATTGCCGTTCGTGTAGAGTTTGTCAAGAAGTAAAATCGAAAGGTCCTCGCCATGCAGCACCTATCCAGGCTGCGGACATTCCTATCCGTCCATTTCAGAAAATGGCGATAGATATCATTGGTCCTTTCAAAATAAAATCAGCCAGAGGACATCAATTTATTCTTACATGTGTTGACATGTGTACTCGATGGCCAGAGGCCATACCTTTGAAGAGCATTTCGACTGCCGATATTGCAGACGCTCTTTGGCTGATATTTTCGCGGTTGGGATTCCCTAGGGAAATCTTGTCAGACCATGGCACCCAACTGATATCTGAGACGATGCCGCAAGTGATGTCTACTCTTAATATCAAGAGATCACTGAGTAGTATTTATCATCCTATGTCTAATGGACTAGTCGAACGTTTCAATAGAACTCTCAAAAATTTACTTGGGAAAATAACTGAGGATCTTCCTCAGGATTGGGACAGAGTCTTACCCGCTGCTCTCTTTGCTTATAGAGAGGTTCCTAATGAACATACCGGGTTTTCTCCTTTCAAGCTCGTCTTTGGCGCGCGTCCGCGCGGCCCAATGTCCTTGCTTCACGATCTGATAGCTGCCGATGATATTAGTGATGACACACAATCTTCTTATGAGTATGTCATTGCTCTCAGGCAGAAAATCATTGAAGCTTGCAAATTATAATAAAGGGAAGTGACAAATTGTGGGCTTACGCGTGATACTCCCTTTGTGACAATGAGATACATGCTTGGACTGCTGTTGATTAGATCCAGATATGCAATGGCCCAGGCAAGAACCTATATGTGGGTAACCACTGACAAAAGACACCCCCTACATGAAAACAGCTGACATCAAAGGAGCAAGAATAAAGAGGGGGATGTCATGGATGGCACAGGCAGAGGCTACGATAGGTACCAACCACTTCAAGCTGAGCAGCCTCTAGTCAGTTAGGTGTTGTCCCAGCACTGTCTGCTTTCCCCATTTGGTGCATGGGAATTAGGGTCAAACTCGAACTGTGGATCGAAAATTTTGCACCAAACAACAACCACAAAACAATAACTAATAGAAATAAACATACTATCATATTGGGATGCATTATTTTTGACAGTCATAGATTGGGTGATGCGCCGGACAACAGAGGGCAGTCCAAGAGGAATAAGATGGACTACATTTTCTACATTGGAAGATCTGGAATATGCAGATGACATCGCACTGCTAGCCCATTCACATCAACACATCTAGGAAAAAACGGATAGACTTAATAAGTATAGCCAGCAGGTGGGCTTGAACATCAACCTAAAGAAGACAGAGGTCATGACGCTCAATCTGAGCAACCCTGAGCCCATATCAGTAAGGAATCAACAACTGGAACAGACAGATGCCTTCACATACCTAGGATGCATAGTAACACTAGACGGTGAAGCAAGCAAAGACATCAACAACAGAATGAACAAAGCAAGAACAGCCTTTTTTAGCCTAAACAACATATGGAAGTACTCTCAATACAGCACAAGCACAAAATTAGGATTATATCAGAGCTGTGTGCTTTCTGTGCTTCTCTATGGCGCATAGAGCTGGAGAGTTACAGAGAAGGAAATGTCGAAATTGTCCTCTTTTCACACAACATGCCAAAGGAAAATTCTCAGAATCTTCTGGCCAAACACCATCAACAACCAAGAACTACTTATTCGGAGTAACCAGGAAGACATGCACACCATCATAGCTGGCAGATGCTGGAGTTGGGTTGGCCACGTCCTCAGAAGGGACCCTGATACCATCACAAGAACAGCTATGCTATGGACCCCCGAGGGAAAGCGAAAGAGAGGCCGACCAAAAACAACTTGGCGGAGAACTGTGGAAGCTGAGATGCAAGGAATGAACCACAGTTGGGGCACTGTACGAAGGATGGCCGTCGACCGAGCAAAGTGGAATCAGTTTGTTGCTGCCCTACAAGACTCCACCAGGCGTGATGGCCGCTGACTGCTTTGACTGTTGGCGGTTATGGATCAAAGAAGATATTGGGATGCTGGAACATCAGGAGAGAATATAGCAGCAGTCATCAAAAGCACACCTGGACAAGAACAGCTTGTTCTCCTAGGCGACTTCAGTGCTAGAGTGGGTGCAGATAATGTTTCATGGTCTTCATGTCTGGTGTCACATAGCTTGCCAAGGATATGAGAATTAATGTAGAGTATAGATATGAATGAAGCTAATGTTTTCGCAGGATCACCCAGAGGAATGACTGCCAGCTATGATGGTGTGCATGTCTTCCTGGTTACTCCGAATAAGTAGTTCTTGGTTGCTGATGGTATTTGGCCAGAAGATTCTGAGAATTTTCATTTGGCATGTTGTGTGAAAAGAGGACAATTTTGACATTTCCTTCTCTGTAACTCTCCAGCTCTCTGCGCCATAGAGAAGCACAGAAAGCACACAGCTCTGATATAATCCTAATTTTGTGCTTGTGCTGTATTGAGAGTACTTCCAGATGTTGTTTAGGCTAAAAAAGGCTGTTTTTGCTTTGTTCATTCTGTTGTTGATGTCTTTGCTTGCTCCACCGTCTGGTGTTACTATGCATCCTAGGTATGTGAAGGCATCTGTCTGTTCCAGTTGTTGATTCCTTACTGATATGGGCTCAGGGTTGCTCAGATTGAGCGTCATGACCTCTGTCTTCTTTAGGTTGATGTTCAAGCCCACCTGCTGGCTATACTTATTAAGTCTATCCGTTTTTTCCTAGATGTGTTGATGTGAATGGGCTAGCAGTGCGATGTCATCTGCATATTCCAGATCTTCCAATGTAGAAAATGTAGTCCATCTTATTCCTCTTGGACTGCCCTCTGTTGTCCGGCGCATCACCCAATCTATGACTGTCAAAAATAATGCATCCCAATATGATAGTATGTTTATTTCTATTAGTTATTGTTTTGTGGTTGTTGTTTGGTGCAAAATTTTCGATCCACAGTTCGGGTTTGACCCTAGTTCCCATGCACCAAATGGGGAAAGCAGACAGTGCTGGGACAACACCTAACTGACTGGAGGCTGCCCAGCTTGAAGTGGTTGGTACCCAACGTAGCCTCTGCCTGTGCCATCCATGACATTCTCCTCTTTATTCTTGCTCCTTTGATGTCAGCTATGTTTTCATGTAGGGGGTGTCTTTTGTCAGTGGTTACCCACATATAGGTTCTTGCCTGGGCCATTGCATATCTGGATCTAATCAACAGCAGTCCAAGCATGTATCTCATTGTCACAAAGGGAGTATCACGCGTAAGCCCACAATTTGTCACTTCCCTTTATTTTGAATGAGTTCCAATCATTCACATTGCTATGAAACAGTAAAATTTAAACAGATTGCAATGGAAATGAGAAACTACAGGTTACACATCCTAGGGATAAGCGAGAGCAGATGGACTGAGACAGGTAGAATTAAAACAGCAACAGGGTAAACAGTACTTTACTCTTGAAGAGAGTAGAATCAACACAGTGAAGGCATAGCCATTATCATAAAAAAGGGAAAAGAAAGGTCATTACTTGTATGGAAACTGATCAACAATAGATCGATAGAAGCAAGACTGAAAGGAACATAAATCAACACTAAATTAATACAATGCTACGTGCCTTCATATGAAGGTGACAAAGTGGCGAAGGGCAACTACAAAATGAAATGGAAACTACACCTAGATATGATATTATCATAGTAATGGGAGACCTCAATGCTAAAGCTGGATCAGACAATAGCAATTAGGTGCTGCAAATAAGAATGGCTGTAAACTGATAGGCTTCTGCAGCATTAGTAACTTAGTCATTGGAGGAACTCTCTCCCCACATAAAGAAATTCACAAACTAACACCAAATGGCCATGACAGAAACCATCTCACTTAATGACCAATGGTAGATGAAGGCCCATTCATTACAAGATGTGAAAATAAGAAGAGGTATAGATGTGGGGAAATTCTTCTCATCATTTTCCAGCCAACCCGAAGACAGCACTATACTAAAACGAGCGTCCTTTTCAGGGCGAACACAGCCATCGGAATTCACTAAAATGGGTCGTACCAAGCCACAAGCGAAAAAGAGGAAAGTGTATAGAAGCCCTCAAACACTTGTCAGCAGCATCAAACAAGAACCAGTAAAGAACAAACAGAGTCAACCAGATAGCACGATGACTGCAACTACTAGCGTCGTGGCCGGTCCCTATCAGAAGCCAGAAGCAAGCGGTTCTGACCTAGATGATGAAGACACAGAACGTAAAGAAATATTGAGAGCGTTACAACAGCTGGAGCAGAAGACGGAAAGAATAGAGAAAAGAAAACAGGAACTTAGAACCATGATGACACCACCACACGTACCCTACTCGTCAGCTGAAACCCTGTCTACCACAGAGAAGCTGCACCGAACACCAATGACACCACCACACGATGCCGAGATGACACCTACAAACACTACAAAGGAGGTGGAAGAGACAACTCTTCAACACAGACCGGCACAAGAGGTAGACAAAAGAGCAGAACAACAAGACGTCACCTCACAGCCAGCTGCTGATGTGGGGACAATATCATCGGAACTAGGCGAATTAGACCCAGAAGCTATCGCAGAGACCGTTATGGACGCACTATACAGAATGCGTGAAGACGGAGACGAGTTCCTTAGGCTCACTCCAACATTGAAAGAAGCACTATTTGAGGAGGCTCCAGTGTCAGACATCGAGATACACCGGAATTCAACAGAGAACAGCCAAGTCCCCCGCGGTGATCAAGAGAAGCAGAATCATGAGCAGACAGAAGAGGACAGGATACCGAGCCCAAAGACAGATACACAGCCAGTGGTGTCAGATGGGAGATGCCGCCCAGGCGAACAACGAAAAAGCATTCACAAAGAACAGGATCAAGAGCGCAAAATAAAAATTACGCAGTTGTCTGAAGGAGAAGCCACACTCAGGGCACTCCCGGACGACAAAGTAATCAACGTCCTGGAGAAAGTAGTAGGCAAAAGAGGCATAATAAGTATTAGAAGGCACCCACAGGGAGTGACACTTGCCCTGAATGATACAGAAATGACTAAATTGTTGATGACTGCTCTGGCATCCGGGCCTAAAGAATTTCAGCTACCACAACGGATCAAAATCCAAGCAGAAATCTACACTGAAACCAAGAGAGTAGTCATCAAAGGGATAGACACCAGCTTGTCAGACACAGAGGCCCTCAGCTACATCCAGGCCGAAAACCCTCGGTACAGGTTCACACACGCAGAAAGACTAAAGTCCTGGAACAAAGAAGACACTAGACTGATAATAGTGACTCTTCAAGGGAAAACAATCCCAGAAAACATCACTGTCCAGAATAGACCTCGAAGAACACATGCCTACATCCCGCCAGTGATACAGTGTTCAAAGTGCCAGGGATTTTCTCACACAAGGAACACGTGCAGAAAAGAGACGGTCTGTAGATACTGTGCGGGCAGCCACGAATACAAAGACTGCCCAAAGGCAAAACAAGACCGCGACCACAAAGCACCAAACAACAATAGAAAATGTACCAACTGCCTCGGAAAGCACGGAACACGATACCGCAGGTGTCCCGAATACCAACAAACAAGGCAAATAATTACAGTTGCTATTGGAAAGGGGGTATCGTACCAAGAGGCAAAAAACACACTGAAGGCAAGCACTCTAGGTAATAGGCGCCAAGACAGCCTAACAGAACAGGTCAGACAGCTCACGACTGAGATGAGAGATCTAAAACAACAACTGCGAAAGGAGAGAGAAAACCGACAGCCACACAAAAACAGAACATTAACTGCCAGATGTGAAGAAAACCCCGATAGTTCAGAAAGCGCGAAACAACAACAATTCATGAACGACATGAAAATAATACACCAAGACATGAAAAGAATTCAGCAGCAGGTAGAAGAAGATATCAAGAAACTGATAGAACTGAAAGAAGGAAACGAAGAGGTACTGAAGAGAATAGAGACAGAAAGAATGACCATTAAAGAAATAGCATCAAACACAAAAGATATTAAAACGAACGACCAATCTGACGAAGAAGTCATCGAGGAAACGCTGGAAAAGCTACTCCCAACAATTATAGAAAAAGCGCTATCTAAGATACAAGAGCAAAGGAAGACACAAGAAACAGAAACAAGGAGGGCAACAACACACAAAACCATACAGGACAGATAGGGAGGCAGGATACGAAACACAATAAAGAACATGCCACGGCAACACAAACAGAGAAACAACGAAGAGGACGCCAGCTAGCACCAGTCCTTTTCAGGACTATCAACCGACCACCATCGAAGAGCGTAGCACACAATATACCCAAATTATAATCAATTTCCAGATTGAACAGGGTATAACAATACTATAGTCGACTCAAAATGAAGAAGAAGAAGAAGGAAATTCTTCTTTTTCCTCATTTGCCCTGAAAAGGACGGCGGTTGCGTTGTGTCTGTTTACGTAATAGCTGTGATATCTGCACCTTTCGGTCAACACATCCGACTTCAGCACTGCATTTTTTGGGACCAGGTTTGCCTTCCCTCTTCGATCCGTACTCGCTAAGCCAGACTGCACTGCTGCAGACTGTTTCCAGGACCACCATGTGGAGGTGGAGTACGGTCTTGGTCAGCTCTGGTTCGCTGACCCTGAAGAAGCAGTCAAGCTATGGGTCGCTGACTGCATTCTTTATTGCTGCATCTTTTGGTCCCATATGTGGGAAATGATCACCATCTAGTAGTTGCAGGGATAATAGTGAAGTTAAACTTTTTGAAGTGGAGTGGGCCATTATTTTTACACAAGGCATTGTGTAGACCTTTTGCTCATTGGTTCAGCCATTCCTCTTTGAAGTTGTTTTGGAGAACTCGTTTAGCTGTCTTCATGTGTGCTGGAGTGTTTGTTTGAACCATGCTTGCTCCTAGTTTTGCTAGTCTGTCTGCTTTAACTTTGCCTGGTATGTCTGTGTGCCCTAGTATCCTTTGGAGAGTGACTCTGATGTTGTATTTTGTTAGCAGGTTGTCAGTTGTTTTGGCCAGCTGTATTATTTCTTTACTTTCAGTTTGGAGGTATTCTTCTAAAGCCTGAAGATTTGATTTTTAATCAGTGAATATTATATCTGACGGTAAATAGATTTCCTGTTTGAATTGGCTGTCTATTGCTGTGAGGGTGGTAGTTACTGCTGTAATCTCTGCTTGGTAATTAGTACAAAACTCTCGACATGGTTCATATATTTCTAGTATGCTGCCATTTGGGTATTTCACATATGCTCGAAGTCCAGCATTTGTGGTGGCCTTGAGTGCTGAGACATCTGTGTATGCATGTATTGAAGTGCTAGGGTAGCTGTCTATAGTCTCTAAAGTGGCTGTTTTAGTATTGTTGGGTTTGTGTCCCTTGTTAGTGTGCTATCCATGAGTGTGGTTTTGATTGGAAGTTTTAATTCCTTTCCAGGATAAACGACTGGGTATTCTTCAGTTATTTATTGTGTCTGTGGGAGGTTTTGTTGTTCTGCTATAGCTAATGCTACTTACTTGTGGTGGTGATTTTGTTTTAGTCTGCTAATGAACTTCCAATTTTTTAACCAGTTGTCAGATTTTCTCATTCTTCTGTAGCATTCTGTTGCATCTAGAACAGCATAGATCCATAGGTTCTATGTTTGCTTCGATTAAACACGCAGCTGTTAGTGTGGTTCTCATTCCCATGGGGAAACTCTAAACTCACAATGAAGACCAAAGCTGCGGTATATAATGCCTGCGTCACCAGCACACTCCTATATGGCAGCGAGACCTGGACGACCTATGCTAAGCAAGAAAGAAGGCTCAATACCTTCCATTTGCGGTGTCTACGCCGCATCCTTGGCATCTCGTGGAAAGATAAAGTGACAAATGTCGAGGTGTTGTCACGTGCTGGCCTTCAAAGTATGTATACGCTGCTTAGACAGCGCAGACTTCGCTGGCTTGGCCATGTTCGCCGCATGGAAGATGGTCGCATCCCAAAAGATATCTTCTACGGACAATTAGCAGATGGCAAGAGAACAGTTGGGCGACCACAGCTGAGGTTCAAAGATGTGTGCAAGAGAGATATGAGGGCACTGGACATGGATCCAGCAACATGGGAGGATAAAGCTGCCGATCGCACAAAGTGGCGATGCTATTTACGGCACCACCTCAGATTGGGCGAAGAGAGGCTCACACAAGAAGCAGAGGTGAGGAGAAAACGTCGAAAGGAGCACCAGGAAAATAAGCAGTTGAGGGCTGTCACCTCAGGGGCGCATTCCCATAGTCAGTTATGACTGAAGGGGCTATTATTATTATTATTACATTCCCCTGCATATGAACCTTACAGCTTGGTTTTGGACTTTGTCTCTGCTTGAGCACTTTTGCTCATTGCCAACTGCAGCAATTGTTATCCAAAACTGATCGATATATATACACACTCACATACACATATAACATATATACACACACTCACATACACATATACATATATATTTACACATTTATATTCATAGTTATATAATTACACATACAGGCTGACTGTTTTCAAACTTATTACATGTTAAAAAGAAATATAATAATTGTATTGTGTTCAAAGTCTTGAGATTACAAATGGCACAGTTTTTCAAGCGTTCTTGACTTTTATGCTGGTGATGGTGATCAATTATTGTGTGTGCCTTGAAAGCTAATACAATCTCAGAAGTGCCACCCTTCTTCCTGTCTGCTAATGAGACTCAGCACAATAACAAGATATATCATAGATGTATGTGTATTAATCTTTCTGGTACTGGGACTCTGTATAACACAACACATTACCACAATATATTGTCTTTCTGTG
Source organism: Oreohelix idahoensis (assembly GCA_024509875.1). Classification (NCBI taxonomy): domain Eukaryota; kingdom Metazoa; phylum Mollusca; class Gastropoda; order Stylommatophora; family Oreohelicidae; genus Oreohelix; species Oreohelix idahoensis. Next base: position 92,320 of record JAMPIV010009816.1, on the reverse strand, counting down.
TCAGTTTTATATAATGTTTTATTAAAGAACTGATAATGCAGAGTATTCAATGAAGGAATGATAAAGATGTATGAACAATTATTTAAACTTAGCCCTTAACCCTTTTCACGCTGAGCTGTTAAAGAAACTTCTGTCATTTAAAAAAAAACAGCATTGTGCCCATAGTTGGATCTTGTAAAGAAATATTGGCTTTCAAAGCTGCTTTGGTTTTTTTTTTTTTAAAACAATTTTCTTGTTTGCAAGACACCTTGATATGTAAATCTGAGCCATTGACATCAGTATTATCATAAACACCAATGAAACAAATTTTCCAGAACCAACATAACACATTTTCTAAAAATATAAAGTGGTATGTTCATACATGACATTCAGCAAAATGTGCTAAAATTTAATAGAGACAAAATAAATCAGTGCAGACATTAATTTAAACATATGTATAAAAAAAGTGTGTTTTATTTTACTGATGGATATTTAAGATAAAGAAAGAAATGTGATGCTGCCACAATGTTTGAGTATCCACTATTTTAAATTTTGATTAATCCATGTCTTTTATAGAGCTACACAATTTAGGACATCTAATAATTGATTGCTTATCATGCAGTAGTTATTTATTTCTGCCCAAATCCCATATCATTTCAGATGTGCCTTACCAAGCTCAGAGCATCAACACCAATAAAAGATTGTACAAGAATAGCTATACCAGTGTTGTATTGTTGACAAATGACAATTATGATGAATCTGGAACAACAGGAAGTGATGTAGCTGTGCATTCCATTATTTGTCAAGACAGATCCGCAAACATTGACGAGACCCACAATAATTTCAATGTCACAGTTCAAAATGAACATGTGTCAGATGACATCAGAAAGAAAAATGATGAACTTGATGGGGTTGATACGAGTTATGGATTTATAAACAACATGTCGAGTAAGGAAATACAGAACCATTATGAACATGATGTTTGTGGTGTAATGCTAACACATTGTTCTACTCTGAAAAAATTCAAAAGAATACATACTGGAGAGAAGCCTTACAAGTGTGATGTTTGTGGAGTAGGGTTTACAAGGTTTTGTCATCTGAAAGCACACAAACGAATACATACTGGAGAGAAGCCTTACAAGTGTGATGTTTGTGGAGTAGGGTTTACAAGGTTTTGTCATCTGAAAGCACACAAACGAATACATACTGGAGAGAAGCCTTACAAATGTGATGATTGTGGAGCATGGTTTACAGAGTCTTCTCATCTGAAAAGACACAAACGAATACATACTGGAGAAAAGCCTTACAAGTGTGATGATTGTGGAGTAGGTTTTACATGGTCGTCTCATCTGAAAAATCATAAAGTAACACATTATTAAGAAAAACCTTATGTGAGAGCAGTTTTTCAAGTGTGATATTTGTGGTGTAGGGTTTACTCAGTTTGTTTGTGTGAAAAGAAATAGTAAAATACTTAAATGAGAGAAGCCTTGATATTTGTGGTATAGGGTTTACACATTGTTCTTGTCTGAGAAAACACAAAAATACAAACAATAGAGAAGTCATACAGATGTGATGTAAGGTTTAACAGTTGTAGTTGTCTGAGAACACACACAAGAATACATTTATTGTAGAAGTAGTTTTAATTTGTATGATGTATGGGATGTGTAGGTTACATAATATCTTAGTCTGTTTCCCTACACAGTATCGGACAAAAGAAGACAGGTCAGACCAATCACCTGTTTGCTTTAAACTTTTGATTACGAGAACTACAATAGAGAAAACCGGACTGATTCTAAAGGCGACGAACTGGAACGGACTATGACTTATGGAACTTGGAACACTAGAAGAGGAGCTGGTGGAAGAGATGAGGAAAGCAAAACTAGAAATCTTGGCTATAACGGAAACAAAGATAAAAGGACAAAGAGTCATGGATCTTGATGGCAACACGCTGCTCTACAGGGGTGTACCTACAACTGAAAGAGCTAAAGGGGGCGTGGGTTGCATTGTGGTCAAAACCAAAAAAGATAGTATAAAGGGACGGAACTTTGTCTCGGAGCGCATTATGGTTGTAAAACTAAAAGAAGGAGAAACCATAGTCAACCTGGTCATAGTGTATGGGCCAAATGAGGATGAGAGAGCAGAGGTCAAGGAGGAATTCTTCGAGCTGCTTCAAAGAACAGTGGATGACTGCCTAGATGAAATATCATGCTTGGAGATTTCAATGCCAGAGTTGGAAATGACCATGCTAGATGGGGTGGAGTTATTCGAAGATATGGAGAAGATACTCTCAATGACAATGGAAAGCGACTCCTTAGATTCTACAGTGAGCACAATCTGATCATTACGAACACAAAGTTCCCACAAAAGCGGATACATGCATACACTAGATGTGAACCAACAAAGAATGAGAAGTCAGTGATCGACTATGCCATTGTTAGGAGGAACTCATTCAAATATGTCCGGGATGCTAGAGTCTAGGAGCCGCGGTAGCATAGTGGTTAGTGCACTGGCTTCCTAGCGCAGTGGTCTATGGTTCGATCCCCAGATGAGGTGGGAATATTTTTAGGCCACAAACGGCTCCTGGGTCGACACAGCCCCAAATGGGTACCAGAGCAACTCTGGGAAGGTTAAGGCGGCCGGCGTGATGCCGACCACATCACCCCTAGTGTGCCGACGGTCAAGATAATATGGGCCTAACACCATATTCCCAATATGCCTCAATAGGCGTGTAACGGGTTCCTTTACCTTTTTTTTCCTTTTATGCTAGAGTCTGGAGGGGGCCAGAGATTGAAAGTGATCACTACCTGTTTACAATCAAAAGAACAACTGAAAGAGTTGCTCAGCCTAGGAACTGCCCAACATCATACAAGAAACTAAGTTAACGAACGGGAGAAATGAGCATTAAGACCTACAAGCTGAGAGAGCCAGAAATTAATACCAGATATCAGGGGCTTATTGCTGCAGTGGTGAGCAACACAAAAGAACAACCTGATGACTTGGAAACCCTTTGGATTAAATTCAAGGACATCATAAAGACAGCTGCTGCAGAAGCATGTGGTGAAGTCTGACTTGGGAACAAGAGAAAGAGGACACTGTTAGTTCGTCTTTCCACTGGACATCAGAAGTTAGCGCTACATTCATCTGTTTGGTCATCAGTGGTTAGATCGTGCTTTACGCGAATATAAATTGAACTGTCAATAATGTTTGCCGATTTAAATAGTGATCAGCTTTGGTCGGGCTTACAGGTGGCTGACAAATTCAACGACGAACATCACGATAATAATATGATCATAAGACTTGATCAACTGGCAAGTAAAACTCCGGAACCAGTGGCTGGACATCAATCACGACAACAATTTTTTAATGGACGAATAACAGAAGATCATCAATATGGCATGTCAGATAAAGTATATCAATTACAACTGTCCATGTCCAATTTGACAGACCTCCACGACTGACTACCGAAGTCCCAAGGATGTCGGGAGTGTTATAATAGATATTTTTTTTTGTATGCTTCTTATTCGAATTTGATCAATATGCAATAATGCCGGATATCTTCACTGGAAGGTTCATCAGTGTAATAATACAATAGTTATTCTAATTCTAGTAGCGGACCTGCTCTCACTAGTGGCAGGCCATGAATGTTGCATGCCGAAGCCCTACCATGATTTTGCTGGAGATTAATAAATGGTATCATATCAAGATACTGGATACAAACGAAATGAGCCAGAATTGGCAATGACTAACACTTCATATTGGAAGGTAGCATCATAAATAACATGAAGTCTTCCCACGACACGGGGTAAAGACCTTCAAACAACTATGCTGGAAGACAACCGTCTACAACAACCGGCCATTTACATCTCTCAGCATCAGCGCTGTTAGGTGACAAACAATGCCGTTCACAGCAAGTTGTGCTCTTTAGTGCAACAATTGATACGTAATTAATTAAACATACATATTTACTCAGATGCGCACACATAGTGCATCTAACACAGACTGGCATCTAGCTATGTTAAGTCTCAAGTCTCACACGCTTAACACCTATGTGAAAAACGACTTAACAGACACCTTGGTGGACAGAGGAAGTCAAAGAGAAAATAAGAGAGAAGAAAATGACATGAAAACAATACTTAGTAGCTTAAAACACAACAGGACAAATGGAGAAATATAGAGAATATGTGACACTCAAAACAGAAGCAAAGAACAAGGTGCTAGCAGCAAAGCAGAAGTTATGTGATGAATTTGCAGAAAAGCTAGAAAAAGATGCGCAAGAAAACCAGAAATTGTTTTTTAAGACCCTAAAGAACATGAGGAAGGAAAAACAATGCCCTCTTAAATTTATAAAGGACAAGCAAGGCAAATTGCTTACTTCCCCGAAAGAAGTAATGGAAAGAATATTTCTCAGAACTCCTGGATGGTGAGCATGGTGAAGCATCAGAAATGATAACCACTAGCACAGAAGAGAAAACCAATGATGGTGAAGATGACATAAAGATGGAAGAACTGAAGGCAGCACTGGAGAAAATCAAGATGGGCAAAGCAGCATGGTATAACACCAGAAATGGTTAAGTACATGGGACTCAGGAGCGTCAGGCGACCTATTACTCTTAAGGGTCCTACAGGCAGTGTGGTGCAACAAGACCATACCAAAGGATTGGGAGATTGCCATCATAACACCAATTTTCAAAAAGGGTGACAATCGACATTGTGGAAACCATTGAGGCATATCCCTTCTCAGTGTCCCTGGTAAAATCTACTCTAGAATCCTAGAGCAGAGACTCCGACGCCTAGCTGAGCCACAGTTGAATGAGGTCCAGTGCAGATTCCGAGTGAACTGAAGTACTCAAGACCTAACCTTCACACTCAGAGAGCTGAGTGAAAAGGCCCTTGAGTATAAGAGTGAGATCCATCTTTGTTTCATAGATCTGGAAAAGGCGTTTGACAGGGTCCCCTGGAGCAAACTGTGGGACTGTTTGGCAAGGAAGAACATTCCAACACCTCTGATTCATGCTATACAGAGCTTCTACAAGTCTTGCAGAAATTATGTGAGGACAGCAAACCATAAGTCAGAAGAGTTCAGGACCACCATTGGTGTAAGACAAGGTGATATCCTGTCACCTTATCTTTTCATACTTCTCATGGACGATGTCATCAAGGCATGTAAGGAGAGAACAAGAAAGTGTTCAGTGGGGTACTGGAAGATGAGACAGGTCTGTATTTCAGAGCTGGCATTTGCTGATGATGTTGCCCTGATTGCTAAAGCAGAGGCACATCTACAATACAACCTGCAAGTCTGGAAGAAAGAGCTGGAGAAGAGAGGGATGGTCATAAGCAGCTCTAAAACAAAATCCATGATGATATCACGAGAAGAAAGAAGACGTCAGATTAAGCTAAGAGAACAGGTCCTGGAGCAGGTCGACCACTTTAAATACCTCTGAGCTATTATAGACCAAAAGGGAGGCATCAGAGAGTTGGCCACTCGAAAAACAGCTGCTGGGAGGCTTTTTCAGGCAATTGTTATGAGTTAAATTCATAACATGTATGTTGACATCAATATGGCTCATTGACATCTGTGTTGATGACCGGTGCCCTTGGTTACAGGAAGTACGTCATTGCCTTTTGGGCCTAGTAGCAAAAGTCTACGGTTACTGTCAGCAGAAGTCAGCGATCTTTCTAGGTCTTCTGTGTGTGTCTTTCGTGGCAGATGGATGGGTGTTTATGAGCTCCTGAATATTATAATGTTGCAAGACATATTCGTACTATGTACCATCACTAGCTCACCCATACAATGCCATGAGGCGAAGCTAGTTTATTTGTGAAAGGAATGATGCTTTATTTGCTGAACGTGAGTGTTGGAACTATAATAAAATATATTTATGAGAAATTTGTCGAGGAAAGATTTGTAGTGGCAGACGATATGGAAACGTACTGAAGACTGCCTTGCTATATTATGCCTATATGTATAATGGCTTTACTAATGACACCTGAGGAGCATCGTATATGTTAATAAATGTATATTTGAATCGTCCAACCTGGCCTTTGCAGTATCATTCATTGTTGGTGGAGATAGGCTGTGTGCTCACATACCACTAGATGGACATTGGCCTGAGTAGACTTATTACTCATTATCAAATAATACAAACACTCGCAAAACCACCCCATAGCATTGGGTGCCAAGCCAAATGATCTAAACATCTAAAATGGAAGTCTCAAGCCAGAGATCCTGAAATATATTTCAAGTCAATGAACTGCAGTTTTTTTTTAATCTCAATTTTTCAACATGGCGCCGGATGTCGTCTGCTAACATGTGAGAGGTTATACGAACAGTATTTGCAGTTTATAATTTCCAGTTCAATGCAGAACTATAACATATTCCAAGTATCAAGTATTTACTGCAAACTTCTACGTTTGAAAATTCAAGTTTTCTGCTCGATGATTGCATGTTTTTAAGTATCTCTCGAAGAATTTAGTCAAGAGGTCAACGTACATAATGGCGTTCCTGCTTGGTCATTAGAAATTGTGGAAGTCTAGGTCTATTTCTGTTCACTGCACTGCTACTGAATCGTTTGTTCCCTGACGCAGAAATTGTTGCCAGGAGGAGTTTTATTTCTTCATAGCAGATGAGTATATTTATTAATACATGCAGCATGAGACTTGATAAATCTAGTTTGACAGGGTTCTTTTTGTCATGTTATATGTATTTCTGTGCATCTATGTTTCTGTATTAAGTGTGGGAGGTTGGAGGGACTCATGAATTTTTTCAATACCTTGATGTATGGTCGAGAAAATTCATGGGCGTTCTTTAGTTTTATGCATCTGTTTGGTTCAAATTAAGTGGCCGGCATACATTGCTGAGTGTTACTGCCTTAATTGAATTAACCAGATCCAATATCTGTCTAGTTGTGAAAGTACTGTTAATTGGCAAGTTTGTTATTGTGGTGAAGTTGATTGTACATTTTTATTCATATTTTTCTCCATTCTTGTTTGTGATATTGTTGGTCTAACCTTGCTATCCGTTAGTTATTAGATGTCATACACGTTGTAAACTCGTGCTTGTCTTGTCATATGTGTGATAGAGCTGAATTTTTGTTTCACTTGTGCTACAATTCATATATTTCTGCCTTATTTTTTTAATTAGTATTATCTTCATTTAGCTCTTGTCACTGATTTCAAGTAGCACATCTGGCTAGGAACTTTATTAAAAATAACATTAAGGATTCCTTGCCAGTGGCATCTGCTAGGACTGTAAATTATAATACACCTAGGCAAAGATCCAACAGCATTGACAAAAACTATCGAGTTAATCAAAATTATAACTATGGCAACAACAGAGGGAGATATAAATTTAACAAAAAATTCCAACAACCTCAAAGAAATTATAACTAATGATGATGAATATTTTAATCAACAATCATCATTCAGGCCTTATGATTATCAAAACAGAGGAGGATACAATGCCAGATTGGTCTGACTACCCTTTCAAGCGGCGGGGCTTGGTTATCCAAGGAGGTTGAATAGAACCAGATTTGTTTGTCTGGCAAAACACATGATAACCCATGAATTTAGGCAGACAAATGTGATATAATCGCTTCTGGTCTTTGGTTAAAAAGTAATCATTGATGTATTACATTTAGACAATCTTCTTCTTTGATCCTTAGCCGCTGACCATCAAAGCAGTCATTTTCCTTCAGGGGTCCAAAGCATAGCTGTTCTTGTGATGGCATCGGGATCTCTTCTGAGGACATGGCCAACCCAGCTCCAGCATCTGCCAGTTATGATGGTGTGCATGTCCTCTTGCTTGCTCCGAGTAAGCAGATCTTGGTTGGTGATGGTATTCGGCTAAAAGATTCGGTGAATTTTTCTTAGGCATGTTGTGTGAAAAGATTTTAGACAATATGAGTCTACAAATGTGTTGGTGAGAGTGTATGCAAAACATCAGATGTCCATATGTGGTAATATGTGACCTGTGCCGGCACGCATCTTATTTCACATGGGACTATTTTGAAATATCACACCTTCTCTACATTATTTGAAGTGATTGGATCTTTCTCATTAGATTCATAACATCGCTGGAGGGATTATAGGCTGACAATTTCACAGTTTTATGTCTCTGATATTTGCACACTCGCCAAGACAACATCAGACCTTGCCACAGTGAGAACTAGATTCCTAATTGTTATCCGGACCTTTTATTGGAGAATCAGATAAGACTTATAAAGCACAGGAAATCTCTTTCAAATTTTAATAAGCAACACCAGTGATTAATAAACTGAAAAACCACGGAGTCAGAAAGGGCAATCTTTTGTAAAATTAAAAGAAATCCGAGACACATGTTGTGAGAGAACGATTTGTCTCTTCTATTCATCTGTGCGACAAGTCTGTAGCCAGGATGGGCGTAAGTTGTGATTTACATTTCATATTTTATTACTAACATGTGAACTAACATATATATGTAAATATTACCATGTGAATTTTATTGTGTGAAACTCGCTATTGGATGTCAAAGTCATTTGAGGCTGGCAACCTCAGCGTATAGAATGATGATTCATGAATCACCACTGCACGGACTGGTGATTGCTTTATTGAGTAATTTTGTAAAGAGAACTAAAAGCATAAAGTAGTGCCAGGTTCCCTATGGAGCAGAGAGTGAAATATGAGAAGAAATGATGTACAGTACATTCTTAGCATAAGATTTACATTTTCAAAGCAGTGCAAATGTCCCTATAATCATATTCACTTTAAAATTAATGTAAGGTTTCATGCTTTAAACCAGTGTAATATTCATTTTAATTAATAGAAAATTCAAACTTTTCCACAAGTGTAAATGTAAATGAAACATGAATGAATTTATATTGTGAACATTTTTAAAACAGTGGAGATGTAAATGTAAAACATATTATATGTGTACGTTAAGCCTATTCATTTAAATGTAATGTAACGCCAAAGCTATTCAGTTTAAATGTAGAGGAAGTTTTATCCCGAGGGATTAAATTTAATTCTCATCGAGGGTAAACTCTGAGTTAAGTGGGATGGTGAAATAGAAGAGGGGAGACATATAACTGTGTATCGGAGAACGCCATACTCAGAAGAGCGTTCTTTTCTATTCTTCTATCACAGTTATTGGTGGTACCAGCAGAACGTACTATTTCTGGAACAAGACAGAATCAGTGGCCTACACTTTAAGACAAAGGATGCACTGTGTAGACTTTTCTTGAAGTTTCTGTGAGACGAGCTACACCCGACAACCTTGAACAGAAACGAGTGATCAGTGAAAATACAGAACCGTCATTGGCAGCTAAGTTCAAACATATGCTGCCACTTGAACTTCTTAACCCTCTTCGCAATCCCTAAATACGAGGATGATAGCTTTTCTTGATTCATAACTATTCAAATTATTTTCAAACTGTTACAACTAAAGTTATTATTAAATTTGGTTATTTTGTAATGTTACAAATTTAACTTTGATTTAATCTTTTAAATGTACTACATGTTTGTCTCAGTCAGAGTTACTGAACCCACACTCTAAACAGAGCTATACTTGAATAAAAGAATTCCACTGAGTAAATCAGCAGTTGGAGCTTAACGAGCTGATAAATAAGTGCTTAAATTCTTCACAAAAGTGGTTGGCAGGTTACAGAATTAACGTGCTTAGCGACAGCCAACATTGTTTTTGCTTACCTGAATTTCTTGTGAAGACTCCCATGTGATAGAAGCTTTACTACTCTTCTATCTACATTTCTGCCAAAAGTAATCTTGTGCACAAATAGACTTCATTGAAGCCTATATTAGATACTCTTGATTTTTGGCCATTGTTGGACCACTACTTCAAAGCAGGGGAGGCAATACCATCACAACCAGCCCATTGCAACATACCAACAAATGAGGAGGCAGACAAACTTGGGAAGGAGGAGCCTTACAACAAAATGATACAGAGACAACTTACAAAATGACAAAGACTACTATAAAAGCTACATTCAAGCCCAAATGGGAAAGAGAGCACCCAGGCCATTTAAAAAGCGATGCATATCATCAGCTATCTATGAAACTTTCATTGAAAGAACTTGTCACTATTTTTCGGCTACGGACTGGACGCAACAGATTGAGATACTATCTATACCACAAGTACATAGTTGGTGCAACAGACCTCTGCACCTGCGGCACCATCCCGGTGGCAGTCGAACATTTGCTGCAGTCCTGCCCAACCTACAGCAATGAACGGAGTAGCATTAGACAGCAACTCTCTTCTGTTTGGAGATGTCAGGCACCTTGAGTTGACTACTGCCTTTATTAGAGTCATTAATGTGGAAGACTGAAGGTGAACGATAAAGAAGAAGCAGAAAAACTATTTGGTTATTACCGAACATTAAATATTTATTTAGAAGGGAACAAAATTAAAGGCATTGTACTTAAAAAAAAAAAAAAATTGTTCAGTGGCCCGCATATTTTCTCGAAAAAAAAATTGTCATTTGTTTTCTTTTGTTGCGAGGCCCCTGTAAGCCTGGTCCCTAGGCTCGTGCTCAAATGGATTATGAAATAAGTGTAACGAACAGCGGGGGCTAGTCACAGAACCTGGTGAAAGAGGTTACACTTACCTGAACAGATTGGTGGGAATTTAGATCTAGGGCGCATAGCTCTTTACACCACTAAAACCTAAACCATAAGAGACACTGACAAATAAGTGTGGTCTAGGTTGAACTATGAACATTAAGTATCTGAAGAAATAAACGTATAAATACGTGATAGCCTAAATAGCCCAGAAAAAGGAGCTGCAATATGACAGTGAAGCAGACAGAAAGATAAAAAAATTAAAGAGGTTTTGTGCAATATCAGATCGCAACCTGTTAGTTAAACAGATACACTTCTGCATATATATTTACACAAATATACGGACCAACAGCTGAAAGTAATGACAAATTAATTGACACATTCTACTAAGAATTTGATATGGCAATCCAGAGTGCAACTCTCAGTACAGGCCCAGCCATTACAAGATGGAACTACAAAAAAGCCAACTGGGGTTTATTCAGGCATCAGGTGAACACGCTGCTGTCTACCCTCAAGGTACAGAACAGAGACATTAATGAAGTGGTAAAAGACTTCAACAGATGCATACTACAAGCTGCAAAAGAAACCATTCCCAAAGGATGCCGGCGTAACTACATACCATACTGGTCCAGCACACTCCAAGAACGTCAGGAAGCTATGGACAGGGCTAGAAAGGACGCAGAGTCTCAGCCTTCACTTGAAACTCACAACAAATGGAAAAAGGCTGTAGCAGAGTTTCAGAGAACAAAGCTAGAAGAAAAACGGAAAAGCTGGAGAACTAAAACGGCATCGCTGAACCTTGAGAAAGACGGCAGGAAACTTTGGAGATTAGTCAAGTCTCTAAATGAAGAGCGTTCCTCACCTAGGCAGACTATCACATTGGATGAAGGTGGCAAACTTTTCAGAGGAAAACAAGCTGCAGACTTGTTTGCTAGAAGATACAATTCAGAAAGCAACTTACCCATTAACATAGATCATCAGAGAGAGATAAGAAAAGAAATACTGGCAACCATGGGACAGACAGATACTCCTGCCCCAATGAGGGAACCCATCACACTAGGAGAACTACAGAAGGCTATTTCCAAGCTTAAGTTTCAAAAGTCACCCGGCCCAGACAAAATCAGCAACGAAATGCTAGTAAATCTGAGCTCAGCAGCAAAGACAAAACTGCTTGAGATATTCAACCACAGCTGGTTGAAAGGAACGGTACCCCAAGTATGGAGAGAAGCCATCACAATACCCATACTAAAGAAAGGGAAATGTAAGACCGAGGCTGCAAGTTACCGGCCAATCAGTCTCACAAGCTGTGTTGGGAAGACTATGGAGCGAATAGTCAACCACAGATTAAAATGGTATTTAGAGTCTGAGCAGATCCTGGTGCCGGAACAAGCTGGATTTAGAGAATGCTACAGTATAGAAGACCAAGTTACTTACTTGTCTCAAGCAATAGAAGATGCCTTCCAGGAGAAGAAAAAGGTCCTAACGATCTGGGTCGACTTCAAGCCGGCCTTTGACAAGGTGTGGAAAGATGGCCTCATTGCAAAACTTAGGAGAAGTGGAATCCAAGGCAACATGATGAAATGGATCCAGTCATACTTGCATAACAGGAGAACTAGAGTCACTCTTGACGGTCTGCAGAGCAGAAAAGTGTTGCTCCATCAGGGGGGGTACCTCAAGGAGGAGTAATTTCCCCAACACTCTTCCTTGTTTACATCAATGACCTGGTGAAAGATCTCCCTGCAGGAGTTAAAGCTGCCTTATATGCAGATGACCTAGTACTCTGGTGCGCTGATGAAAATGTCACCACAGCAAATTATAGAATGCAGCGGGCAGCAGACATGCTAGTGTCATGGGCAGAGAAATGGCTTATCACAATAAACACAGACAAAACCTACACAACACTGTTCTCCCTCGCCCCCAAGGACAAATCAGCTAACATACACCTAGGGACAACCGTGATCAAGGAAGAAAGCTACCCCACCTATCTTGGGGTGACATTTGACCAAAGGCTTACATGGAATAAGCATATTGAAAAACGCAGAAGGAAAGGCCCGAAGACGACTAGGCATACTCAGAAAATTAGCAGGTACCAACTGGGGAGCAAATGAACGAAATCTAAAGAAGATTTATAATGGAGTAATAAGACCACACTTAGAGTTTAGCTCAGCAGCATGGTCATCAGCTGCTAACTCACATCTGCAGTCTTTGGACAAGGTGCAAAATCAAGCTCTCAGGCTCATTACAGGAGCCATGAAAACTACACCAATAACAGAGATGCAGAAGGTTGCTGGATTACAGACATTGTCCCATAGAAGAGACACAAAAACCATGATCCAGATGGAAAAGTACAACAGTATGCCAATGCACCCAATGAAGGCAAGACTAGATGATCTGGCATTGGGACGTCTAAAGCGTAGCAGCTTTGTGCATCGGGGGAAAAGACTTATAAGACAGCATCAAGAAGACCTATCCATGAAGACAACACACCACTGAAGCCCACCCTATACCCTGTACCATGGGAGCAGGCCAGCAGTGCCCTCCAAATTAATACATCAGTCAGTGGTCTCACAAGTGAATGTGAGTATAATGATCTGCAAAAACGAACTGCTACATTGAGTATGATCCAAGAAAGCTATCCCGATCAATCATGGATACATGCCTATACAGATGGATCAGCAACTAATGCTGTTAGGAATGGAGGTGCCGGTATCTTTATCTCATATCCTGACAACCACTATGAGACTAGGCACATTCCCACTGGTAAATTCTGTTCCAACTATACAGCTGAGGTTCAAGCTCTAGAGCAAGCTGCAAATATGATTTATAACACCAACTCTGACTGCCACCAGGTAGTCATCCTCACAGATGCACTGTCTGTCCTGCAAGCTCTCAAGGGTGGTAAACTCCCGCATCTGAGAAATGAACTAAACAAGGTAGCTGCCAAAAAGAGAACCATACTTCAGTGGGTACCATCTCATTGTGGTGTACCCGGAAATGAAAAGGCAGATAAACTTGCAAAAAAGGGAGGAGAATGTGAACAAGAAGATAATGAAGTCACATACTTTGAGAAAAAGAGAGCTATCCAGACTATCAGAAGAGAACAGAACCAACCCAAAGACGACTATCACACTCTCGACCGGCAGGGACAGATAACTATTTTTCGACTCAGGACAGGGCATAACAAACTGAATAAACACATGCACAAGCTACGATTGTCTGCTTCACCACTGTGCACATGTGGATTAAACGAACAAACTGCTGAGCATGTTCTACAGGACTGTCCTCTGTATGACCAGTTAAGAAAGATATACTGGCCCAATGACTCAACACTAAACTCAAAGCTATATGGAGTTAAAGAGGAACTTCAGACAACAGTCGAATTCATCATGAGAACTCGTCTGACGGTGTAATCATCAAAGATGCGATCGCAAGAAGAAGAAGAAGAAGATATGGCAATGACGCAGTGCAAATCACATGAGACAACTCTAGTGTTATACTTGGAGACAGTAAGCAAAAGTTGGAGATAAAAATTTGAAAATGTGACTTGTGGTTGGTTTTGTTTTGGTTTTTTTAAGGACTATCTTCATTGCACACGTTCAACTCCACCAGTGCTGTGATCTCCTTCTTTAGAACACACAAGGAGGATCTCAGCACACTGCATGTCATAAGAGGTTTTGATGTTACTAAATGTATAGGCTATCCTGGACAAATAGGTGTATCAGAGGATACCAGGATAGTGCCAGATAAGAGACTGGTCTTATAAGAAATACCCCCTTCTCTGAAAAGAGAAAGGGTGCATAGACAATCAAGATGGGGTCAAGCTATGTAAGTTCTCAGAGTAGATGATGATGATCTCTGAGTCCCTAACTGCTACCTCTACTGATCCCAAATGATTTAGCTACGGGTCTAGGGGAAATGTATTTACTTTATTTAATGATAAATTTCAAACAGAACTTCAACTTAATAAAAATTAATTAAGCAAGGCTGTATGAAAGTTTCTGTACAATTTAATGGTCCTGAACCTCAATCTTTTGAGTCAGGACTTATCAAACTCAAGAAAGATTATTTACAAAATGAAATAAATATTGTGGAAAATCTGTTCCATTTCTTTTAAAGGGTCACTGGAATGACTACAAGTACTGTCCCTGATTTTAAGATTTATACTGCTACCAGTCCTACACTGCAAGGTCTACTACTTTCATCATCCCAGAGTGGTTACGTTTATTTGGGTGAATGAGTTTGGATGAAGTGTCAGTGCCTTACTAAAGGACTTATCTTTAAAAATGGTGCTGCTTCAGTTCTTTAAATGGTAGTCAGGATCACCAACTCTGTGACTCCTGGCTGAGAAGATGTGGTCTATCTCCGGGATTTAGGTGGAGCACTCAACTCCCACACGTTCTTCTGCTCAAGTAACTGCAGCCACGATGCAACTTCGTGATATGACCTGAAATAGAAGGACATTCCCTTCCATGTAGAGATCTGCCTCAATCAATTCAGCCCTAAACAATATTAAAACTTACCACTGTCAGTCCTTTGTGCTAACAGGTTGCACAAGACCTTGAATTTCGTTCTCTACCATCAGTTTTCATGCCATAACTCTGTCTCTGGGTTTATCAATGCTTGGGTACCTCGTTCATGTTTGGCTTCCATACAATAATCATGGCAAGTACAATACAGCATGTGACCTGTTGATTACTTCATTATAACCTTCCCTATATGTTTATTACATGATCTATGAACAGTGTGTCACTCCAGAAGAAATTACTACATTAAATCGCTTCTAACACTCACTGTCGTAAATTTTCAAACACTATACACCAATTTTTCAATTCGAACAAGCCTGCACTTACTACACACATTCCTACTTAGGTCAGCGTGACACAACACATCTCGTCGTCAGTTACACTTTCGAACAAATATGTCAGACACATAGACTGTTTACTTTACAGGTCAATTCTTTAACAAAGTATGCAAATAAAATTATCAATCTTACCCTCAGGTAAATAAGTTCACACACACTCAAGCTGACTGGCTGTAAAAGGGTTCTTAGTCCACTCTACCAGTCCAAACGGCAAAGGCTTGGTCTACAGTCTTTTTGTACACGTCAGCTCAGTGTGATTTTTATGATTTCAATTGCGGAAAACTACAAAAGTTTGTTACTACTTATAGAACTACACCGGACCAATCAACTAGAGTCAAAAAGTTAATTTTTTGAGACTAGTAAATTATGCGATTCTAAGCGTGTCTGTATGATCTGACTAAATTTGAGAATTATATATCATAGTTATTTGTGGACCGATTTTAATTATCAAAAGTGATAATTAAACGGCCAATTACTCTCTATCGTTCTATATAGTTTTCCTTTAGTTATTCCTTTGCATTCAAATGTGGGTAATTTTTTTGTAATTAATTTGGGCCTTACGCTGATGTGAAAATATCACTAAATTAAGTGTTTCTATTACCCTAAAATTTTATTATGAGGGAATCTTTAGGTTTATATGTTAAGCAATATCAGTGCTATAATTTGAGATATCCCTTTCATTTTAATTATCTTTAGTTATTAAGAAAGAAATTATCTACGTTCGGTCAAAAACACAAAATAGGTATTTATTTCTCATCAACGAAAATTTTCTTACCACTACAAAATATGGAAACGATTTGATTGGTTGTTAAATTTTGTACTATGCTCTGCGATAATTTTTGGTGTGGGCGGTAACTTTTTACTTGTTTCTTATAAAAAAAATTCAAATACACTAGATAAATTGTTGGCGGTAGATTTGACTTGACCCTCAGAAAAATTTCAAATACTGTAGTTATTTATAGATTTTAAAAGTACGATAGCTAGTTTGTTTTGAGCGGGGAATTTGAACGTGTTGTCATACGGATTCACTTCACTACACTGCACGAACTCCGTAGCACCGACGAGAGTCCCAATGTGTGTCTACAGAAATCACACGTTCTATAAATATGTTTGTGGTGGGTAGGTTTCTAATTTTTAAATTTTGCTTTGGTAGCGGCCTGATAGGCCTACTCTTTACAATTTCTAACTGCCGTGGGATTTTTAGCGTGTGCAACTTGAAAACGCAACCTCCGATTTGTTCACCCTTATCCGCGAAGGCTAAGCATTAGATCTCACTACCCAAGATACGGGGGGGGGGGGGGGGGGGGGGTGACATTATTGGGACCACTGGTTTTGAAAGAATATTTTTTTATAAATGATATTCTCTCAACTGGGAAACGAACCATGTACCTCTGGAGTTTGAGGTGGACGCTATACCTCTTAGCCACTCCGTCCCCAACTGGTTACTGGTGGTTATGACCTGAGAGATAGAAATGGGAGAGGTGACAGACTGATAGAGTTGGCTAGAACTCATCATGCGATAGTACGAAACAACCGGCTTAAACAACACCTACATGCCTTTACAAATGACAAAACCCAGGACACAATGTCAAACTGACTACGTGCTTCTTCGTTCGTCCTGAAAAGGACGTTGGTTACGCTGTGCCACCGTTTACAGCGCAGCTGCAATATGTGCGCCTTTCAGCCCGACACATCCGATTCCAGCATGGCATTTGTGGGACCTTTTCGATCCCTACACTGTCAGCCAGATTGCACGCGATAGCCTGTTTCCAGGACCACCACTTATAGGCAGAGCCGGATTAACGTAGTAGCAAAAGTAGCATTTGCTACGGGCCCCGCGCTTTTAGGGGCCCCGCGCCAATAAATATGTACATAATTTTTTGGTCATCTTCTAATACGAGCGTTAAACCAATGTTCTTGTGATTTATGCTATCTTTAGCGCCTTTTCATTTGGTGTCACGAAATTGTGAGAGAAAGAGCATAAGAGAGTGACTTTGTGTGACTCTTCATAATTTTTATCTTAACTGTTTGCGGACGGAAGCCATTTAAGTGGCGTTGAAAATGTGGTCACGTTTGGAGGGAAGCCACTTTTTTGGCTCTAGGCGACTGCCCCTCTAATTTTGTTTCCTTCTTTGTGAAATGAATTTGCATTAACAATAAAAACTAGAATTTAGGAAACGGAAACTTCCTGTCTTAATTGAGGTATACGGCATGCTCGCAATCTCTTTCGATCTTGATTAAAATTTCTTGATTTGTAAGGTTAGAAAACTCAAAAAATGAGCAATAGATACAGAGATATTGGACGTAATTATGCTTCTGGAAGTGAAAAACGTAAAGCGAAGGAAGAAAAAGATAGAATTGATCAACTTGTGATATCAAAAACACGTAAGCTGACAGAATATTTTGATGTTCATGGTTGTGGTACTCTAACCGCTAAAGCTGGAAGTACAGGAACAACTAGTACTGGTGCAGGCTGTGCAGCAGAAAACATACAGCAAAACCCAGTTTACACTGAGTATGATTGTGAAAGAATAAGTGAAACGAAGAAGTACTCTAATGATATTGGTGACTGCAGAACAATATAGATGACTGTGAGGGTGAATATTGGATATCCAAGGGAAGTGAAAAATGCCAACATGTTGATAGTGCCTTCTCTTCATCCATGCGATTGTATGACACTGAAAAGAAAACTCGATACTGTCAGAAGTCTTATTTTACACATATTCATAAACTTACAAACAAGCAACATGCAAGAAAATGGTTATGCTTTTCAGAAAGTAAAGGGCGCCTATTCTGTTTCCCATGCAAGCTTAAGAGTTCAGAATGTTCATCAAAGTTTACTGTGGAAGGGTTTAATGACTGGAAAAATGCAAGCAATCTAATTTTTCTATTGCGTCGACAAAAGAAAGCTCCTCACATAGACAAGCTTTAGTTTCACTGTTGATGCGTAAAAACAAAGGTGAACGTGTCGATTCCCAACTTGTGAAACAAATGGAGATTCAAGAAAAGTATTGGCACAGACTTCTAAAGCGAATAATTGAAGTTGTGAAGTTTTTAGCAGAACGAGGCCTTTCATTTCGTGGCAGTGATGAAATTGTTGGGTCCCCTTATAACGGGAATTACTTAGGGTTGTTAGAATTACTGGCCTAGTTTGACCCTTTTCTGGCAGAGCATATAAGTACTCATGCAAACAAAGGATTTGGACATACATCATATCTATCTACTGTAAAACAACGTGTGAGGAATTCATCAGTGTGATTGGATCCAGCATACTGGATCACATTCTCTGTGAAGTGAAGAAATACAAGTATTATTCCGTTTCATTGGATTCTACTCCAGATATATCTAATATGGACCAGCTGACTTTGACTCTGCGCTATGTTTTCCATCTGGACCAATTGAAAGATTTGTGACATTTTTGGATATGGAAGGTCATAGTGCTGAACAGCTTATTAAAAGTCTACTTAATTTTTTAAAGGCAAATGACATTGATATTAAAGACTGCCGTGGTCAAAGTTATGACAACGCCAGCAACATGAGTGGCTAGTTTATAGGATTACAAGCACGAATTAAAGAGATGAATAATTTTGCGCATTACATTCCGTGTTTTGCACATTCACTAAATTTGGTTGGAAAATGTGCTGCTGAAGGTTGTCAAGAAGCAGTCATTTTCTTTGGATTTGTTGAAAGCCTGTACACCTTCTTTTCTGCTTCTACCTACCGGTGGGGTCTCCTTTCTACTGCATTCATCATCATCTCAACCCATAACCCGTCATGGGTCGTAGGGGTCCCATGGTGGAAGCATCAGCAGACAGGGTCCTCCACTGCTCTCTATTCTCAGCAATGCGTACAAGTGTGGAGAAACCGTGTCCTGCCCATTCTTTGATGTTATCAGCCCAGGATTTTCTTTGCCTTCCTCTTCTCCGTTTACCTTCGACTGTTCCCTGGAGGATCGTTTTCGAAAGGGAGTCATGACGAGTTACATGCCCAAACCAGGCAAGCTTTCGACGTTTCACTATTGACAAAAGTGGTTCTTGATGGCCTGCATAGGTGTTTATCTTCTCTCTAACATAGACATTTGTTTTGTGCTCTTTATAGCAAATGCGCAAAATTCTTCTGTAACATTTATGCTCGAAAGCCTGAATCCTTCGCTCCGTATCTGCAGTGAGTGTCCAGCCCTCACACCCATACAAGAGAATAGATAATACAAGTGATTTGTATAATTTGATCTTCACAGGAAAACTGATGTTACTTTTCCAGATCACATTCAACCTTGTCATGGCAGCTGAGGCCATCTCAAGTCTTGTCTTGATTTCTTTATTTGATCTTCCATCACTACATATAGTGGACCCGAGATATTTAAAGGTGTTAACTTCTTCTAACGTTTGCCCATTTAACGTAATGTTGGTCGGAACATGTTTCTTATGGCTATTCACCAATATCTTGCTTTTTTCTATATTAATTTCCATCCCATATGTTCTTGTTACTTTCTCCAGTCTAGAGGTAAGGTCTTGAAGTTCTGATTCTGTTCCAGCTATCAGATCAATATCATCAGCAAAACGTAGATTACACAGAGGTCGGCCTCCAATCGATATGGTTGATTTATAATCGTAGAGAGAATCCTGCATAATATGTTCTAGATAAATGTTAAAGAGCACTGGTGACAGGATACATCCCTGGCGAACTCCTACAGTTGTTTTGAAAAATTCTCCAATGTCATTGCTTGCAAAAACAGCACTGCTTGCGTCCTTGTATAGTGCTTCAATGATATCTATGATGTTGGTATCAAAATTGAATTTTCTCATTATTAGCCATAAACCTTCATGCCAGACTCGATCGAAGGCTTTTGTGAAATCGATGAAGTTATGGTATAAATCATGTTGATGCTGGAGATGTTTTTCGATCAGTAATCTAATATTGAAGATTTGTTCTGAGGTACTTCTTTTTGGTCTAAAGCCAGCCTGTTCCTCTGACAAGATTTCTTCTGATTTCTGTTTTATTCTGTTCAAAAGTATCCTTAACATCACCTTACTTGGATGACTAATAAGGCTAATGGTTCTGTAGTTCTTGCTCATTTTTAGATTTCCTTTCTTTGGAAGCGGTATTACTACTGCATTATATACTCATAATAAGTCCCATTTGCCCTTTGTGAAAAGACTGTCAGATACCAGGTGGTCCGCTCGGGCAGATGCAACAAAAGCACTTTTACACAGCTTGTCTGCAATAAAACAAGTCTTGGATGATATTTCAGATAACAATGATTAGAAGGCAGAGTGTCGTCAACAGGCTCGTGGTCTACTTTCAACCATGGTGAAGTTAGAAACAGGAATGATGATTATACTGTGGGATCAAGTATTACAGCGTTTTCAAATGACCAGTGCTTCTTTGCAATCTTCTGACCAAGATTTGAATACAGCTTGTGCACTCTATGAATCCCTGCGGGGGTATATTCAAGCTATGCGGTCTACTTTTGCAGACATAGAGCAAAAGGCCAAGGATCTGACTGAGTGTGAACATTATCAAGAACAAACTCGAAAAAAAAACGAAAACGAGAGTATGATGATTTCAGTGGTTCCAGCACACTTGATCCACTTGTTGAATCTCAAACGCCTTCTCAGCAGTTTAAAAGCCGAACATTTCTTGTCCTTATTGAAAGCGTGCTCTCTGCCTTGTCAAAACGCCAGAAAGCTTATCAAAAGTTGAATGATGTATTTGGATTCCTTCGTCAGTTACAGTCATTTACACCTGAAGAGGTGGTAACGAGATCATCGAATCTTATTAAATCATATCCGGAAGAGCTGGAAGAAAGTCTTTGTGAAGAACTTGTGCAGTTTACAGAACTGTTGAAAACTGATCTTGCTTCTCATATTGGCACTACTCTAGACCTTGTAGAGTTACAGTTTTACCGTTTGATAATTGACAATTCTTTGGAGTCTTGTTTTCCAAATGTAGAAATCGCCTTACGCATCTACGTCGTATTTGTCACTAATGGTAACCAACTGCAGTGGAGAACGATCATTTTCAAAACTGAAACTTATTAAAAATGAACTAAGGAGCACCATGGGTCAAAAGAGATTGAACAATCTCACACTAATGAGCATTGAACATAAACTTCTGCGTGAAATTGATACATCCTATGTCATCAACAAATTTGCTCATGCTAAATGTAGAAACATTAATATTTAAACAATAATTTTGACTGTGTTGTTACTTTTGATAATGATAATTACTATGCAAATTAAAAATGTATGTGTTCAAATATATTTGTGTTGTTTTATTATTTTTTTAATATAGGGCCCCTTTCTTAACATATGCTACAGGCCCCGTACTAGCTTAATTTGGCCCTGCTTATAGGTGGAGTAGAGTCTTGGTCAGCTCTGCTTCGTTGACTCTGGCGCAAGCGGTAAAGCTTTGAGTCGCTAACTGCATTGGTCTCTCTTGCTGCGTCTTCGGTCCCCACTACATACTGATACAAAGGACATTTAGATAGTTTGACTTCTGTTAAAACTTCGCCCAGGAGCAGTGTTTCAGCGACCCTTGTTCTAATAATAGGAAAACTTAGAACAACATTGAAGAAAGTGAAGCGAGGCACAAATCATCAAATTTGATTTAGTCTTTCTAAAATCATATAGGGTCTAAGGAAATGATTGAAAGATAAAACATTACAATTCAGAGTGGGAATGATACAGTAGAAAAAATATAGCGTAAAGATGAACAACGGAAAATACTAAAGAAGTCAATATAACAAGCTTCATAAGAAAGCATCAGAAAGAAAGAGAACTACAGAGAAGAAATGGTTGACATAAGACATTTTACAACTGACTCATGCAAGACTAAAGAAGAAGCAAAACAAAATAGAGTATGACAGACTAAATAAGAATAAGCAAACAACTACGCGTATAAAGCAGCAACAGAATCATAGCTAAACCAGAAGTTCAAAGAGCGTGATTTTTTTTTTTTTTTTTTTGCGTACGCCCGCTAACACTCGAGGCGAAATCTCAGGTTATTATTTATGTCTAACCTGACATTGATTTTACGTAAGTATCCCTTTATTTCTTGTACAGAGACAGGTGTCCCTCGCCATTCAGGCAAATACTCGCCGATTTCGGAGGTACTCATTGCAGCTGGGTCGGCTCAGGAGCCGCCAGTCCCTGGTCGACGACACTCCTTCAAATGTCCTCGCCAGGTCTCGAGTTAATCCAGTCCACATCCCGGTCGACGAAAAATCCTCAAATGCCGTCGCCCGGGTTTGATCCTGTATCACCCGGTCGCCAGAGCGGTGTTGTAACCACTACGCTAGCGCGGCTCCCAAAGAGCGTGATAAAACCACAGATAAAACTCAGCATCTATGTGCAAACAAATGCAAGATTAAACAACAGAGGGACGCACACAAACAAATTGCTTAAGAAGAAAAAACGTTAATGGGTAAAAGAGAACGTAGTAGAAATATTGCCAGAATACATAATGCAAATTACGATTATTAAAAATATGAATTAAGCGTCCAGGATAACTGTGAAGGACCAGCAATAATTGTGACAGAAGTTGAGAACGTCATGCACCACCTGAGAAAAAGGTTGCGCGTCTTGGCCAAATAAAGTAATAGTAATTAAAATTGAGACTTTTGGGGAATTAGGAACAGATGTGATAACAAAACTGTTGTCTGATATCTACAACAGTGATCACATACTTGATTGCGTACTAAAATCTATATTCTTAGCTTCTCCACAAGAAAAGAAAACGGAGTTATGAAATGAGAAGTACACCTCGCCATTAGTTTCGTGAGTCATATGACCACATGATTGTTAAGAATTATCACAAGAAGAGTGAGAAATAGAATAAACCCAGAAATTAGTGATGACCAATATGGATTTGTAGAAGGAGAAAGCACTGACAGCGCCATTTATATGGTAAGAACTTTACAGACTGTCGTAGATTTTTGATAGGGGAATTAAGACTTGGGTTGGTCCCTTCTGAATAGATTTGAATAAGTGATAGTCACAGTGAGAAGTAGTAATAGCAATAGGTTCCCACGAGTGAGATGGTAGAATGTGTTCAAGAGGCTGTCTCTGAGATCGAGAAATCTTCTCTCTATCTCACCTATCTTCTACGACAGCTTTCGAGGAGTCAGACAGTCTAAACACACACACACACACACACATATATATATATATATATATATATATATATATATATATATATATATATATATATATATATCTAACCACTCACGTGCACGCACATACAAGACGACAGTTATACGCACAGACGTAGGAAAACTATAACAAATGATTATATAAATATTCTCGAACGAGCTGACCAACACGCTGATTAATTTCAAGAGAAATTTTAATAATCATCTAAAATTTCTTCACAACACATAGAAATTACATCAAAGCATATACACATAGTCATAAAAAAATCAAGGAATTGCTACAAGAAATGATAGACCCACAGTTAGATCTTATCCCTCGAGGTATGCCCACAGTCCTGTTGGAAGAAAGTGATAGCCCCAAGGAAACAAGGATACATAGTATTAGGTCTAATATTTCCCCTTTTTAAGGTATGAACAGACTTGATATCTCTGCTCTATTTTTAAGGGAAATAAGATTAGCAATACTAGCCTACAGAAAGTTAAGACATCAAATGGGTGCCCAGTTACAACAATAAAGAAATCACTCCGTCCTGCATTCCCTTTATTCATTCAGCCGAGCACACGTGCACATGTTCATACTCACAGCTTAGATAGCCACTTCTGATAATACAATTTTTAGGATATTCACCTACAGACTCGTCAAGGGCAGTCTTTGAGCAAGAAATCCCCAGTTCCAAAAAGACAGGATGAATTCTCTGCTTCCGGGAACGACTCCTTGGGTGTTCTTATTTTTCGGATGTCTGCTTAGGTCACATTAAAATTGTCCAGGCACGAAACATTAACAACGAGCACAGTGTCAATAGCTTAGGTTTCTAGAATTGAGGAATGTCAGATCGGTGTCTACTTTCAGGAAAAGACTATATTTGGTCACCACACCACTAGTCGAAACTCCGTCGGAATGTTACTGACGTTAATATGTTACTTGCCACAACGGCTAAATTTGTACATAGAGTTTGTGCAGAAATCTGATCTGGCTCAAAGGCTCAGTATAAACACTTAGTCTTTAATAAAACCCGTTAGTGAGAGTTGTACTCTGTCTATTTATGAAGACACACGCACTGTCAGACAGGTGTTAACTTGTAAACCCACGTGGTTAAAAGATAAAAATGTTTATGTTTCTCACAGGTATGTCTCTGTACTAAACGCCGGCAAAATTTGGGTTAACCCCAGTTTTCACTGCATAGGGAAGAAAAACCACAAATAAAATACTTATACATGCTACGTACTCGGATTATAACTTACATTTTTAAACTGCAAGCGTACCGCTTGACTTATCATTTAAACTTTCCTGTGAAATACGTTATATACATAAAATCAATCATCATGAATTAGGAATACCTACGTGTTCCATCACCACTCATGAAGCATCTAGCATTAATAAAGTTAGTTTAGAAAGTTTATTCTCGTCTGATTATTTTAGCAGTAAAATTAAATTCCTTAATAGCCGACTGAGTTTAAGCTAGAAATATAATTTCTGTTTTCCACTGTAACTCGTCACTATAAAATAATACAGACTATATAAATTAAGCGCTCTGCACCAAATCTAACTAGTGAAATAAAATAAGCGATTTAACACTTTAAACACTTCACAAAATACTAGAATATAATATATATAATATTTACCTCACCACAGAACTACTAAGAACTTAAACCACTTCGACCAAACTAAATGCCATCTCTATTAACAGAGATTCTTAGGAATCGAACAAAGGCTTGTTCTAGTCTTGACTGCGAAGTTACTGAGTGAGTCAAGTCTCAAACTTTCGTTTAAGATATATGAAACACACACAAAGAATGTGCCCTATTTCCAAAACCACGCAATCTCTCGTCTTTCCTAACAGTTACGTAATTTAGACGCATGCCGTAAGTGCCACCGGTGCGTCTTCACACCTACGTTAACAAACTGACCAAGAAGAGTGCGTGTCATGGAAAAACCCAGACTATATGTCTCATTCCCGAGCGCTGTGTGAATGTCATATCACACTTCACTCTGAGAGAAACGTTAGTGTCAGGTGAAAATGCTAGACGATATGACATCTAGCCTGACGAAACGCCCGCGACACGAGAAAAGTACAGATGCATGTCTGCTATCTCTGTCTGCCCAGACGAGTATTCACACGTTCTATCGTCCACTGACATCTAATGCAATAGAATGCATTTAAACGCTCTCTCTCTCTCTGACACGTTATGTCATAAATGCGTTTACCAGTATGAGAAAGAAACAGGTAAACTTTGGAACGGGAAAATATTAATGTATATAGTCGCAAACGAACGAATGCGAAAAACACAAAAAGGATAAAAGAGTGATTTTTTTTTTTTTTTTTTTTTTTTTTTTTTTTTTTGTTCGCCCGCTAATACTCGAGGCGAAATCTCAGGTTATTCCTAATGTCTAACCTGACATTGATTTTACGTGAGTATCCCTTTTTACTTGTACAGAGTGATAATAAATAGAGGATACGGGTGAAAGAAAAAGAAGAAGATATAGGCAATTTCAATGATCATAAAACCTCTGTGACACAGACTTTACTAGAAACAACCACAAAAGTAAGAACAGATCGATATTTATTCTGTATAGATTACTTTAAAGCATTTGACAAAGAGAAACATGAAGACGTTATTAAAATGTTAGAAAGCAAAAACTAGGTGTAAAGACTTTAGAATAATAAAAGCGCGCAGACAGCAGCTGTCAGATTTAGCAGACAAATGCGAACGTTTCAGCAATTTGTGGCATTTTACAACGAGTTTATTACGGTGATATGGCCAGAACAGAAGAGCTGTAATATCTGAGAATTACAAAGAGCGAGTTCTTATAATTTTATTTGGAAAGTTGAAAACACTGATTATAGTAAACAGAGAAACATTGCGGCATTTTCTAGAACAGTGGTAGGCAACCGACCAACTATGAGAATTAACTTTAAACACAGTGAGCTGTCCATAGATTTACCTGGATAAAATCGTGTGGGCAGATTTAAGTGGAGCCTTTCTTGTCAATGGCTGCATTGTACAAAAACAGTCATTTTGCTCTTTCACATCAGTGAAAATGATAATCATATTCTCGTTCACAATGAACATCATCATAACCCTTTACTCCCAAAGGAGCATAGTCCTTCAACAAACACATGCCAAGTCCTCCTGTCACGCGCCATCATCTCAAGTTCTTTCCACGGTTTCCTCATGATTTTCACCTGTTTCCAGCTCTCTTCTCCATGTGCTTCTTGGTCTACCTCTGCCTCGTTTGCCCTGGGGGTTCCAGAACAAGGACTGCCTTGTAATGCTATCAACAGGTTTCCTCAGTGTGTGTCCTATCCATCGCCATCATCTTCTTCTCATCTCTTGTTCCACTGGCACTTGTCTAGTTCTTGTCATCAGTTCCACGTTGGTAACCTTGTCATACCATTTTAATCCATCTATTCTACGCAAGCACCCATTTATGAAAGACTGTAACTTTTTGGTTGTTGTCTTTGTTGTTCTCCATGTCTCAGAGCCATACAATAGGACTGACTTCACATTTGAGTTGAAGATTCTTATTTTCGTGTTGGATCCGATTTCTCTTGATCTCCATATACTTCCCAATGCAATGAAAGCTCCTCTTGCCTTTTGTATTCTTATTTTGATATCGCTGTCTGTCTCTCCAACTTTGTCTATATTACTGCCAAGATATGTGTACGATTCTACATCTTGTATTGGGGCTTCTTCAAGTTCAACCCTGTTATCATTACCTGCATTTATTCTCATTATTTTTATCTTTTCCCTGTGCATTTTCAGACCCAATTGCTGTGACCTCTCATCGAGTGTTTTCAATTTGTCCTGCATCTGATTACGGTTATGAGACAGAAGAGCCAAGTCATCAGCAAAATTCAGATCATCCAACTGCTTGGTCAGAGTCCACTGGATTCTATTTCTGTTGTGTGTTGTCGATGATCTCATAACCCAGTCTATTGCTAGTAAGAAAAGAAATGGAGACAAGAGGCATCTCTGTCGCACTCCTGTTCTTATCCCAAACGGTTCTGTAAGCTGTCCTTCGTAAAGAACTCTGCATGTCATGTCTTCATATGTTTTCTTTATTAAATTAATGATCTTCAGGGGAACTCCATAATGCCTCATCAATTTCCAAAGTGATTCTCTGTCTACACTGTCAATTGCCTTTTCGTAGTCCACAAATCCGATGTATAGTGGTGAATTCCATTCCAGACATTGTTCAACTATTATTCTCAAAGTGGCTATCTGGTCTGTACATGATCTGTTTTGTCGAAAACCTGCTTGTTCATCTCTCATTTTCTTGTCTATGGACTCTTTTAATCTCGCAAGGATAATCCTATTTATTACTTTTCCTGGCACTGATAATAACATTATTCCTCTATAATTTGTGCACTCTTGTAAATTTCCCTTCTTATGTAACTTAATGTTACGCACAGATTCTTTTGTAGGCAATGAATATAGAGATACACATATATATAGAAAGATATTTATTTGTCTGTTAACACTTTTTGTTGTTAGTCAAAATGATTTAGTTGATGGTACATTTTATTATGTCTGTTACTTCTCTTGGGTCTTATATGAATACTAAGATTTACGTCGGCCCATCTTGAGTTGAACTCTGGGGGTCACGCGCTGCTGCGCAGGTGTCGAATTGAGATTGTCGAGAGAGACTTCCGTCATGATGGCGAATCCTGGTCGCTGTACGGACAGAAGTCCGAAGATTTGTTCTTTGCTGTGAATGTCTGGGGGAAGGCCACATCGTCTGTGTGACTATTATGTCTATGTTCCTCCCCAGCATCTATTCTTTACGCCAACGGATGGCGTGTGCTATTTGCTAGTGTTTTTCTAGGAGGATAAGGTAACGAGAGACAGTTACTGTACCTTTTTCAAATGCCTAGATCTGCAGCCATGGTATGGTCTGCACATGTATATGATTGACTAGTTTCGAGACGACATTTTGCTAGCAGCACCAGTATTCGTATGATATACATTGCATTATTATGCATATGATCTACACAGCATTATTGATATGATGGACAGCGCCCTTTACTTATGTTTCATTATGCAGCTTCGGAGTGAGCGAAGCTCATCGAAGTTAGGAGCCATTTTTTGGATCTCGCCTTTGCCTAAGCGGATCATCGTTCGGAGAACATGGATGCCTTACTATCTGATGATGATACAGAGATGTCTACTATTGTAATCCACTACTGGTAGTTTTAAGATTGTCGTCATAAAAGCCTGCTAATTTACTATTGTAATTCTTCGTCAGAAGAGGTTCTGTCAGGGAGCCATTGTTGATAAATATTTGAGAACATTAACTGACGTGATCAGTCAGTTAGGCTTGAAAGTAAATACAACTAGAACCCAGAGGGACTAGCTACTAACGTTATATTATATTCACATTCTTTACGAATGTATATTTGATGTCGTAAACCATTTTCAAGCATATGATGTTGTTGCCAACCTGTTCCAGTGACTGTAGCTGTGTTGTCAGAGTGTGCGTCCCATTAAACTGTATGAAACTGTTAACAGTAGTTCCCGCCGTCATTGACTTCCAGATATGAGTGAATGAGTGCCTTGTTACCTATCAACTCTACAGAACAGTACACCCATTCGCGTAACTCACATCTGTACTTGATACAACCTGTTATTCCACTCTGTTAAAGGCTGAAATTCATTCCAGTCTGTTTACATAATGTTTGTTCATTGCATACGCTATATAGGCTAATTATCCATGTGTGTACTGCTGTGCTGTTACCGTGTATGATATGTGAAGGGTGTGTAGTAACAGTCACTCACACCACGATAGCTCACGTTCGAGTCATGGAGGGTTGAACGCCTTGTGACAGTTAATGAACAGTTTAATTACACCACAACACGGTCACGATAACGTAGACGAAGTATAGCATGTTACACAGGTTATAATAGCATACCAAAAAGGATCCACATCATATAATAATAATAATCCATCAAGAAGGACTACTGGCAAACGCAGTACCAATAGTTATAGGCCTCAAATAACATTATGCCTCAGCGCTATATAATCCATCCAGAAGACTGCTGACAATCGCAGTACTAATAATTATAGGCCTCCAATATATGACGTCTCAACATTATTTAATTCATCCATAAGACTGCTGACACTCGCAGTGCTAATAATTATAGGCCTCCAATATATGACGTCTCAACACTATTTAATTCATCCATAAGACTGCTGAAAATCTCAGTACTAATAATTATAGGCCTCCAATATATATAACGACATATCAAGCACTGTACAGGCTTCCCTCGAAAACACTGGGCTGACTTCTCCAGTCACGCCCAGGACACAGACTCTTCAAGAAATGTACGTAATCTCTAAACACTGGCCTGTATACTCCAAGGCCTAAGGAACATCTCCTTAAGAAAGTACATTTCATCTGCCGATAATCACACCTAATTCATCAGCAAAAATGCCTGTACACTGGTACACATCGAAAAAACACTTCACATCTCCTCAGTGCACTTGCTCGGCACACCCTAACTCCAAAAATCATTCGCTCCCAGAACACCCCAGCTAATCACATCCGTGGGGCTAACACACCGAGAACTCTCGCTCACAGCTCAAAAATAGCTTAGAAAATTTATCTCACGTGGAACTCAGCCACCGTGAGAAACGTGCTGAATCTCGAAGATTCGCTTACAATACGCTCATACATTTTATAAATAAATTAACAGCTAGACAAAAGCTGTTCAAGTGGGATAACCACTATTATCTCTTGTACATCCCATACATATAACGATTACTGCCCTTGCTTAGATTTGGACTCAACAGTACTCTCACTCAAAATAAACAATGTCCCTTGCCAGGGCCTCAATGCTTTATGGACAAGGTGACCGGTATATCCAAAACTGTGTCGGTTCGAGTTGACCATCAACCCTCATCAAGATGACTAGTACACACAAACTACATGCACCACAGTCACCCTTCTCATTGTAATGTACCAGTGTGACGCCTTTGCATTTACAGTTTACATTCTACATTTATCAGTGTGGTGGCTTCATGTATACAGCATTCTTCTGTGATAAGAAAATATACACTTATCAAAGTGGTACACTTATCACTTAACCAGATACCTTCCTTCCATTCTGCTGGTATCTCTTCCTTTTCCCATACTTTACCAAGTAATTTATATAACATCTCTGTAGCCGTGTCGATATCTGCTTTTATGGCCTCTGCTGGAATGTCATCAGGTCCAGGCGCTTTCCCATCTCTTAGAAGCTTTAGGGCTTTCTTTATTTCTTCCTTCGTTGGTCTTTCACCGTGATAAACGCCTTTTTTTTCTTGTGGTACTGGTGATAAAGGCTGTTATTCTTGGATGCTGTATACTGTGTTTTATCAGTGAACGTTGTAAAGATGTACTGGGACTGAATAGTCAACTCAAACAACCGAGCACAGTGTCAGGTGTACAGGTCATCTTGCTCCAAACGTCTTGAGGACTCAACAAGGATGTAATGTGTATCATGAGTGGTAGAGTGACTGTTCATACGCGAATGTGTGAACTGTTCTGTAAAGTTGACTGGAAGTACAAATACTCACTCATACGTATCAGAAGTTAAGGATGCAGACTACTGTGAACGTTTCAACAGTTTAATGGGACACACACACTTGACAGAATGGGTACAGTTGCAGGAACACAGGTCGACATCAATAGCATATTGTTGACCCACGGTGTACAATAACAAATTGGCATTCATGTTGAGGAAAATCACAATGGAACATCAGTATACAAACGTTCAGAGTTCCATATCTCATATAAATGTTCATCAGGCCTTACTGACTGATCATGTCAGTTAATATATAATGTTTAACAAATCTTCATCAGGCCTTACTGACTAGTCATGTCAGTTAATCAATAATGTTTACGGTGACTCCTGGACAGAACCTCCTTTAGCATAAGTGTAGCTTGTACCCTAGCGGAGATTTCTTTAAATAGCATTCAGCAAATATCTTCTGAGCGAATATTAAATCACCCATAATAGATTTTCCTTTCATAAGTATGATCTCTTTATCATCACCCGATAATAAGGACGTCCCTGTTCTCTGGCAAATGATCCACAATAGATAGCATTCCAAAATGGCTTCTAGTCTTGTAAACATCGCTCACCGTAACGATGTACGACAAAGCTTCAATAAAGATTCAATTCATGAATATCAAAGTTTCCACAAGCATCAGCATAATCTGTCCTCATAATTGCTGTATAGAAACATAATCAGTGCTGCTAGATAATATGTCGTTCTGACATACTGACATAGGTAGATTCATGTAAACGTCTGCCCATCTTAAGCCTAGGAATGAACGAAGTCAGCAAAAGTACGTTTACCTTGACATAGGAATACACTAGCAAGCACAAAAACGCTCTTCTCCTCGCGTTATGGAATGAACACTAGGGAACTCATGGATTTAACCATCACGGAAGAAAATATCTTCGTTCCCATAATCAAAAGAGATCACAAACTTTGGGCAGGGCTAAGACATGACTTCCCTCATAGGCTTCGACATCACCGAAGAACCCCCTAACGTATCTTCATCCGCCGAAAAGCACCTGACCCCTAAAGTACAGTACAAGAAAAATAGTTCCACTTAAACATACTAAGATATCAAGATATAAGACATACTCGTCCTACATAGACAATAACTACACATAGATTCGGGCCATACACATTCTGAAGCAAGAACAATCTATTCCTAACCAAACACAGAATAGATTAAAGTAAGTCTAAATTCCTCCGCCGAGTTCGACTTTCAGGAACGAACAAGGAGCGATAACTCACAGAATGAATACCCATCGCCTAATCTAAGTTCTGTCCCTTTAGACCGAAAAACGTGCATTCAAAGATAAATATATTTTTATCAGACAAATAAATACATTTTACCTATGTATGCGTAATCCGTGCGCAAATATGTGCGCAACACACCGTTAATTTATAGCTCTTCTTCTGCTGGCTGGATGTCCGGGGGGTTTTGTGGAGCTGGTCTATTGAGAAGGTCACCAAAATATTCTGTCCACCTCTTCATTTGCTCCTGTATATTGCTGAGCAGTTTCCCATTCTTGTCTTTTATGAGGCAACTTGTTTGCTTGTATTTCCCTGTTATCTTCTTTGTGCTGCTATACAGTTCTCTCATATTTCCTCTGGCTGCAGCATCTTCAGCCTCTCTTGCCAACTCCTCAATATACTTCCTCTTGTCTCTTTTGATACTTCTTTTTACTTCTTTGTTTGCTTCTGTGTACACTTCTTGAGCCTTGGCTTTGGAACTTCTGGTTTTGCTTGTGTTTAAATCTGCTTTCTTGTTTTTTCTGTCTTTTATCTTATTGATGGTTTCTGTTGTTATCCATGCTTTTAGTTGTCTTTCCCTTTTCCCCAGTATTTCTTCACATGTCTCATTCCATACAGTTTTGACCTGCTGCCAATAGTCTTCTGTATTCTCTACATCTTCCAGCTGTTGGAGCACTTGGAATTTATTGGATACTGTGACCGCAAATTTGTCTCTTGTTTCTTGATGTCTTAGATGTCCTTCATTAAATTGAACATGATAAGTTTTTTTCTTGTTTGCACTCATTCATGTACACTTTCATGTACAAAAATAAATTTAAAATTC
The DNA here is from genome assembly GCA_024509875.1 of Oreohelix idahoensis. Lineage (NCBI taxonomy): Eukaryota > Metazoa > Mollusca > Gastropoda > Stylommatophora > Oreohelicidae > Oreohelix > Oreohelix idahoensis. The sequence continues at coordinate 59,160 of JAMPIV010009816.1, read as the reverse complement.
AGCACTCAAGAATACGTTAAAATACGTCACAAAAGATACAATAACTTTGATTGCAAAATGAACGAACCTTAAAAGACAAGAAATATAGATGAAATTTAACGAAGACAAAGACACTCTCAGAAAGAAACATTCAGATTTCTGTACAGTCCAACAGCCCAACTGTTATCTTGGTTGAGTGATCGCTTCCTGTTATTCCATCAACACAGCAGTAGAAAGCCCAGGCTAAGAAACATTTTACAAAATGTTAAGTTGACTTAAAAAAAGTGAGATAAAATACATAAAACAGTGATAGAAACGGTAGATAACAATCAATACCCTGTAGTCTCCAAAGAAGCAGAGACATTCAACAAACATATACAAAGTCATTTATGTAGCTCTCCATCAGTTCTAGATCTTTCAATGTCTTCCTCGCCATTTTTATTATTGTCTCAAATTCTCTTCTCTATATGTTCCATGGTCTAAAACTATTTCTCTTTCCGTAATGGTTCCAGAACAAGGGATGCCTAGTAATGCTATCAACAGATTTCCTCAGTGTGTGTCCAATCCATTGCCCGTGTCTTCTTCACATCTTTTATTCCACTGGTATTTGTCTGGTTCTTGTCATTATTTTGACAATTTTCATTATATGTACGTTGTGAAGAAAAAAAAAAAAAAAAAATTCAAAATTTCACAGTTAAAAAATTCCTGAAATGCATTGAATGCTCCCGTAATGTGGAGGTCACTACACTTTAAAATGCCGAAGTTGTATTTAAGACCAGTTCAGTTCTTCTGCGTCTTTGTCATTGTTACCTCAAGAGAAGATTCAGGGCCACCCATTTACAGCTGGGTAGACTTAAGAATGGCGCTGTCTGGTTTCAGACTCCGTAGCACTGCCCTGAGAAGCAAGAGCTGTAACCATTTTGCCAGCTCAACTGTTTACATTTGTAGGCGAAACACGTTTTTCTTTCGTTCATTAAGCATGCAAAAGTCGCCATTTATACTCTAAAAGTAACTCTGCTCCAGAACTGTACGAAGATGGAGAACTATGAAAAAAAAACAGGAACCAGATTATGAGGTTTGATAGAGTTTCAGAAAAGTAGACAAATGCCACCATGTTTGTCAAGTGGATATATATACATCTGACGCGTGACTTCGGTTATTAAATAATAATAAAAGCATCTAACGCTAAACTTAACCCAACCATTCTTTTGAGCTTTTTTTTCTTCAAAATACTTATTTAAAGGGAACCAGTACTTTAAATATATTTCTTAGTAACGATTAACTATGTTTATTTTTCTTTTATGCTCAATTTCTTTTTCTTCTTCTTCGATCCTTAGCCGCCGACCACCAAAGCAGTCAGTGGTCATCACGCCTAGTGGCGTCTTGTAGGGCAACAACAAATTGATTTCACTTTGCTCGACGGTGGCCATCCTTCGTACAGTGCCCCAACTCTGGTTCATTCTTTGCATCTCAGCCTCCACAGTCCTCAGCCATGATGTTTCTGGTCGGCCTCTCTTTCGTTTTCCTTCAGGGGTCCATAGCATAGCTGTTCTTGTGATGGCATCGGGGTCTCTTCTGAGGACATGGCCAACCCAGCTCCAGCGTCTTCCAGCTATGGTGGTGTGCATGTCCTCTTGCTTGCTCCGAGTAAGCAGATCTTGGTTGGTGATGGTATTCGGCCAAAAGATTCGGTGAATATTTCTTAGGCATGTTGTGTGAAAAGAGAACAATTTCGACGTTTCCTTCTCTGTAACTCTCCTGCTTTCCGCACCATAGAGAAGCACAGAAAGCATATAGCTCTGATATAATCTTAATTTTGTGCTTGTGCTGTATTGAGAGGACTTCCAGATGTTGTTTAGGCTAAAAAAAGGCTGTTTTTTGCTTTGTTCATTCTGTTGTTAATGTCTTTGCCTGCCCCGCCGTCTGGTGTTACTATGCATCCTAGGTATGTGAAGGTTCTGTCTGTACCAGTTGCTTATTCCTTATTGGTATGGGCTCAGGGTTGCTCACATTGAGCGTCATGACCTCTGACGTCTTTAAATTGATGTTCAAGCCCACTTGCTGGCTATACTTATTAAGTCTATCCGTTTTTTTCCTTGATGTGTTGATGTGAATGTGTTAGCAGTGCAATGTCATCTGCTTATTCCAGATCTTCCAATATAGAAAATGTAGTCCATCTTATTATGCTCAATTTGATAAATGCTATTTTTTCTGTTTTAAATTGTAATATATATTTTTACTATTTACTGTAATCTTGGGAGTTGTATTGGTGAATTATAATTTTGGTCCAGAGTAATAAATTACTAACATCCACTCAATCTTTCTGTCTATCAGCTATTTAAAATCTACTGTAGCTACTTGGTAATCTATATCGAAAGCGAGTGAGTCAGTGTAACTAAAGCAAGTATCGCCAGAAAGAGTATAGCCATAACAGTGTATCACGTGGGCCTACCTGTTACTTTTCTGTAATCTTTTTTTTTACACTTCTCTTAAAATATAACCTGAAGAGAAAAACTGCACACATTTTGAGTGGTTGTTTTTACAAACATATGTGGTTTTGAGAAAAAAATAAATAAAAATTACATCTATGAAGTGATAGTGATAAACGTTTCTAGATATGTTTCAAACTAAATGTGCACTGATATTCTGAACATTCTATTGCCATACATTAATTGGGAGCTGAAATATTTAAGTTTAAAAAAGAATGTTATTTAATTTTTAAAAAAATTTAAAAATCAAGTCTACACTTCACAAGACATAACACACACCTATTCATATCAATTAATTATATGAAGCAATTCATAGGATTTTCCAATCAATTTCACACATTTAAATGCATAACATATGTACCTACTGAACTTATGTATTTGTCCACCGTCTGTTTTTAAAACTTCACCTGTCTAAAAAAATTGCATCAATTTTGGGGCCTGGGTAAAACCCAAAAACAACGGAGAGAATGTCTAACCGGACGCGTGGCGCGCCAGATAGGTCTTTCGTGACACCCAGGATGCACCACGCGCCAAGGTGATATATGTCGAATTTGAACGGAAAACTATTAAATACCTGGCAACAAGCCAGTTTTAAATCATTTCATTACATCCGGCCCATCTTTGTGGAAGTTTGTGAATGTGAGCGAAAAAAAATTGTGAAGCTAAAATTGTGTGTTTCAGATCCATTTCTAATCTTTTGTTTACAAGCAAAATGGAGCGAGATCCTTCTTCTAAACACCGGCTTTCAGCTGAGCAAGCACGAGTGCTTACTTCTCAGTAGACAGAAGATAATTCTAGCGACAGTGATTTAGAAGTTAGGTTTAGTGCTTCCGATGAAGACGTTATAAAGACTTTGTGTAAGAATATTCATGAAAGTGATTTTTTCTGACGGCGATGCCGATCAGCTGATTGAACAGGCATCAGGTAGGGCTGGTATAAAAAGAGCTAAACTTTCAGTCACTAAAGGAAAAGGAAGGGGTAAAAACCCCATTCTGACCAACAGTAAAGCTACGAGAACTGCTACAATTCTAGAGGCAGGTGCATCCTCACAAGATGTGCCAGAGTGTTTAGAAATTGCTGAGGCATGATACAAAATGCATTTCGATTTTGTCCAAAGAGAACACCAGGTGTGACTGAGGGGCTTGACCTGTCAACCTCATTGAAATGTTTCAATGTTTTGTTTACAGATGAGGTTAAAGATCTCATGTGCCAGTGCATCAATGATTATGGCAGACTCAAATTTATTCAAAATAACCCTGCAAAACTATATTCAATGTATTCTCGGTGGACCGAAGTCACACGGCATGGACTTGATAAGTTTATTGCTGTCCTATCAAATATTGGGATTCAGAAAAGACCATGCATTCGCGAGTACTGGTCTACATCTGCAGAATTTTTTTTATACTCCTTGGTTTCGTCAGATGTTTTCAAGAAGTAGATTTGAAGCAGTATATCATACAATGCTTAATGCCTCTGATGAAAATTCACAAGGAAAAGAAAAGATTGAACCTTTTATGAACATGTTGTTGCAAAAATTTCAGAGTGCCTTTTACCCATTCCAAAATCTCAGTTTAGATGAAATGGTAACAGGGTATAAAGGCAGATGGCAATATAAGCAGTATAATCCAAGTAAACTAAGAACATACCACATACAAGTCTTTGGTTTATGTGATTCAGAGACGGGATATGTGGTGAATAAGTTCACATATTTTGGTACTGATACTTCATATGATCCTGAAGTGGATGCAAACAGTGGGCAAGCTGTCAAGATTTTTCAGAACTTAATACAGCCTGTGGGTACAGGACACCATTTATTTGCTGACAGGTATTACATCACAAGATAACTCATTGACTTCTTACTTGAGAAGAAGCAATACTACACTGGTACTCTGAACATTATCTGGAGAAATTTTCCATTACAGCTGAAGACTCTGCGCCTTAGTTATCTGGAATACAATGGTATATGACACAAACAAGCACAGTGTTGTGTACAGCATCTAGAGACAAAAAGGCCAAGAAATCGGTTTTCCTTGTATCTTCTCAGGCCAAAGTGGAGACCATGACGACACGGAAGCATAATGTCAAACCAAAAATGATAGATGAATACAACAATTCAATGAATGGGTGTGATCTCCTGGATCAAAAAGTTGGTTATTATGGTGTGCACAACAGAAAATCTGTTAAATGGTGGAAACCAATTTTCTTCTGGCTGCTTGAAATAGTGAGGTGAATGCTTCAGTTTTATACTGTTTTCACCGAGGTAAAAAGCAATCACTGCTGCAGTTCAAAAGAAATCTGCTTCACTAACTAACTGAAGCTTCTGCTGTGTTGAGCCCACTTAGCGTCCAAGAAAATGCAGCTACTAATACTGTTAGATCTCAAGCTGCCTTAACTTCAGAGTACCAGTGTGACACAAGGCATCTTGTATGTTATGCAAAAAGAGATGAGAACTGTGTCCACGGCAGCACACCTGCTCGTCGTCAGCGCTCTCATTCTTATTGCACTGGATGTCCAGACCAACCACATCTACACCAACAATAATTTTATGACTACCATAAAAGCATGTGAATAGTGGCAAATTCTTCTGGGAAATGTAAAATAGAATTTGGTTGTTGGAAATAATATTAGTCACATTTGTTTGGTTATTACAGAAATATGTGGTGTAGGAAAAAAATCATATAAATTATATATTTGAAGTGATTGTGGTAAAAATGTGTCATGTTTCAAAATGGATGAAAATGTCAGAGATAAAACTACTTACACTGTGGATTTTATGAATACTTTCATACACTTGGCTCTAACCACTAGAGGACGACCATAGCATACAGCAGCTGACATTAAATAACCAATAACACCTGGAACTGGTAAGGACCCGTTAATAAATATTGTGCACACACAAAAGCCTCACACGGCTAGCAATACACCTGAAATAACAATGCAATGGAAATGCCAATCTACGTGCCATAATCAACAGCTCAATGTAACAGTACATAATCACCGACATATCCTATTTAGTGAATAAACCATGACTTTCGCTCACCGGATAAGCCCTGTACTGTAGTAAAGCAATACTCAAACGTAAGATACTTAACGCAAATGATCTACAGGAAAAAACTACTAGAAATTACACCACCGTTCTAGCGATATACAAAATAATCCTGATCACAAGAATACCGGCAAGAAATGTGAACCACAATGGCATTCAAATAATCCCAGCAAATACCGCTGACAAAGGGACCACGTTCTCTCAGGACGGCAGGCATCACGTCTAATGATTTGCGCCAAAAATTTTATATCCTCTTCCGTGCTGGCTCAACTGACCAAACCGGTTTTTATTCTAACAGCGTTGCCACTCTCCAACCTGACCAAATTAATATTTCGGCGAATGTCTATCCTGTGACATCCACCCCCCCCCCCCCCCCCCTTTTAAGAAAGAAAACGAAGTTTTCTTCCACCGGAGGAGTCACGCCCAACCCCCTTCGGAGTGTGGACGAACAGAATGTCGAGACGGCACCGCCTCATCTACCTAGAGAATGCCAAAGTTGTCCAACACCATTGTCGTTCATGCCTTCTCACTCAATGGACTAAATACAAAACATACTTGAACCAAACCCCCAGGTACAGGCAGTCGTGAAAAATAACAACGACTGTCCTACCCTGGTCTGTCACACACAATGCATCTTATGTTTCAGTAATACCACAGCAAACATCAATAATAAGGCATTATGTCATCGTATAAACAATCCTTTTCCACACTTCTTCTTCTTCTTTTGTTCGCTTGAACTATATTGTCTATATCTGCAATGTTGTTTCTTGTATAAACTTCACTGTCTTTTGTAGTTCATACAGAGGTCCATATAGTTTTGCTTCCAGTGTTGTTTCTCTGGGCCAGTGGGTTTGCCTCAATATATCATATTCGGGGCAATCTTGAAGTACGTGCTCCGCAGTCTGGGGTGCCTGTCCACATGTACACATGGCTGAATTGCCAATCTTGAATTTTGTATACATGTGGCTGCGGAGGCGGTTGTGTCCTGTTCTGAGTCGCAGAATGACTATTTGTTCTGATCTGTTCATAGCTTGGTAGTCATCCTGCGTTGGTGTTGGTGGCTTTCTGATAGATTTGATCATCTTTTTCTTCTGATGGTATGTAACTGGTACATCCGGTTGCTCGTCTGCGGCACCTTCTTTAGCCAGTCCATCTGCTCTCTCGTTTCCTGGTATTCCACAATGAGACGGTATCCACTGCATGGTGACCCTGCGCTGGTTGCACAGTTCAGAAAGTAGGGCTTGTATGCCTGGCAATTTTCTGGACTGAAGTACTTGGAGTGCTGATCTTGCATCTGTCAGGAATACTACAGGCTGTGGACCGAGATTGGTGTTCAATAGTTTCTCAGTTGCCACCTTGATTGGATGGACTTCTGCATCATAGTTGTTACCCCATCGAGGCCAACTCCTTGACGTGGAGATGGGGCTCAAGTACAGCCATCAGGGGCTGAAAAACCAAGACTGGCCAGGCCCTCCTACACTCGAGCAAGACCACAGTCTGCCCTAGCAAGTCAAGGTGCTGAAGACGGAGGCAACCAGCCAAGAGGCGCACCACAGCAATCAGGATGCCATGCACATGTGCTATGGAAGTATGCCTATATCCTTTTCCACACAATATAGACGTAGGTATCTGGTAACATGATTCATACATAACTTCATACATAATGCCTTTATGGCATCATGACATATGAATCATATACCATAAAACATCTTCACAAACATCAACTGTAATGATTATAATAAATTTCTTACATCGACCATAATAAATACTCTCTTCAGATGTTCCTGTCCCCCACCAACCTCATAACCTGGACAGGACATCTGCTACAATGTTATGTACACCCTGAATTGGTAAAATAGTAAAGTTGAATTGCTGTAGCAATAATGCCCAGCGTGTCAATTTAGCACTGGTGGATTTAACCGACTGCAAAAATATCAGTGGTTTGTGATCTGTTTGGAGGAAAAAAATGCGCCACCAACAGATATCGTGCCAACTTAGACACCGCCCAGACAATCGCAAGGCACTCCCTCTCAATTATAGAGTATCTAGTTTCTGCTGGCAACGACTTTCGATAGACATATATTGTAAAGCATGACATATAAATTACAGAACAAGGCATAGTAACGTATCAACATGACCCTTAAATATTACGAGACCATCATATTCCATAGGTCTCTGATAAATGCACGCCCAGCCTGCCTACAGTGCACCTGCCTACAGTATGCCTGCTTACAGTGTGCCTGCCTACAGTATGCCTGCCTACAGTATGCCTGACCACAGCCCACCTGCCTACAGTGTGCCTGCCTACAGCGCACCTGCCTACAGCATGCCTGCCCACAGCGCACCTGCCTACAGCATGCCCGCCTACAGTGTACCTGCCCACAGCGTGCCTGTATGGCATCATGCCACATTAACACAAAGTACGTCATAGCATAATACAGCATAACTATGCATTGTACATCATTTCCTAACCTGTACAAGTCTACAAAATACACATATTCATATCAACATCGAACTGGGGGCGTGGGTCAGAGCAACTCAGGTTAGGTTCACGTCAACCGAAACACCTTACCAAACACGAACCCGAAACCTAACCCTACTACTGCTGGACTATCAGCAAGTGGTTGTGAAGCAACGACATATGCTTCAACCTTACTGCATCAAGCGCATCCCATCTATTCGCGAAAGTCATCCATGCCATTTTAGTATTGTCGCGCACTGACACTACCTCTACAAATCTAACCGGCGCGTCCTCGTCAAACACTCGCCTGAGTGTGCGCCAACTAGCACTCAGGGGAACGTTACGCACCCAAACTGTGCGATCACTGGATTTTGGACACTCGTATAAGTTCCTACTGCTCCAAATCATGTCATTTGGTACTTGCCGCGAGTCGCGTCTACGATGTACCTTCTGGTCATCCCCCTTGGGGTTTTGGTAATGCTGAGCCTCTGCTCCAGCCACACCCACGGCACTATGCACTTTGCGGACATTGCCGACGATTAAATCGGCAATCGGATCCTCAAGGACGAACGCGTTTACTCTACCCGAGAGGAATGGAGTGTCCACATTAATACTCGCCTGGGGGTAAGACTCCACTTTGCCCCCAAACGTGGTACACTTTGTCGTTTTGCCTGTAAGGCAGGAGTCGTCGATGCACGACCGACGCACCCCAATTGTGGTGCAACCAGTGTCCCGCAACATTCAGACTGGTCTATTCTCCATCTTGCCTTCGTGGAGAATCACATTGCCAGTCTCATGGACTGCCGACAGACATGGTGTCGCATGCCCGCATTGAAGCACTACCCTATCGTTCGCGTGAAACAGAGGGGGCCACCCCGCACAGTCCTAACTGTTAATTGTGTCCAACACAAACGCGGAATTTGTGTGCTCTATTTAGGTCGGACACCTGTCTGCACAATGATTATTTCCACCACAAATGGTACACAAGCGCTCTTTCTTCTTCTCATCGCGTGTACCTTTGCTGGAGCCTTTCGATGACGAAGAACCCGGACGAGCCCCCAGCTGTCGAAGATAAAACTACTTACACTATGGATTTTATGAATACTTTCATACACTTGGCTCTAACCACTAGAGGACGACCATAGCATACAGTAGCTGACATTAAATAACCAATAACACCTGGAACTGGTAAGGACCCTTTAATAAATATTGTATACATACAAAAGCCGCACACGGCTAGCAATACACCTGAAATAACAATGCAATGGAAATGCCAATCTACTTGCCATAATCAACAGCTCAATATAACAGTACATAATCACCGACATATCCTATCCAGTGAATAAACCATGACTTTCGCTCACCGGATAAGCCCTGTACTGTAGTAAAGCAATACTCAAACGTAAGATACTTAACGTAAATGATCTACAGGAAAAAACCACTAGAAATTACACCACCGTTCTAGCGATATACAAAATAATCCTGATCAAAAGAATACCGGCAAGAAATGTGAACCACAATGGCATTCAAATAATTCCAACAAAAACTGCTTTGACAAAAGACCACGTCCTCTCAGGACGGCAGGCATCACGTCAAATGATTTGCGCCACACATTTTATATCCTCTTCCGTTCAACTGACCAAACCGGTTTTTATTCTAACAGCGTTGCCACTCTCGAACGTGACCGAATTAATATTTCGGCGAATGTCTATCCTGTGACAATGTGCACTGATATTATGAGATTTTTCTGCTATGGATTAAACTGGAGCTGACATATATAAGTACACAGTTTTATTTATTTTTTTTTCCAGTTATTTTTGATCAGGTCTACACTTCACATAACATGACAGACATTTTTTCTACATCAAATAATTATTTGCAGCATTTCACAAGATTCTTCAGTCAATTTCCCACATGTTTATGTATAACGACGGCGTCTGTGGCCTAATGGATATGAACGCAGTTTCATAATCCAGATATACCAGGTTCGAAACCTGCTGCAGGCGGTTTGGTAGCAGATCGCTTTGTGTGGATTTTTAACAATGGTATAAGCGCCATACCGTTCAGAAAGCAATGGCAAACTACTGAATGAAAAAAATTGCCTCGAAAAATCACAAACAGCCAATAAAAGTTGGAGTTGATTGCCACGTCATGTAAAGGATAAGCAACTTACTGTTTTTATGTATAACATCAAAACCTAGTTAAATAAAATGTGTATCTACTGCTTGTTTTTAAAATATAACCTGAAAAGAAAAACTGCACACATTTCGAGTGGTTGTTTTTACAAACATATGTGGTTTTGAGAAAAGAAAATCATAAAAATTACATCTGTAAAGTGATAGTGATAAAGGTTTCTAGATATGTTTCAAACTAAATGTGCACTGATATTCTTAGTATTTTATTGCAATACATTAATTTGGAGCTGAAATATTTAAGTTTCAGTCTACAATTTTATTTTATTTTTTAAAATTTTTTAATGAGTTGTGCACTTCACAAGACATAGATGACACTTTTAACATCAAATAATGATTTAAAGCATTTCAAATTATTTGTCAGTCAATTTCCCACATTTGTATGTATAACAGAAGCACGTAGTTAAATAATATGATTATCTACTACCTGTTTTTAAAACATTACCCGAAGAGAAAAACATTGCACACATTTTGAGTGTCCTCCTGTCTTCTGTCATTCTATCTGGAGCAAAAACTCTGATCCTTTCTATCTCATATAGACTGAAAGTATCACCTGATACACCTTGTCGTCTATTTTCTTCATAAATTATTTAACCTCTCGCGACAATAAACTTAAATTTGAAGTGGTATATAACTGAACATCTTCAGTCTATCCAAATCACCATTTTCTCTACCTATGAGAGTGAGTCACTGACAGTTAGTAAAAAAAAGTAGAGAAGGAACTATAGACCACAGAGAACAGGTTTTACAGAAGAATGTTAAAAACATTATGGACAGCCAAAAAGAGTAAGGATGTCCGGAGGAAGGCCATTGCGCAAATGAAAATTATTTTACAAATTAGAAACAAGCAATCCGCTTTTTGGGGGGCATGGTATGGGAAAAAGAAAGCTAGAATATATCGTAACAACAGATAAGATTGAAGGAAAAAGAGATTGGGGAAGACAAAGAGAGCAAATACTGGACAGTTTGACATCGTGGCATGGAAAGCGATCAAAAACAGAATTAATAAATAGTACTGGAGATAGGAAGTTGTGCAGAGGGATGATCTCCAAGGCCACTAGGCATTGTAGATTAGAGGAAGATTAGGAAGAAAAGTCATGTGGCCTATGACAGATTTGTATTTTGGTACTTTATAGCCAAGTATGCAAACAACCTATTCGCACTTTTATGATGTTGTAGCCTTTTGGTTTGTTTCTGTGTGTGTTTATTTTCCATAACATTGACATGTTTTTGTTTTTAATCAGTGATGAAAAATATCCAATTCAACCTCTGATGGGTTATAATTAGGATATATACTGTTTTCAATTCCAATTTCCAAATAATATATAGGACTGCCGATATGGGAAAGTAGCATCACACATGTCAAATCACTGTAGATAGGTGTTATGAGTAAAATCATAACATATCTATCGTATTCGACAAGGCTTGTTTACATACTAGCTTGTTGATATTCGTCTCCTGGGTTACTCCCGGAAGTACGTCAGTGTTTTTTTGCACAAAATAAAGCAGACGGCTTTGCCGGCTTCACTTGGCAGAAGTGAGCGATACTTCGTTGCCTTCTCATGTGTGTCACTGAGTGTGAACGGACGTATTTTGTCCAGCTCCTATATATGTACTCTTACTACAGAGTTATAAAGATTTATTACAGCTAGATCGTCCATCTGCTTCATGGAGTCTATGCTAGATTGACATATTAGGACAAGCGAATGCTGTATGTAAAGGAATGCGTGTGGAAATATTTAATAAAGTATGCAGCAACGTGTCGAAGACATCTTGTCCATAGTCGACTGATTAGCGACGTTTTCAAGACTGGCTAGGTCATGCCATTGTTGTATCTGAAAATTGAATACATGTCAACTGGAGCTTATTTTTGTGAATACATGTATATTCGTCTTCACGTCCAAACTGGCCTTGAGGAGTTCTTTACTGTTGAAGACTAAATGAGTATTAAAAAAGGCTGCATTCAAAAGTGGTACTGGCATGTTGGAATGCCGTGATGAGTTCTCACAAGATATTAAAATATTACCCTAGACAAGATATATAAAAGGATAGAAACCCAGCCTTTTCGCCCATAACATTTGGGGGTCACAAGCTGGAGGATCTTCGATCCACAGCCTGAAATTGATTTCTACATAAATAATTGCATATGTTGTCTGCAGTTCGTGCCTTGTTCCAGTTTGCAAAGATGGCGCACGTTATCGTCTGCTAGCTTGTGAGATCTTTTGAGTCAAAGTTTGCAGTGCAGTCCTTACTGTTCTAGTCATTAAGGGAACATTTTTGAAGCACATATTACCTACTGCATCCTGCTTCGAGTGAAGTTTCGAGTTTTCTGCCGAAGATGGCGTATTTCAAGACAATGAAAGATCAAAGTGAAGTCTGCTTCGTGTCAGCTGTTTCAATGTGCTAGACCTAGGGATCGGTCTACGTGTACAGTTCTCATCGGTGCTGAAAGAAACATGGTGGAAATAGGAGGATTTTGAGTTCTGGCAATAAGATAAGTCACGTTTTAGCTTCATACAGCATGTGGTTAGATTATTTTATTTGCCAGCGTATTTTATCTCCATGTTTTATGTTTCAATGTCGTTATTGTATTTATAGTGCGGGAGGTTGGCTGGGACCTGCAATTTGTTTTCAATACCGACATTTGTCTGGTCGAAAAGAATTTACAGGCGTTCTTTAGTTTATGCATCTGTGAAGTCCAAATTGAGTAGCCGGCGAACATTGCTGTGTGGGATACTGCCTCAATTGAAGTTTACAGATACATTTTTAGTCTAGCTGTGCAGTTTTGTTAATTGGCAAGTTTGTTGTTGTAATACAGTTCATTGTAATTTTTTATTTAGTTTCTTACATTATTGTTCGTAACATTGTTAATCTCACCTTGCTATCTTTTATTTAATTTTTATTTAATAGATGTTATAACTGTTGTAAATTCGTGCTGTAATGACATAAGTGTGGTAGAGCTACATTTTATTAATTTGTTCTAATTCATATAGTTCTACCTTATTTCTCTATTTGAATTTGCTTCTGTTAGCTCTGGTCACTGTATTCTGTCACCCTGTTTGTACTTTTCTTTTAATGCTCCATATTTATAACATCTTTTTTACTGTCGACTATTACACGCAGTTGGGTGAATTTGAATTGGTGAAATAAGTATTGAAAATATTCACAGATTGATAATATTATAAATTTACTTTATTGGTTTGCTATTGAAAAGCACAGTAAGTGTAAATCATGGCTACTGCAGAGTATTTCATGAAACTTGGAAAAGAATTTGGTATGGAAGGTGAGATTTTAAGGACCTATATAGAGAAGGAACTCAGAGACCAAAGACAGTTGGAAAGGGAGGAGAAAAGGGCAGCTGAGAAATTGTTTGAAAAAATGAGAGCAAAAGAATTAAATGATAAAAGAAGAGCAGAGGGGATGGCTTTTGAAAAAGAAAAATTAGCCTATGCTCAGGCTGAAATAAAGTCACAACAAGAACTTAGATTGGCTGAGCTTGAACTTGAGAAATTAAGATTACAACAACATTGGTTAATCCCATGAATGTTGATACGGGTAGTAGGGACCATAATGCCAATTTCAAGATAAATTTGCCTAAATTTAACTCCATTATCGACGATATTTCATGTTTTCTCAGTAGATATGAATGAAACGTATTGTCAGGAGTTTCTTCTTCTTCTTTGATCCTTAGCCGCCGGCCGTCAAAGCAGTCAGTGGCCATTACGCCTGGTGGCGTCTTGTAGGGCAACAACAAATTGATTCCACTATGCTCCGTCAGGAGTTTAATATTGATAAAACTACCTGGTCTAGTAGGCTCATGAACCTGTTGGTAGGTGAAGCATATACTAGGTTTGTACCATGGATGAACAGTCTAGAAAGGACAATGAGGCTGTGAAAACCTTGCTACTTAAGAAGTATCAATTGGATGAAAATGGCTATAGATTAAAATTTAAATCACTACTGCCAGACTCAGCAAAAGATTTTACAGAATTTGTTTCATCCATTAACATGAACTTTACTAGATGGATTGATCTTTCTAAAAATGAAAAGACATTTGAGGGACTTTCTGATTTGATTCACAGAGATAAAGTTTTATCTTCAATTTGTGGAGATTTCTTATCTTTTTTGCAAGAAATGAAACCAGAATATTTGTCTATTTGTGATACTCTCGGTAGACAATTCAAAGATGCACATCCAAATAAGAATCTAAGTAAAAATAACATTAAGGATTCCTTGCCAGCTGCTTCTGCTAGGATGGTCAATTATAACACACCTAGACAGAGATTAAATAGCATTGATAAGAACTATAGGATCAATCAGAATTTTCAATATGGCAATAATAGAGGCAGATATAATTTTAATAAGACATTTCAACAGCCTCAAAGATATGACAACTTTAATGATGATGGTTATTATAGACCACAGACATCATTTAGATCCAATGATTACCAAAATAGAGGTAGATATAATGTCAGATTAGGCAGAGGACAAAGGTCATTCCATAGGAATAATGACAATTATGGTAATAACAGAAGTTCTTATCAGAACAATAATTTTCTACAGTCAAGGAACCCTGAACGTGTAAATGCTGTCGTTAATGTGAGTGACAATAACAAGTCAAAATAATGTTCCTATCGCTTATACGAATGCTTGTAGTGTCGACCTATCTTACAGTGCTAATTGTACTGAATGCAGTTCTTTATTTCAGCTACAGAAAGTACCAAGACTATTGTGCGGACATCCTTTGCCAGTCATGTATTCTAATGAAAGCACAGTTCACTGGTGCTTAATAAGGGTTTTGTGAAAAGTAAATTAGTGTCACTTATAAGGGACACGGGGTCGACGACCATTGGTGTACGTAGATCTATATGGGATCAGTCAGATTACACGGAAAGAGAAATAGAGTATATTACTTTTGGTGGTACAGTAGAATACTATCCAACAGCGGAAGTATTTTTGGAAACACCATATTTTACTGGAAGAGCTCTTGTGTGTTTATTAAATAACCCTATAGCTGGGATTATTCTTGGAAACATCCCAGGTCTCCACGAGTGTTCTAGAGAGGACATTGAAAATTGGGAGAAGAAACACTTAATAACAGCTAATGCTGTTACAACCAGGGCACAAGCTCGTGCTGAAATGATGAATCAGAACCACGATGATATTGTGTTGGAGGAGGTTATGAATGATGATGAGCAGACTGAAGAGGTCATGAATGATGATGATAATGACAATGATAATGATAATGAAAATGAAAATACTGCTCAGCTGGAAGATGATGATAATTTGCACGTTGAATTGATTGAAAAAGAATTATTCATACAAAGGCAAAAAGAAGATGAGTCTTTGAATAAATATTTTCGTATGGCACGATCAAATAAGGTGATGACTGATGATAATGCAAAATATTGGTACACATTAAAGAATGGCATTTTGATAAGAAATTTTCAGGATGTAACATCAGTAAAAAAACAAATAATGGTACCTACGTGTTTTAGACTATTTGTTTTACGACATGCCCATGACATTAGCTGTGCAGGTCATTTGGGTATTGCAAGGACAAAACAGAGGGTTTTGTCTCACTTCTTTTGGCCTGGTGTGATGAAAGATGTAAACGTTTTTTGTCGCACATGTTTAGTATGCCAGAGTGTAGCAACGAAAAGGCATAGTCATAACGCACCCATTCAGGCCTCGGACATTTCTTTGCGTCCATTCGCAAAGATGGCTATCGACCTTCTTGGTCCTATAAAAGTCACTTCAGCTAGGGGTCATAAATACATTCTAACATGTATTGGTATATGTACACGTTGGTCCGAGGCAATTCCATTGAAAACAATTTCAACTGGTGACGTAGTGGATGCGCTATTTATAATATTCAGCAGATTGGGTTTTCCCGAAAACATACAGTCTGATAATGGAACCCAGTTTGTGTCTGATCCTATGAAAGAAGTAACGAGGATGTTTGGGATTGAAAGATCACTCAGTTCATTGTATCATGCCCAGTCGAGTGGTAAAATTGAAAGATTAAATAGAACTTTGAATCAGATGTTAGACAGGGTTACGGCTATGTATCTACAAGATTGGGATCGAATATTACCTGCCATCCTGTTCGCTTATAGGAACATTCCCAACCAAAGTACGGGTTTTTCTCCTTTTGAGTTAGTATATTGTGCAAAGCCACGAGGTCCAGTGGCTATCTTGAAACAATTACTTATTGGTACTAACATGGATGAGGAAGTTCAATCCTCTTATCAGTATGTGGTAAATTTAAGACAACAAATTATTGACGCATGACAGATAGCAGTACAGTCGTCAGAAAAAGCAAAATTAAAGGCTCGAATGTTTTTTCAATCAAAACAGGAAACTGCGCCAATTGTGGCCAGGGGATGAAGCCTACGTATTACTTCCAAACAAGGATAATAGATTGCTTGTTTCTTGGAAGGGTCCTTACACAATTTTGGACAAATCATCAGATGTTGACTATGTTGTTGATGTTAAGGAAAGGACAAAATGTTCCATATTAATATGTTACAACAGTTTCACACTCCACTCGACCGCCACATCTGCGTCCTATCTTTGAAGCTATTGACGAATCTATTGATCGTCGCTCTTCTTTAGCTGTTATTCAGGAGGAGACTTCTAATTTTTCTGATGGTGGTGAACCAATACTATCTTTGCCTGATGTTCATCTGTTGGCTACTGACGTTGGAAAGATGTTTCCATTGCTCATACTCTATCTACAGATCAGAAAAAACAGATATCTGGCTTACTAGAATCTTTTTCTGGTGTGCTCACGGATGTTCCTGGGCATACAGATATCATTCAACATGATATCGTGTTAACAGATTTCAGACCTATCAAACTAAATCTTATCCTATCCCAATTCATTTGCAATCTCAGATACAAGAAAAATTAAAACAAATGATGAAATTAAACATAATTTAACCGTCTAATTCACCATATAGTTTTCCCATGGTTTTGATTAGGAAAAAAGACAAATCTATAAGAATTTGTATAGATTTTAGACGTTTAATTCGGTCACCATTTAAGACGCGGAACCTTTGCCCGTGCTTGAAAAACTAAATGATAGATTACCTACAGCCACATTCTTAACAAAGTTTGATCTATCCAAAGGTTATTGGCAAGTGACATTATCTGACAAATCTAAGCCTTTTACAGGTTTCGCTATGCCTCCAGGTTTGTTCCAGTTTAATTACATGTCTTTTGGTTTTGTAAACGCTCCTGCTACCTTTGTTCACATGATGCGTAGACTATTCTCTGATCGTGAGGATTTGATTACCTATATAGATGATATTTGTCTGTTCCATCAGACTTGGAATGATCATATCAAAGGAATCCATTCTTTGTTGAACACCTTACGCTGTCACAATATTACTGCTAGACCTTCCAAAACAAGAACAGGTTATACTGAAATTATCTTTCTCGGTCACAAAGTAGGAGGTGGATTCTTGAAACCTGAAGATTCTACGTTTTCCAAAATTCTCAATCTTGATATTCCTCAAAAAAAAAAAAAAAAAAAAAAAAAAAAGTTCGGAGTTTGTTGGGTCTAATAAACTTCTATAGACGATTTCTACCCAATTTTTCAGATATAACTTCAGTTCTGTCTACGTTAGTGAAAAAAGCGCACCAAATAAAATAATATGGTCACATGCGTGTTATGAGGCCTTAACCGTGATCAAACTTGCCTTCTCAAAATCTCCAATATTACGATTACCTGACATTCGATATCCTTTGGTTCTCAGAGTCGATGCCAGTAATTCAGCTATCGGGGGAACATTAATGCAGGAATTTGAAGGCCACATGCACCCGACGATGTACGTCAGCAGGAAATTGTCGCCTACAGAACAACGATATATAATTGTAGAAAAAATAAATATGTATGAGATAATTTTGCATACCCTTTGGCATTATCGATGAATGCAGATGACGTACTTTTGTGCGCTGATTTGTTGCGATACAAATCATGCCCTTGAGGATTGTTGAAATAATAATGGTCCAAGACGGACGTATTTTTGCGCTCTTTCCCAAATGTTATGGGAAGACATGCACGTTAATTTTAAATTATAAGGAACCATATCCTGCGAATTATCTTCTCCCAGGTACATATATTTAGCTAGAATAATGGCTCGTTGTGTGTTGTCTCCTGCCTCAAGAGACTTATAGCCCTACGTGTCACGGCAGGACTCCTATTTTATCTATCATGATCAATGGCGAGTGTGTCCCTCTGACACTAGGAGCGGGATTGTAAATTGAATCTATTTTGAATGAATGAAATATGCACATCGGTCAATATGTTGATCGTATGTTTATAATGACCGGCGTTCTTCAATGAAAGGTCATTCTAGCGTTAGCTTTAACGATGTGTGATGCCTAATACATTATCATTGTATGAACTGTTCCAGACGTGCTACTATGTTGATGTTGCTTTACATAACCATGATGTCATGCAATTTGTTCGTTGATGATGTTTAAGTAAATAAACTGTCTCGTTATTGAAGTCTATAATGGATCCAACCTTCATTGCTTTCACGCTAGTCAACTTCGGGACCTCAACCACCATAATTGTGTTTCTTTCAAGTTGTTACTCACTACATTCGCGTTACAACAAGACTGTCGGCTACTGTTCAATTATGAGTCCGACAACACCAACCCAACATTAACGTAAACCAAAAAAAAAAATCGCTATTAACGGTTGGTGATCCAGTCAAAGGGGAAAAAGAAATTTTTTGTAATCAAGAACTCATGCTTAAAGAACTGATACAGCATTTTGACTATATAAAATTGTCAAAAAAATAAGTCAAGATCCTTCAAATTTGTAACTTCAAGGACACGATTTTTCTCTTAACGGTCAACCTCCTTGACCTTTGATGATCCTGTTGCCAACAACTACAGTGAAGATCAATGATGGACTGCATCACGTCCTGTATTCAAGCTCACCATGCAACACCCGAGATCTTTCAACACTATCGTTGCGAAGACCGGGAAATTTTTCTCTTTTTTTATAAGGTAAGTGGTCACTGACTGTTTGTTCTTCGTGCCACTGCTGCATGTTTTACGTGAGCCTTTCTTTTAATATGTCCACTTTTATGCTTCGTGTTCTTTGTTCCATGTTTAATGTGGGTTAGTTGGGCTGGCGACTTGCGAAGGGAACATCCCACATTTACCCCCAGGCCTTCGTGAGTGTTCTGTAGGGAACATGTTTGCAGACTTCCCACAGTGGAAAGTTCCAGCTTATGTTAGCTGAAGGATTTTTGTTAGTCCACTGCGTTTGGTTGTCTGTAATAACTAATTATTTAGTCGTGACGTTGCATTATCTCTATTTCTATCGTTATATTTTTTCTATCCGTACCTTGGTTTTATAATTGAATATGTTCGTAATTGTTGATCTTACCTTGCTATCGCTCAGTTCTATACACACTTCATGTTTATATCTTGTGTTGTCACTTGTCTAGTTCTTATTCGCAGCTCTCATTGCAAGCTTTGCAATAGTTGTCATCTTTATTTCTGCTTTATTATTCAGTTGATTTCTGCGAACGTTATCATTTGTTCCTTGATATCTTGTTTTGTCGCTGTTCTCGTTATCTTCATCTTGTATATCTTGTCTGCTATGATATGTTAACTTTTGTATAACTGCATAATTTAAATATTACTTAATAATAATTATAATATAGTAGCAATTTCGGTGATTATATAAATTGGATTACAGATTCTCTGGACATAGAACTTGTCACTCAGTAATTAAGGATACCATTTTTAAAACTCCTTACTATATATACTACTCGTTAAAAGTCAAGGGCCACCCTAATATTTTCAATACACTTTTATATAAGCGCATAGAATGATTAAATGAAGGAAGTTTTAGTAAAAATGGGTGCAATATCTTCCTCTGACAGTCCTCTATGCACGTTAAGCATAAAAACAACTCACCGACAACCATGGTGATCACGTGCAATTTGGTTTGCTGACCATAAATTCACTTTTTTAATCTGTTTTTTCAAACTTCCGTACAACCAAACAAGTGAAGTAATCGTGATGATTGACATTCCACGTGCAAAGGCGACTTTTCGTGAACACAGAACACTCTTAATTTGTTTTACAATCAGCAGATATAGGGTAGTTTCATCACTTGCAAAAACCATGCCACCGAGAAGAAGTCTTGACACCTTACAAAGAATGAGGGCTATAGCGTGGGTTGAAAGTGATTTATCTGTCCGTGAGGTTGCTAGACGGCTTGCAGTGTCACACTATACTATCCAAAGAATTTTGGAGAGATTTCAGGCCACAGGAAGTGTGGAGGATCGCCACCGGCCAGGTCGCCCTAGATGCACCAATAGACATGATGACCGGTAACTCTTGTTGTCAGCCATGCGCCATCTAACAGTGACGTGTTCCACCCTAAGATGTCAGCTGAGACAAACTGTAAACGTTAATGTCAATCAAAGCACCATTCACAAATGTTTACATGAATTTGGACTGGCTGATCGACGTCCTGCAGTCAGAATCCCTTTTACTCCTGCTCATCGTAGAGCCCGTGTTGCTTGGTGTCGCGAGCACATCCGATGGACAAGGCAACAATGGAGTCAAGTTCTCTTCACTGATGAATCTCGCTTCACTGTGTCATTCAATGATGGCAGGATTCGAGTTTGGAGACGACCAGGAGAGCGATTTACTGATGACACAATTCGAGAGGTGGATCGTTATGGTAGGGGTTCTGTCATTGTCTGGGGAGGCTTCTACAGACACGACAGGACCCCACTCTGCATCATCCAAGGCAACTTGACCGGCCCAAGATACCAGAACGAAATCTTGAGACCAATTGTTCAGCCTGCTCTGGAGGCCATAGGTGGAAATGCCATCCTCCAAAATGATAACGCTCGACCCCATCGAGCTCGTGTGGTGAATGAGTTTATTCAGCAACATGGGATCATCAGGATGGCGTAGCCAGCTCATTCACCTGACATTTCTCTGATTGAGCACCTCTGGGATGCCATTGGTCGAAGATTGTCAACAACTCACCCCCTGCCAATGGATGTTGCACAGCTGACTGCATTTCTGCTTCAGGAATGGCAAGCTGTTCCTCAGGATACTCTTCGGACCCTTGTGGACTCGATGCGTCTACGCTGTCTTGAATGCCTTGCTGCAAACGGTGGTCATACCCGATTTTGCAATGTCTATTTGTCCAATATCTATTGTGTGACTTTTGAAAAGGTGGGTGATACACTTCACAGCTTCACTGCGTTTGAGTGTGTGTTTCCATTTCTTTACGTGACATGTCAATTTGGTATTCAATAAATGCCATTTTGACTGATACCAATTACGTTTATATCAGATTTGTTTTATGGTTTCAACCAAGGTTTTTCTAAGTGGCCCTTGACTTTTGACGAGTAGTTATTTCGACTGAGTAAGTCACAATATTGGTTAAAATGTCGACATTGGATTATTTTGTCGAGCAGGACAAAGCTTTTGGCTACAAAGGTGAAGTTTTAAAAGAATTTGCTTTGACAGAGATGGCATAAGCAAAACAAGAATTAGCTGAAAAGGAAGCTAAAGAAGAGCAAAAAGCTGAAAAAAGGCGTCTTGAAGATTTATAATTTGAAGAAAAGATATTTCTTGCAGAGGAAAGAAAAATGCAATTTGATAAAGAGATGGAGGAGGCAAAGGCTAAGACTTTAGCAGGTGAAAAGTAAATGAAGCTCCTTCATTTGGAGGAATTAAAATTAAGTGGTCAAAATGGTAATAACAATAACTCCCATACTTCTGGTTCCACAGGGGAGAAAAACGGTAACGATTAATTTAAATGGCCTATATTCAATCCAAATTGTGATGACATATCATGCTACCTGTCACGCTATGAGAGTGTATGTAAGTCACATAAGTTACATAAATCACAATGGAGTGTTAAGCTGATGGAATTTTTAGCTGGAGAGCTTTTAACTATTATAACTACAATGGAGGAAACTCTTCGAAAGAACTACGATAATGTCAGAGTTACTCTTAAAAAAAATATCAACTTGACGTCTTCGTTTCAAAGCCTTAATGCCTGAAACTGGAAGGATTTCGCTGATTTCATAGCCAAGATACGCATGATATTTAAAAGGTGGATTGAGCTATCAAAGATTGATCATACTTACGAATCAATCGTGGACCTTATACTTCGCGATAAAATAATGATATCAGTTAATGCAACTTTCCTTTCTTTTTTACATGAACGAAGACCTGCTAATTTGAAGGACATGGAGCAAATGTGTACACAATTCTGTACAGCACATCCCAATATGGTAGTTAGCCATTCGCAGATTAGAGAACGATTGCCTGTTGCTTCTGCCGTGCAACACGGTAGTAACTTTCGCAATCGATCTCTCAGTTACAATAGACAATTTAGAAAGGGGGATTATAGGAATTTTCATTCTTTCAAAGGGAAAACATTTCGTGGTGGTTCTCCATCACAACAAAACTGGAGAGAATTCAATATGTCATATGGTTTTAATAAAAATAATTCTGGAAATTATCGAGGAAATAACCACAACAATTATGGCCAATCACGATCTAATTCATCTCATAACCAACATAATTCACCTAACCAAAATTATGGTCAAATGGAAAATAGCTACCACGGTAATTGGAGATCAAAGCAAAATGGTTATCACAATAGATCAAATAATTATAACAATTTCAGAGATAATAGTCAACATAGGTCCAGAGGTAGAGACAGAAATGTAAATGATAGGTCGCATCGCCATGCTAATTTTGTTCAGCATGATCCTCTAACTAATTTAGAACAGGATACTAATGTTAATGTACATAATGCATCCTCATGTTCTCTTTATTTTGAGCACGCTTCTCGTTGTCCAGAATGCACTATAATGTTTTATCCTAAGGCGATCACTACGTTGAGTTTCGGCCATATCTTACCAAGCCTTCCTTCGATGTCTACCGCGTCCGCTACGACAGCAGCAACACAGGACGGAAGAGGATCTCTCATTTTACTCAGGGGATTCATGAATAATATTTCCGTGTCTATTTTATTTGATACAGTTAGTTCCACGGTCGGAATTAGACAATCCTTGGTACACCCGTCATGCGCAAAGAAGAAAAGTGTTAAATGTATTACTTTTGGTGGTACAGTTAAGACATTCCCAACTGCCATCATTCATATAGATACACCATTTTTTACCGGTCAAATCCATGCTTGTATGCTACCGTCACCAATCACTGATTTGATAATCGGTCGTATACATGGATTTAAGGAGTGTACTCCACAACTGGTTGCTATTTGGGAAAAGCAACATATGCATTCTGCTTATGCCGTTACCACTAGATCACAAGCTCAGGATATGTTACAGGTTACACCTACCATAACTTCTGACAACAATGATAATGATCATGTTAACTCTACTATATCACGAGAGTCTTTTTTTTAGTTACAACAGAATGATGCATCAATAAAGAAATTTTTTTCTGTTCTCTCAGAATAATAACACAATCAACGAAACAAATCTTAAACATTAATTTTTACTTAAAAATGGAGTACTAGTTAGGATGATACGTGATGCTACTTCATCCGTACGTTCTCAAATTTTGGTACCTAAAAACATGAGAGCAAGTATTTTACAACATGCTCACAACTCTCAATGTGCGTGTCATATGGGTTTCTCACGCACTAAATCTAGGGTACTGTCTTTATTTTATTGGCCAGGCGTTCATAGAGATGTAACTATTGTCGTTACTGTACCACATGTCAAGAGGTTAAGGTACGTGGTCTGCGCCGTGCAGCTCCTAATCAAGCTGCCGACATCCCTAATCGTCCTTTCGAGAAAATGGCTATTGATATTATTGGTCCTTTACCAATCAGTTCTGCCAGAGGACACAAATACATTCTTACATGTATTGACATGTGTACTCGTTGTCCAGAGGTTATACCTCTTAAAAGCATTTCATCTGCTGATGTTGCAGATGCTCTCTGGGTAATTTGTTCTCATTTGGGTTTTCCCAAACAAATTTTGTCAAATCGTGGTACACAATTTGTATCCGCATCTATGTCTCAAGTAATGGCCATGCTACACATTGACAGGTCTCTTAGTTGTATATTTCATGCCATGTCAAATGGATTAATTGAGCGTCAGAACAGGACACTAAAACAGTTACTAGGTAAGATAACTGATGATTGTCCTCAAGATTGGGACAGAGTCTTACCCGCTGCTTTTTTTTCCTATCGCGAGGTGAAAAATGAACATACAGGTTTTTCACCATTTGAGCTTGTTTTTGGTGCACAGCCACGCGGTCCCATTTCAATACTTCATGACCTACTCACTGACGAGGACATTACTGATGACACTCAGTCCTCTTACGAATATGTCGTCACTTTAAGAAAACAATTATTGACGTATGTAGGTTGGCTACCTTTTCGTCTGAGTCCGCCAAAGAGAATGCAATACTTTTTATGAATAGATATAGACGTCTTCGCCAGATTTCTCCTTGTGATGAGGCTTATGTTTTGCTTTCTCGCAAAGACAATCGTCTACTTATTGCCTGGAAAGGTCCTTTCAAAATAGTGTCAAGAATTTCAGATGTCGATTACATTGTTGATGTCGATGGTAAACAAAAGACTTTTCACATAAATATGTTGAAAGAATTTTATGCCCGTCCAGACTATCTTCAGTCTGTTTTTCAGGCAACTGACAACCCTCCGTTTCGTCATCATCATGTTACCTCTTTGTCGGTTATTCAACAGGGAGAGACATCTTTATCTGATGTACCCTTACCTCTTCCGGTAGTACCATTACATTCAACCGAAACTTGGAGAGATGTATCTATTTCTCCTGAACTTTCTACGGAAAGACAACAGCAGATCTCGTCTCTCTTACATTCTTATCGAGATGTCCTCACAAACATCCCCGGTCGTACTTCTGTCATCTATCATGACATTATACTGACCGATGACACCCTATTCCTGTTCACCCCTATCCCATTCCTTTCACTTCCAGACTCAAGTGGAGAAGGAAATAGACGATATGCTGCAATTGAACATAATCGAACCTTCTACGTCACCTTACTCTTCTTCTATTTTTATTGTTCGGAAGCAGGATAATAACATCCGTCTTTGTGTGGATTATCGTATGTTAAATCAGGTTTCAAAGTTTCATGCGGAACCTATGCCGCAGTTGGAAGATTTACTAGCGAAACTTGCTAACTCAATATTTTTCACTAAACTCGATTTATCAAAGAGCTATTGGCAAGTACCATTAACTGCACGAGCCAAACCACTCACTGCTTTTTCTACCCCTCGAGGTCTATTCCAATATAACTTTATGCCTTTTGGACTTGTTAACGCTCCTGCTACTTTCGTACGCATGATGAGTCGTATTCTATCTCACCACACTGATGTAATTGCGTATCTAGATGACATTTGCTTTTTCAGTGACTATTGGAATGATCATTTCCATGGATTATCTTCGTTGTTATCCACACTTCGTTCTCACAATCTGACGGCTAAACCGTCGAAAGCATATATAGGTTTTAGTAGGTTTTAGTGAGATATCTTTTTTAGGTCATCGTGTTGGTCATGGTTTCTTACACATTGAAGACAATAATATTTCTAAAATTCTGAATATCACTACTCCTAGGACTAAGAAACAGGTTAGAAGTCTTTTGGGATTAATTCAATTTTACGGTCGATTCATTCCACACTTGTCTACTGTCATTGCACCTCTCTCTAGTTTATTAAAGAAAGGTTCACCTAGCATGATTCGCTGTTCACAAAGTGAAATGACATTATCGAAAATACTAGCTTTTTCCATACAAGATTGGAAAGTGATAAAGTAAATTACAATATAAATTGACTTCTTTAACGAAAGTTATGTTAAAATAACACTAGTCTTTGAGATACTGATGCATTTTTTACGCCATTTTAGAATTTATGAGTTCTTCACTACTCAAATGATGTGTATGATACACTATTGACGTATCATTCACAATCACACAAAACTCCACACACTTTAGTAATTAAGTGTCTGTCTCACTTCATCTATTATTGAATTTTATTACTATTAATGCTTTGCATTAATGCTACATTGAGATGACATTATGTGACTAAGTTTCATGACGAGACAACAGGTGTTCCTGACGGAATAAAGTTTGAGAATGCCTGGTATAATATTGTTATTTCTTTGTTACATGTTGACTGACTTTGCTATAGTTACCTCATTCTGATGTTAAATTGATTTGCGTCTTTCGTAGACATTGGTAATAGCATTATGTGCTATATTCCACACCTCGTGTGTTTAATTGCCTACATTGCGACACAGACATAGGTTCTATGCAATGTCATACCAGCATTGACATTTGATGTTACCATGTGCTCACTTTGGTGGTGTTTACCTACAGCAGTAACTATTGAAAACTGCGTTTTCATTATTTGCCGGGGGGGGGGGGGGAGTATTTGTTATGAGTAAAATCATAACATATATATCGTATTTGACAAGGCTTGTTTACAGACTAGCTTGTTGATATTCGTCTCCTGGGTTACTCACGGAAGTACGTCAGTGTCGTTTGTGTGATAAGAGGTTTTGATGGTAGTAAATTTAAAGGTGAACAAGGTGAGGTCAAGCTATGTAAGTACCCTTAATTCAGAAAGATGATGATGTATTTCTCAGGGGTCCCTATCCGCTACCTCTTATGATCTCACCCAGTGTACATTTATCTCTGTAGTGTTATATATATTGCAAGAGTCTAGGGTATGTATGTAGTTAATGTGAGGAATGAACAAATACAAACAGAACTGTAATTCAACAAAATATAAATAAGTAAGACTGGTGGGAACGTTTTGGTATATATATATATATATATATATATATATATATATATATATATATATATATATATATATATATATATATATATATATATATATATATATATATATATATATGGGGATAAATATACAATTTATTGTCCCGAACCTCAATCTTTTGGAACAGGACCTGTCAAAATCATAAAATGTTTTATTTACAGGTTTTAAATACATAAGATGGAACTCTGCCCATGAAGTGTAATAAAATGAAAGTGTCACTAGACTGGGTACCCCACTGTCTGATGTTCAATGCTTCATATTACAATAGTCAGTATTTGAGGGTTTGTTGTTTTAATCATTCCCCAGGAAATTCTTGTTGTTGTGGTGGTTTAAGTCGAGAGGAGCTGTCATGTGCCCGTGTTACGGCACTTATCTGGTAAGCCTGTCTGATGCTATGGGCTCCAGACTATGTTTATGGTCACTCAAATGGTGCTGCTTTTCTGGATGAAGCTATGGCCTGTAGCTCAAAGTATATGATGAGCCTTCACTGCCCACAGTTTCTGTCTTCTCCAGGTGTTCTTCATTTTTTTTTACTGGTAATACAACTTTCAAGTAAAGAATTAATAACACATGCACAAAGTTGACTAACAGTAAATGGGTTTTCTAACTGCTTTTCTGGTCCAGACGGCAAAGCTTGGTCACAAGGCTTTTTCCGCAGATCTCAACTTGGCAGTGAACGTTAATTTTTCAAATGGCGGTTCAAACTACGATGGCCTGATTTTTCAAGTAGTTGTAAATTTTTATTACCCTACCCTCCAGCCAATCAAAAAGCGAGTCAAAATTTTAACTATTTTTGGACTATAAACTTTGAGCAATCGTAAGTGTGTTCGTTCGTCTGTTTATCTTAGTGTATTTTATATCTCCATTATTTATGGACCGATTTCCAATATTAAAAGTGATAATTAGACGGTCAACTGACTTCTATCGTTCTATCTAATTTTCCTTTGTTTATTCCTTAACAGTTTCATCTGCGTAATTTTTTTTTTTAATTAATGGTAGTTCTACCCTGATATAAAATATCACTAAAATAAATTTTTCTAAGTCAAGATAATTTTATTAAGTGGGAATCTTTAGGTTAATATATTAATCAATATCAGCGCTATAATTAAAGATATCCCTTTCATTCAAATTCCCTGTAGTTATTGAGAAATCAATTATTTAATTTTGGACAAAAACACAAAATCGGCATTTTTGCCACTACAACCAAGATTTTTGGTCTTTACCAAAAACGAGGTAACAATTTGATTGGTTGTTAATTTTGACTACGTCCTTCGACAAATATTAGGGTGGGTGTGTGTGTGTATGGCGGTAGTAACTTTTAACTTGTGGTAGTAAAAAAATTTAAATTCTCTAGTTAAATTTTTAGCGGCAAATGGACTTTGCCCCTCAGACAAATTTCAAATATAGTTAATTATAGACTGTAAAAATGCGTTAACTAGGTTATTAAGCAGGAAATTATTTGAGCGTGGGGTACACAGATCCATTTCACTACAGATTGCACAAAATAAAGCAGACGGCTTTGTCGGCTTCACTAGGCAGAAGTGAGCAATACTTCGTGGACTTCTCATGTGATTCACTGAATGTGAACGGACGTATTTTGTCAAGCTCCTATACGTGTACTCTTACTACAGAGTTATAAAGGTTTATTACAGCTAGATCGTCCATCTGCTTCATGGAGTCTATGCTGGATTGATATATTAGGACAAGCGAATGCTGTATGTAAAGGAATGCGTGTGGAAATATTTAATAAAGTATGCAGCAACATGTCGAAGATATCTTGTCCATAGTCGACTGATTAGTGACGTTTTAAAGACTGGCTAATTCATGCCATTGTCGTATCTGAATATTGAATACATTTTAATTGGAGCTTATTCTTGTGAATAAATGTATATTCGTCTTCACGTCCAAACTGGCCTTGAGGAGTTCTTTCCTGTTGAAGATTTAATGAGAATTTAAAAAAGGCTGCATTCAAAAGTGGTACTGGCATGTTGGAATGCCGTGATGAGTTCTCACAAGATAATCAAATATTACCCTAGACAAGATATATAAAAGGAAAGAAACCCAGCCTTCTCGCCCATAACAATAGGGCAAATCGCAATTACCAATTATGCTTGTATGTTAAAAAAACCCAAACAAACAAAAAAGAGATAAACCTGAACAAAATCAAACAGAAACTCTAAACAAGAATAATATTACAGAAAAGGGGGGGAGGGAGCCTGGTGGTTCCAACTGACTTTAACAGATATTTAATTGACTTTCACCTGTTAATAGTCATACGTACTGTAAGAAACATCAGATCTTCACATTCCCAATTACTATATATTAACTTTTGTTCTTGTTAAATACTGTTTGACTTTATTATGCATATTTACATATGCATAAAAAAATTTGTAATATTTCAAAATTAAACGTACCTGACATCTAGCGAATGCTTCCACAAGGGGAGGTCACTCAGAGTCGCTCTTTACTTCAAAAATGCCGAAGTTCTGATCTTTTGTATCTTTGTCATTTTTCGTTTAGGCTAAGAGGAGAATCAGGTTACCCTTTTTCAGCTGGGTAGACGTAAGAGTGTCGCTATTTGGTTTTAAACATATAACTCGGCCTTGAGAAGCAAGCGCTGTAACTACTTTGCCAGCTCGACTGTTTACATTTGTAGTGTAGACGGAAGGCGAAAGTTTTTTTTGTTTTTTTTTTTAAATATTTCCTACATTAAGTCTGGAATAGACGCCATTTTTAATCCAAAAGGAACCATACTCATTCTACAAAGATGATGAAATGTGAAGAAACAACACAGATAAAACAGGAACTAGATTATGAGGTATGGTAGAGTTTAAGTAAAGTAAGGTCTAGACAAAGGCCGCCATGTTGGCCATTGGACATCAATACATCCGATGAGTCACTTCGATAATTAAAAAAAAAAAAAAAAAAACCAAAGCATCTAAACTTAACGTTAACAAAACCACTGTTTTAGATTTACTTCCAAATTATTTAAAAAACAAAATGCTCAAGCAAGCACTAACTTTAACACAAACCCAGTTTGTAATGAAGAACTGTCTTCCATCTTGTCAATAGGCCTATGGCTTTGAAACTGAATTCAGAGACGCAGTTAAAAAGAGCTGTGGCTAGGTTTAGGAAACTTAAACCTAACCCTAATAGCGGCGTGGAGAATATAAGAAAGTAGCATTTAGCCCATGTGCAGCATTGCCACTCTGAATTTTGAAAAACAACCTAGATATCGGACTTCTACTTGGGCTGTTTTCATAAATATTTGGGCAATTTTTGGTGAAATCTAAGAATCCTTCAACTAATGACATCCAGGTGGGACCAAAAAACCTAGATCTAGGTAAATCTACCTAGGAGTGGCAATGCTACCCATGAGTAGGGTTTAAGTTTATGCTGGCAAGAGCATAATCCACTTACCAGTGGGTATTGAGCCTGCACCATAGGGGGTCCCAAACTACTCTTGATCTTGCTATACTGCCATTCACTAGGTTGCTCCCGTAGCAAACATTGTGACCTATTTTGATGGCACTGAAAGTGTCCTACTATAGGCCTACTTAATTTCATACCATACCCTTAAACTCATTTCTTAATGTTTACTATATTACTGGCTACAATAGATCTCTAGCGCATTCTGTCTCATTTAATATGCTAGAGTATTTTTGTTTAATTTCTTGGTTTTATCTTCCTATTAACAACACTGTTTTCCTCTTGCACTTGTGCCTTCAACTTTTCTTCCCATTATGGATTTCTTCAAAGTGTAGGGTACTTATTTTTATATCAGCAAAATATTGTGACTTAAATCTCAGTCATTTTTTTAACTTTACCAGTTAGATAAAATCAAACATTTCCAACGCTTAAACAAATTACACATGCCCAAGCCTAGGCTCGACTTATTCAAGAAAAGTTTTGCTCTTTCTGCTGCTCATCTGTGGAATAATCTTCCACACAACCTAAACAGCATGCTTAGTCCATATTCATTCAACCACAGACTTTTCAAATACATCATGAGTGCAGATTATATGGTGCCCTAATTTAGTTATGTTCTTAAATAATTATATAACATCATATGTAGGTTTTAAAGACAACTTTGCCATGTTTAGTATTCATTATGATACGGTACTGTAAATCTTTGTAGGCCTAACTGTTATTGTACTGTTACAATGTTGGGATTTTATTTCATTGAATTTTTGTGTTATTTTATTATTTAATACTGTAGTATTTAACTCTTACTATCCGGCAAGCCCCGTGAAGTGGCGCGGGTTTAGTACCAATTTTACGGCTCGCCCCGTGAAGTGGCGCGCGACGGTAACGATAGCTAAACTAGCGCGTAAAAATGCGGTTTTGGCTCATGTATAGTAAGAGTTAAGATACATGTGAGAATAAATTGATTCAGTATGGAAGATGAGAGAAAGTAAGGGCAGAATGTTAGACAGGCCTACGTTCCCAATTCTAAACCTTTTAAAAAAAAAGTTTGTTCATTTGTTTGTTCTTTCATTCCTTGCTGTTTTATAAATCTCTCCCCCCTCCCCTTTTCTTTTCATGAGGAATACCTCATTCTTCTATATATCCAGATCTCAAGGGCCTCAATTCTCTCATTTAACTGGATGAGCATTGTGCTAGTTTCTACACCATACAGTAATACAAATAATAATGCTTGAAGATTGCCATTCTGAATTTGTGAGTGTACCCCATTTGTCTATATATCCCATCTCAAGGGCTTCAGATCTTTCTTCTGATTGCTTGATCATTGTCCTTGTTTCTACATCATACAATCATGAAGGATGTAAGTAACATTTGATCATTTTCAGTTTTAATTTGTGAGTTAATTGTTTTAGATGTCAGTATTTATCTCATGTTGTTGAATGTAGATTTGGCCAATCATATTATTTTTTTGATTTCTGTTTTACATCTGCCATCATCTCTTATTATGTGTCCAAGACATGGGAGACTCTTGGCTTCTCCGGGATTTTTTCATTTACTCTTATCTTTAATGTTTGCTTACCATCTGCTTTGGTAATTATTGTTTTGCATATTATCGTTTTGTCATTGTCCAATTTATAATCATGACCTATGTTGATTACTATCTTTACTGTTCTTGTAAATCCTGTTTACATTCAGCTAATAAAAGTGTATCATCTGCATATCTAAGGTTGTGTATTGATCTTCCACTAATGTTCAGTCCTGGTATTTCCTGTATCTGCCATAATTTTTTTTTTCTGTTCAGATATTAAATAAACAGGGGGGGCAGTATGTCTCACCTGTCTTTATGTTTATACGAGCACTTAACATGGCAGGAAATAATTATGTTGGTCTCTTTCTACTACATGTCCACTAATTCTCTTGTGGTCACTTCATTCATATCCATTTTCTTTTTGAAATAAATCAATGGCACACAAAGAGTGGCATGAAAGCATAGTTGAAAAAAAAAAAAAAACACACACACACACACACCCACACAAATAGTAATACGTCTTACAAGGAGAAGGACAAGAAAAACCTACGTTGCGGCCACAAGGCCTTCGTCAGGGACAGACAAACAAGAGACAGGAGGGAAAGAAAATGAGAATTAAGTAGAGAACATGAAACTATAAAAATAAGAGAAAAGAGACTCCCTTAATATTAAGTCCAGTCACATGTGAAGCAAAGCAAGATGGCTGCCACTAAACTGGAAAGAGGAAGTTGATAGTATATAAAAATAAGAAATAATGAAAACAAGGACTGGAAAAGAGTGAGAAAAAAGTAATCAATAAATAATAAATAAAATAAAAATAAATAAATAAAATATAAATAAATAAATAAATTTAAAACAAATAAATAAATAGATAAAAATAAAAACTAAATAAAGAAATAAATTAAAAAAAAAAAAAAAATAAAGGAAAAAATTAATTTAAAAAAAAAAAATAATAATAATAATAATTTAAATTAAAAAAATAAAATAAAAAAATAAAATAAAATAAAAAAATAATAAAAAATTATTAAATTAAAAAAAAAAATAAATAAATAAATAAAAATAAATAAATAAATAAATAAATAAAAAAAAAAAAAGGGTGATCGCATCAAAGTAGAAAGTCATACAACAGGGACTTGATAGAGAAAGGCGTCTCAGACAAAAGAATGTTGGGTATTCAAACCGTGTGGTTTGAGGCAACCCATAAGATGGATGAGGCGTTGTTCCTGGCGAAACCGACTGTTGGCGTCCGAGGAACAGTATCTGATGGCTGTCACCTGGATGTCAGTGGCACCGTGGTGGTCAGGGCCATTGAAGTGGATGGCCACAGGTGTGGAATTAAACTGAGAGATGTCATAGAGGTGTCTGCAGAATCGGTCGCCCAGTCGTGTGCCTGTTTGGCCGATGTACGTAATGGTGCAACGTTTGCATATAATAGCATAAATGACGTTGCGTGACTCACATGTGAAACGGTTTTCAGGTGGCGAAACAGGATCCTTTTGACAGCAGTGCTATGAGGGTGATAGGTCATTATTTTATGCTTCTCTTGCTAAATATATCAACATAAAACAGAGATACATATTAATACTACTAATAAAATGCTTAATTTAAATGGCAAGAATTCTATTAATTTTGTTAAATTAATTAGACATTAATATTTCTAAAAAAATACATACACCATAAGGAGATTGGGAACAAAAAATGTAGTTATTGCAAGGGGCATGCAATTTATTTTCCAAGCCATAATGTGCAGCTTTGCCATCTTCTTCTTTGATCCTTAGCTGCCGACCGTCAAAGCAGTCAGTGGCCATCACGCCTAGTGGCGTCTTGTAGGGCAACAACAGATTGATTCTACTTTGCTTGGTCGGCAGCCATCCGTCGTACAGTGCCCCAATTCTGGTTCATTCTTTGCATCTCAGCCTCCACAGTCCTCCGCCAGGTTGTTTTTGGTCGGCCTCTCTTTCGTTTTCCTTCAGGGGTCCATAGCTTAGCTGTTCTTGTGATGGCATCGCGGTCTCTTCCAAGGACATAGCCAACCCAGCTCCAGTGTCTGCCAGCTATGATGGTGTGCATGTCCTCTTGCTTGCTCCGAGTAAGCAGATCTTGGTTGGTGATGGTATTCGGCCAAAAGATTCGGTGAATTTTTCTTAGGCATGTTGTGTGAAAAGAGGACAATTTCGACATTTCCTTCTCTGTAACTCTCCAGCATTCTGCATTCAGCTTTGCCGTAATTTCCCAAAAATGCACCTTGGAAAGATTGCAAGTTTGTTATAAATGGATGGGACACTTTAGAAAATTAGAAAGTGTAACATGATATGTAATAATTGCCAGATCTTACTGTTCAGTTTGTTCTCAGTTTTGGTTGATGAGTATTCTTATGTCTTTTCTATAAGGACCTATTTCTTCAAGGCATTAAATTAATTTATCATTATGAGCCATGTCAAACCTTCTTATAGTTAAAAATCACATGTAAATACTTTTTGGACCTCATTATATTTTTTGCCTGTATCCTATTCCTAACACACAGCAAGCCTCTATTGTTCTGCTGTGTTGAAAAAAAGTGTTTTTAAAATTCAGCTTTCTTAAAAGTAATTTTAAACATTTGTTAAAATCTGCAACAAAAAAGTAGATAGCAAGAATATTTGATGGGATGAATGCTACAACTTGCTAGGAAGTAGTATTTTATTCTACAATATAATGTTTGCAATTATCACCACTTACATCTCTTTCTTTGTTATTTTTAGGATTTTAAACTTTGTATTTATTTGAAACATAGTTTCTTTTTCAGCCTCAAAGAAATAGTCAAACACAGTTCCCATTTATGGATGACAAACTTAAACTAGAAAAAGATTGTAAGGTGAGTTTCTTTACCCAATTGACATACCTTTCTTACTGTTGGCCCCTACCCCTACCTCCAATTAATTCAACATTACATTTTAGGCTTTACTAAATTACTTTTGAAAGTGTTAAAAGACGCAGAATGCAGAAATGAAAATTTAAAATCAAAACTGATTTTGCCTAATTGTTAAAATAATTGCTTAATGCTTTACCTCTTATTACTGACATAAATGTTCATTTTGAGTAAAATTCAGACAAGCAGAATTTTGGATAAGTAGAAATATTTTATAAGGTCCCAGTGACTTTTGCTTATTGAGACTGCACTGTATAATGTTTGCAATTCTTACCACTTACATCCTGCATCATCTTCTACCCCATTAGTTTTTTTGTTGTTTTTACGATTTCAAACTTTGTTGTATATTTTTATGAATCATAATTGTTTTCTTTCCAGCCTCAGAGAACTTAAAAATGCTTGATGTGCAGAACATATTGTTTTACATAATGTAGTGTAAGATATCCTGCTATATTCCATTACTATTTCTTCTCAGACTTCAAGACATGTTGAGACTACACCTGCATCCAATGTTGAAAAGATAAAACTGGAACTAGGTTATGAAGTACGTAGTTTATTTGTTAATAATTTTAGTAAACTATCAGTGTGCCTTGGCATACTCATTTATTTAACAGATCGACAGTTGTAATAATGCATTGAACAGCTTAAACTTTATCACGACCATAAAATCCAGTGAGAGTAGTTTATGCAATTATTTTCCTACACAACCCATAAAAAAATATTAGTTCACTGTCACACTTGACAACCACTGTAGTGGATTAGATGGTATTGTATGGTTGTTATGTTACCTAGTGTAATGTATGAGGTCAGCTGTGAAGGCTCCTGAGATAAATGTTGATGTGAATTACAGAAGGCCCTTCTTACTACCACTACGACCTCAAACAGATCTCTTTTACTATTATGAATGTAGCTACGTTGAAAAGTCTAGGATACTGAAATGTACTGTGTTGTAGTAGAATATACAAACACACACAGATAATTAATAAGTCTAATACTATTAATAAAATTCTATAACACACTGAACTAACGCAGACTGTTTTAGTTTCAATATTAAAATTTTTTCTAAATTTATTTGTTCTGAACCAAGGTTTTAATTTGGTCAGAACATATGAAATGTTATGGAGTTATAAATGGAATGCATAAATATATGGCATAATAAAATGGAATGTGTGTACATAGGTATTTTATAAGACTGGTTAATATTAATTATATTTATAATGTCTCTGGGAGAACTATTACTGGATGTGCTGTTGGGGTGGTGTCATCACACCCACTCTGTGACTAGAACTAGCTTTGTCCATTGTCTTATGGACTTTAGAAAATGTTCTATTTCCCAAAATTCAGTATATTGTGATGGGGAAATATTTATAAATAGTTAAGAGTTCTGGTGAATCCTCAGCAGATCACTAATTCACTCATCTTGTCTGTGAAGATCTGATGCTGGATTCCGGTGGCCCACTCCTCTCGGTAGCTAGAATACAATGCTAGACTGCACCGACACCACTGTTGGGTGGCACACACATCTGCTTGTATAATCTTGATTACTTATGTGGCACTACCCTAGTGCCACAACAGAAACTCACAATTCTGAAATAAAATTTGTGCTATGTGTCAGTACTCTATTTACTGCACCACTCTTACACACAGCACAACACATCAACATTACACAGAATGGGTCAGATCTCTCTGACCACACAGCACATCTTACCCAGTTGTTTTCATATAGTATCAGTTCCCCAAGACTGCATTGCATCTGAGATATGTTCAATAGTTTCCTTTTATTCAATAAGATAGGTGATATGTTCCCACTGATCTCAACAATAGATCCGCCTTCCATAGTCTTAGTTAGGCGTCCATATATTTGTTTGTCTCTAGACCCTGAACTTGGGCTGGGGACCTAGAGCGAGCACTTACTTGTCGTAATCATTTTATATGATATGGCAGTATCAATCACTCGAAATATTAAAATATATAAAATAAATGCTTTCATTCTTACCAGAATTCAGAATTGAGAACACAGTTAATTGCTAGCAAAACTCAGCTGAGCTGCTGGCTATATGATGGCGTCCCACTAAATGTATGTAATATCTTCTGGGAAAAACACCACAGGCAATAACCGACTGTGTCCCTGGACAGAATTGTATCAAATGGCAAAATTGCGCTTCTCTGTCCCGCTAATATGATTACATTTGTCCAATCACAGACTTCCCCCCTAACTTTTTCAAATCTACAACCAAAAGTCGAATTTCAGTCAGATCTCAGTCAAGTATGTATTATTGTCTGTTGGTCCGTCTGTCTCTACTTGTTTTTTCATAAAAAACACGCTTGGTTCTTGGACCAACTTCATGCAATACCCTGCACAAATCTGCCTCCTAAGTTATTTTTAGCCACAATTCTCCACCTTCCCCCTCTCTTTCATTACAGCTTGATTTTTGCATTTGCGTGTCTCAAGGCCGAAAATTTGAAACTTTAGTGAAAGTATGGACAGTACAGTCGCTAGTCTGATATGAACAATACAGTCTTTTGTCAATATCTTCCTTGTTATCTATCCGTCTGTATAATTTAAAGTATATTAGTTCTCTGCTTAAGATGGGCTATCAAACTAGCTAGGTTTTATATTCATAACTTTAATATTAAGAAAAAACATATTTTTTCTCAAGTTAGTTTTTTTAAAAATTTGTTATCGAGCCTTCCCCACGGCGTTTGCCGCTGAATTCAAATAAAACAACCAAGTATCGTAAAACGTCCAAGAAATGACTGTTTCGAATAAGAGCTAAGGTCTTTTCTGTCAATTTCCTTACATTGTATTAACTAGTGGTGTGAAATTTTTTTTCTTTTACTACCAATTGCGTCTTTTAGCCTTTCTAGATTCAAACACGTGTTCAGTCATATTTTTCCTTTTTTGATCTCCGTTTCCCTCCCGTCTACAAAGGGTAAACCGTTTCGTCTGCACATCTAACTAGTTAGTTTGACTGGCGGTAGGAAATGCGGGCATGGGCGAGCATGTCTCCTAGTATCTTACGCATTATTTTTATCCCTACATTTTATCCTTATATTTGGAGATATTTTAACGTTGTATCACGGTAAATTCATCACACATCTCCCCACCTGAGAACATGCACTACGGCAAGTTCCAAAACCAGTGATACACATAGATAAAATTACTCCTCACGCCTGCCACTACTCTAATTTTGATCACAGGGGTGCCGACTGAGGAAATCTGCACCGACATTCAATGACCCCGGGATATACTCAATACTAAACTGATAAGGTTGCAATAATAAAGACCATCTCAACAATCTTGCGTTTTCATGCTTAGCCTGAGATAAGAACACCAGGGGCTGATGATCCGTCTGGACCACAAAAGTCCTACCATACAGATAGATTTGGAACTTTTTTATTGCCCAGATTAACGCTAAACATTCTTTTTCGCTTGTGAAATATCCTTGCTCCGCTTTATTCAATTTGCGGCTTGCATAAGCGACTGGGTTCAGTTCCCCATCGGGTGAAGATGACCGTTGTAACAGAGCCGCCCCCAGGCCTACATTACTTGCATCTGTTCTCACCACAAAGTCCTGTGTCAAATCAGGCAATTTGAGAATAGGCTTGCTAGTGAGTTTATCCTTTAACTCTTGGAAAGCCAATTCACATTGCGCAGTCCAAACAATTTTATCTGGATGTCCCTTGCGAGTCAGATCAGTCAGAGGAGCACATATAGAGTTAAAATTTTTGATATATTTTTGGTAAAATCCACATAAAGATACGAATGATCGCACATCCTTTTTTGTTTGTGGTCTAGGTGCTCTCTGCAGTTTTTCCAAGTTCTTGGGGTCAGGGGTCATGTTACCCTGATATACAGTGTGTCCCAAGAATTCCAACTCTTTGCATCCAATACAACATTTTGTTGGCCTAGCAGTTAAGTTCGCCTCCCTAAGCCTATCAAATAACATTTTTAGGGAGTTAATGTGTTCTTTAAATGTCTCTGTGGCGACGAGAATATCATCCATGAAATTCGTGATACATGGGTTATTCAGGGGATCCAACAATTTGCGCATCATCCTTGAAAATACACTCGGAGCATTTTTCAATCCGAATGGTAGCATGTTGAATTCATAATGTCCTTCCGAGGTGCTAAAAGCCAAATATGGTCTAACTTCAGGCTTCACTGGAATCTGGTAATAGCCTTTACTAAGATCCACCTTCGAAAAGTATTTTGCTTTGTTTAATCTAGCAAATAACTCTTTTGTGTCTGGTAATGGATCCACTTGTCCTTCTGTGACAGCATTCAGTTTCCTGTAATCTATGCACAGTCTATGTTCCCCAGACGGTTTCCTCAACAAAACTACACTGGAGCTAAAAGATGATTCACTGTGTGAAATAATCCCCTCCTTCAACAAATAATCTAT
This sequence comes from Oreohelix idahoensis, assembly GCA_024509875.1. Classification (NCBI taxonomy): domain Eukaryota; kingdom Metazoa; phylum Mollusca; class Gastropoda; order Stylommatophora; family Oreohelicidae; genus Oreohelix; species Oreohelix idahoensis. The sequence goes on along the minus strand of JAMPIV010009816.1, from coordinate 19,855 downwards.
TTCTTCTTTCAATGCCTTCTCCTTCGCGAACGGAATAGAATAGGCTCTCATACAGATTGGGTTTGAGTCTACCAGTTTCATGTCATACTGTAGCAAATTTGTATGTCCTGGTTTATCTGTTAATACATCAGTATGTTCCTCCAGAACCTGTTGAACTCTCTCCCTCTGATTTTTAGTCAGGTGCTTACTGACTTTTACCTGTGCGGCTGTCTCACAAGGATGTAATGGGTATTCATGTGAGGTGAGTGGTTCCTTTTGCATTTGAGTTGCGATAGCCAAGGTAAGTAAGGGGGTGCTTTCCTGGAGTGGTCTGTCCAGATACTTCTTTAAAAGGTTTACATGATAAACTTTCTCCTTCCCCTTTTTGTCAATTTTATAGTTTGTTCTAGACACCTTCTCTAGAACCGTATATGGACCTTGCCATCAAATTTGTAATTTATTCTGGCTGCCGGGTAGTAGAAGAAGCACCTTCTCTCCCACAGCTAGTTCTCTGTCATTTGCCTTCCTATTAAAATATGCTGCATGTTTCTTCCTGGCTTGTCTCAAATTATCATTTGCCAGTTTCCATCCAGCTTTCAGATGAGTGGTCAGTTCGTTCACATATTGATACGATGAGGTAACAGTCTCTTCTGCCTTCTCATCTGTCCAGGTCCTTAATAAGGCTTCCAATGGACCTTTTATTGGCCTCCCAAATAGCAGAGTTGCGGGAGCCATCCCTGTTGAACTATGTGGTACCTCCCGATACGCAAACAACGCGGCGGGCAGAAATTGATCCCACAGATCCGGTTTTTCATGTGCCAGCTTCCTCAGGATAGAATTGAGAGTCCCATTGAACCTCTCTACCTGGCCGTTCCCTTGTGGATGGTACGGACTACAATGAAAGTGTCTGGCTTGAAATAGCTTAAAAACTTCTTCCGTTAGTTTCCCCTTGAACTGTGAGCCATTATCAGTCAAGATTTGGTGCGGGAATCCTAATCTTGTGAATATTGTAAGTAGTGCCTCTGCTACATGTTTTGAATCAATTGATGGCAGGGCTACCGCCTCTCCCCACATAGAACAAGTGTCCACCAGAGAAAGGATGTAACTGTTCCTCCTCTTGGTCCGAGTGAGAGGTCCCACAATATCCACTGCAACCCTCTCAAAAGGTGTTCCCACTATGGGCATTTCCCCTAGAGTTGCAGGAGCAGTCCAATGCTTTGGAGCTACCCTTTGACATTCTGGACAGGATTTGACATATCTTTTTATATCCTCCGTTATCCCTGGCCAGAAGTAATGACAAGCTATACGCTGTCCTGTGGCGCTGATCCCCATGTGACCACTGAAGGGAATCACATGCCCAAGTTCCATCACTTTATCCCTATATGAAGTGGGAAGAACCAGCTGGTTGTGACCATTTGTTCCAGTTCCGGCCTTCCTGTATAATAGTTTGTTCTTCATAAAGTATTCTCCCTTGCTTGGAGGTGTGTGGCATTTGGGCAATTTTTTAAAACATGGCTTGAGTGTCCTATCCTCAGCCTGCGCCTTCCTCATCTCCTCTGGATGAGCATTTATAGGTTCACCTTCTTCCTCCTTTTTCTGTGACCTGGTCTGCACTGTCGCCATGATCACAGGTCTCGGGATTCCCCAAGAAGACGTACCTACACCCCAATATCAGAGGGTAGATTGGTTCATCTATCACTGCTGCTCTGATTTCTCCTTCCACATAGCGAGTTTTCACCGTTATCCTTGCAATGGGAAGTGTCATGAGTGGTATGTCCTTAGTCGCCCCTTGTATTTCCACTGTTTCTGTGGTATACTGACTTGGGTCCACTAGGCTAGACTTCACAACTGAATCATAATCCAAACCTGTATCGTAAAGGCACCTTATGGTGACCCCATTACAAATAACATCCTCACAAACTGGGGGTGATAAGGTTCCTGCTGTCCATTAGGATTAACCTTTAATCTTTGAGTCCCCGACTTCATTGCAGCAATGTTTGAAGGTTTCCTTCTACAAAATTCGGTGTTATGGTTGTCTTTCTTACACCATTTGCACCATCTTTTTCCTTGGTTAAACGGTTTTCTTTCATTATATTTTTGGTCATTGAACTGTGAGTTTCTGTCATGATAGTCATTTCTTGGCCTATCAAAGTTTGTCCTGCCTTTATTACCCTGTTCTCTGTTATCAAATTTATTAAATTGCTGTGGAGCTTTAAAATTGTCTATGTGCTTCTTTTTAGTGCCACTTACCTCTGCCTGGGCTGCCTGATACCTCTCAGCGACATTTAAAACCTCCCCCAACCTCTCTGCACCTTGTTCCATGAGAAATTTCCTCAAGTCTGGAGCCATGGACTCTCTTAATTGCTCTATCATGATCATCTCTTTAAGATCTTGGGTCTTCCCCAGAGCAGTCCATTTCTCCAAATAGGTTTCCAGTCTGGCAGAGAATTGGTGGTATGTCTCCCCAGACAACAGCTTGGCATTTCTAAATTTCTTACGGTAAAATTCACCATGTTTTTCATATCTAGGTCAGCCATCATACAAAATAACAATGACCAAGGTAAATCTAACTAATTAATGGCTAAGGTAATTCTAATTATCTAATGACAGGTAATTCTAATTATATATAATGGCCAAGGTAATTCTAATTAATTAATTAATTAACCAATTACCACTGGCTGTGAAGATTCACCAACTTTTATTTTTCCCTTTTATTTTAAGGGACACTTTTTATATTTATACAATCTGTCCCCACTGGTTTAATTCTCCCACCAGGAGATTCCAATATTTATGATAAACTAAATATCCCTGGACAAGACCCCAATATTTGTAGTGGATTAGATGGTATTGTATGGTTGTTATGTTACCTAGTGTAATGTATGGGGTCAGCTGTGAAGGCTCCTGAGATAAATGTTGATGTGAATTACAGAAGGCCCTTCTTACTACCACTACGACCTCAAACAGATCTCTTTTACTATTATGAATGTAGCTACGTTGAAAAGTCTAGGGTACTGAAATGTACTGTGTTGTAGTAGAATATACAAACACACACAGATAATTAATAAGTCTAATACTATTAATAAAATTCTATAACACACTGAACTAACGCAGACTGTTTTAGTTTCAATATTAAATTTTTTTCTAAATTTATTTGTTCTGAACCAAGGTTTTAATTTGGTCAGAACATATGAAATGTTATGGAGTTATAAATGGAATGCATAGATATATGGCATAATAAAATGGAATGTGTGTACATAGGTATTTTATAAGACTGGTTAATATTAATTATATTTATAATGTCTCTGGGAGAACTATTACTGGATGTGCTGTTGGGATGGTGTCATCACACCCACTCTGTGACTAGAACTAGCTTTGTCCATTGTCTTATGGACTTTAGAAAATGTTCTATTTCCCAAAATTCAGTATATTGTGATGGGGAAATATTTATAAATAGTTAAGAGTTCTGGTGAATCCTCAGCAGACCACTAATTCACTCATCTTGTCTGTGAAGATCTGATGCTGGATTCCGGTGGCCCACTCCTCTCGGTAGCTAGAATACAATGCTAGACTGCACCGACACCACTGTTAGGCGGCACACACATCTGCTTGTATAATCTTGATTACTTATGTGGCACTACCCTAGTGCCACAACAGAAACTCACAATTCTGAAACAAAATTTGTGCTATGTGTCAGTACTCTATTTACTGCACCACTCTTACACACAGCACAACACATCAACATTACACAGAATGGGTCAGATCTCTCTGACCACACAGCACATCTTACCCAGTTGTTTTCATATAGTATCAGTTCCCCAAGACTGCATTGCATCTGAGATATGTTCAATAGTTTCCTTTTATTCAATAAGATAGGTGATATGTTCCCACTGATCTCAACAATAGATCCGCCTTCCATAGTCTTAATTAGGCGTCCATATATTTGTTTGTCTCTAGACCCTGAACTTGGGCTGGGGACCTAGAGCGAGCACTTACTTGTCGTAATCATTTTATATGATATGGCAGTATCAATCACTCGAAATATTAAAATATATAAAATAAATGCTTTCATTCTTACCAGAATTCAGAATTGAGAACACAGTTAATTGCTAGCAAAACTCAGCTGAGCTGCTGGCTATATGATGGCGTCCCACTAAATGTATGTAATATCTTCTGGGAAAAACACCACAGGCAATAACCGACTGTGTCCCTGGACAGAATTGTATCAAATGGCAAAATTGCGCTTCTCTGTCCTGCTAATATGATTACATTTGTCCAATCACAGACTTCCCCCCTAACTTTTTCAAATCTACAACCAAAAGTCAAATTTCAGTCAGATCTCAGTCAAGTATGTATTATTGTCTATTGGTCCGTCTGTCTCTACTTGTTTTTTCATAAAAAACACGCTTGGTTCTTGGACCAACTTCATGCAATACCCTGCACAAATCTGCCTCCTAAGTTATTTTTAGCCACAATTCTCCACCTTCCCCCTCTCTTTCATTACAGCTTGATTTTTGCATTTGCGTGTCTCAAGGCCGAAAATTTGAAACTTTAGTGAAAGTATGGACAGTACAGTCGCTAGTCTGATATGAACAATACAGTATTTTGTCAATATCTTCCTTGTTATTTATCCGTCTGTATAATTTAAAGTATATTAGTTCTCTGCTTAAGATGGGCTATCAAACTAGCTAGGTTTTATATTCATAACTTTAATATTAAGAAAAAACATATTTTTTCTCAAGTTAGTTTTTTTTTAAATTTGTTATCGAGCCTTCCCCACGGCGTTTGCCGCTGAATTCATTACTTACATTGTGTTAATTGATCTCCAAACACGTTTCAGTCATATTTTTCCTTTTTTGATCTCCGTTTCCCTCCCGTCTACAAAGGGTAAACCGTTTCGTCTGCACATCTAACTAGTTAGTTTGACTGGCGGTAGGAAATGCGGGCATGGGCGAGCATGTCTCCTAGTATCTTACGCATTATTTTTATCCCTACATTTTATCCTTATATTTGGAGATATTTTAACGTTGTATCACGGTAAATTCATCACAACCACACATTCTTACTGTGATTGAAACTGATGAACTGTACAGTTTGTTTCTCATTTTCTAGAATTGTACTTTGCAGGCGCTGTTCTATGAATTAGCTTATACATGATGTAATATAGTGCCCAAGTGCTTGAATGTTTCTACTTGTTTCAGATTGGTACCATTTATATTTATTTGAAATTCTGTCTCACACAGCAATAAATGTATTATCATTATCAGATGAAAAAGTGTTTTCAGTTACCAGCTGGCTGGACATGGATGACTGAATTTTTAAAAAAAATAGATAACATTTTATTTTAAATTTTAACTGCAAAACTCTACAGTTTCTATACTGTCTTTACAAACAACATGACATTAATAAAATAGTTTTGTCACTTGTTAAAGGATCCCGTTACACGCCCATTGAGGCATATTGGGAATATGGTGTTAGGCCCATATTTTCTTGACCATCGGCACAATAGGGGTGATGTGTTCAGCATCACGCTGGCCGCCTTAACCTTCCCAGAGTTGCTCTGGTACGTACTTGGGGCTGGGTCTACCCAGGAGCCATTTGTGGCCTAAAAGAATCCCACCTCATCTTGGGATTGGACCATAGACCACTGAGCTAGGATGCCAGTGCACCAACCACTATGCTACCACGGCTCCAATAGTTTTGTCACGTGCAATGATCAATATTCCCACTTACCAGTACACTGTCATTTGTATAGACTAATTGACTGAAAATGAATAAAGAACACAAATTAAAATGAAATATACCAAAAATCGAATACAGATTATTTGTTTAGAAGGCAAACATTCTCACCACTTAACCACCAAAGCACCTTGATATTTGTGATCTTTTTGTTGATATCACTTCTACAATGGAACCATTTATTGCGTTCAGATTTGTGATTATCAAATTACCACTACTCAGAATGTTCATCTGCTTGTAACATGACAGCTACTTATTCGCCACTGAATTTTTTTTGTTTCATAGATGGATCACAACTTTCACCACAACATTTTTCATATACTCAGCTTAGTAAATGTATGTACCAGTTTTTAGTCTCACTAAGTAATTCTCATTTATTGTTTTTCTGCCAGAATGATGATGGTCATAACTACATGGAAGAGTGTGATACTCATGTTCAGATGGTTGACATTATGGATACAAAAACACCAATAATTAAGAAAGTAGAACAACCTGGCTTATGCAAAGATGAAGGTAATAAAATGTTAGCCATATAGATGAAATACTGCTTTTTTATTTATTTATTTTCTTAAGTGTTTTATTGATGTCTGGGAATGTAACTTTGCATTCTTAGTGAAAGATCAGAACATCACTTACAATACTATATTGATAAAGCGTTTTGTTGTGATGTTACTGCTTTCATAAGGTTATACTGGACACATAAATGAATGGTCAACTCGTTCCGACACAGTGCTGACATCGAGTGAGAATGTAGATGTAAAGGACGCGAATGTGTGTACAGTTCTGTTGAGTTGACAAGTCACTCACTCAATCATAGTTAGAAGTCAATAAAGGGTAGACTGCTGATGACGTTTCATACATTTAATAATGGACGTACACTTCGACATCACGATTACAGTCACTTGAACAGGTTGGCAAAAAATCATCGTATACTTGAAAAAATGGGTGACAATATCAGATGTACATTTATGTGGCATGTAAATATAATGGAACGATAGTAGGCAAGCACTCAATATTCCGGTTGTCTATCGTCTCATGTTTCAACTGACTAATCGCGTCAGTTAAGGTGGATACATAATCATCAACAATGGTTCACTGTCAGAACCTTCTCCTGGCTAAGTTTCTCAAGCCGTAAATTCATCAAATGTTTATAGCAACAATGTTAAACCACCGTAGTGGGTTTTCATAATATATAGATCTCTTTACCATCATCAGATAATAGGACCTTTTCTGTTCTCCGACGATGATCCGCTTACAATGGCGGGATCCAAAAAATGGCTCTCCTCCGTGAGCTTTGCTCACCCAGGATGAAAAATTATGAAGCAGAATTAATTTGTACATAAATGTCCTCATTGGGCTTCTATACATTTCTGCTATCAATAAGGCTGGTTACATCAAGTAATCTAGTGCTGCTAGATAACACGTCATCTTCATCTGTAGTCAACAATCCTAGATGTACGATAATACGTCTCCCATCTAGGCTTAGCAAAAAAGTTCAGCAAAAAGGTTTTGGTTTTACCTGGCTTTAGGAAAACACACACAAGCGAATAATGCACGCCATTCCTTGGCGTTAATAATGAACATTAGGAGAATCTCTGATACTACAGTCATACAGAGAAACAATCTCCTTCCTAGAATAAATCACAGAGACCAATCTTCAGACTTTCTAATCGACCAGCCCATAGCAGCAACGACATGACAGCCGCTTCTCTGTCGACACCCCAAATCGACGCATGCGCAGAAATGCCTTTGACCCCAGAGTTCAGCTAAAAAAATAGACCAACATAGAAATACAAAGATACAAAGATATAAGACCGAATCACCTTAGATAGTCAAGGAATAAATATAAATTCGGGCCATAAACATTTTAAGCAAGACCAATCTGTATCTGGCCATCTTTTCTTCTTCTTCTTCTTTGATCCATAGCCACCAACCGTCAAAGCAGTCAGTGGCCAACACGCCTGGTGGCGTCTTGTAGGGCAGCAACAAATTGATTCCACTTTGCTCGGTCGGCGGCCATCCTTCGTACAGTGCCTCAACTGTGGTTCATTCTTTGCATTTCAGCTTCCACAGTTCTCCGCCATGTTGTTTTTGGTCGGCCTCTCTTTCGCTTTCCCTTGGGGGTCCATAGCATAGCTGTTCTTGTGATGGTGTCAGGGTCCCTTCTGAGGATGTCGCCAACCCAACTCCAGCGTCTGCCAGCTATGATGGTGTGCATGTCCTCCTGGTTACTCCGAATAAGTAGTTCTTGGTTGCTGATGGTGTTTGGCCAAAAGATTCGGAGAATTTTCCTTAGACAGATTGTGTGGAAGGAGGACAGTTTTGACATTTCCTTCTCTGTTACTCTCCAACATTCTGCACCATAGAGAAGCACAGAAAGTACACAGCTCTCATACAGTCTTAATTTGGTGTTTATGCTGTACTGGGAAGACTTCCAAATGTTGTTGAGAACAGCAAAGGCTGTCTGGCCATACTAGACGCAAAATGACGTCAATCTAGTATTCATACTCCAGATTGTGACACAAGAAAAGATAACCCATATAACTTTTCAACTAGCAATAACCACGCCTCGGTAAAACCTCATTGGCTATGGTATCGCCACTGCGCAAAGCTTAACCCATATAACCAAATATAACATCGATCAATCAGGGTTATTGCCCTTAGACTAAGAATCATTGATTCTCAAATAACTACTTTTCATCAGACAAATAGTTATACTTTACATTTGTATGCCTACCAAAAGTAATCTGTGCGTCACAGACTACCACACAAAAGAATCTGTGCGCAACAGACTACCACACCCCCTGGGAAAAAAAATGAAAATCTTTTTTTTTTTTTCATCTGAGAGCAACATACAATAGGCTCACAACGCACAAATAATGCGCAGATGAGAAATATCAGGAATTTATAACGCCAAATTAAGGCAAAGTCGAAATATAGATCGACAGGCGAAAATATATCTCAACATCTCACAGAAAGTATCTCTTTAAGTATAAATATTTCCAGGGAGGTGTCACCAACGCATACTACAATACTGGCAATGACACAATGTATACAATAATTTCAATCACAATTTCATATTAAGTACTATAAGTTCATGATTGACAAAAGAAACATGTTCAAAGGACTAGCGGTGAATAAAAATTAGTGAACCGCTAAATGTTTATACAATCACTATATCATATATTACAAATGTGTACATATTTTGATATAGAAAAAAGAACTGTTGTAAAGTTAGACACATTAAGAAGTCCAAGATTTAACAGTTAGGTGGAATCATGTGGGCATCTAGACAGAATGTCTGCCATCACATTTTCTGAACCACGGATAGCTCGCACCGAGAAATGAAAAGGTTGAAGAGCAATGGCGTATCGAGTTGATCTCGAGCTCTTCAAGTTTTTACTTTGAATATCTGTAAGAGCTTTCTGGTCAGTTTCCACTATGAAATGCGCACCAAGAAGGAATCTTTGAAGTTTGAGAATTGACCAAACCATTGCCAAAAGTTCACGGTCTAAAACCGAGTAATTCCTTTCTGCCGCATTAAGTTTTCGTGAGATATACATTACAGGATGCAGAGTTTCAGAGTACTCTTGCATTAGTGCCGCTCCAATCCCAGTGGATGAAGCGTCACTACGAAGAACAAATGTCTTATCTGTAGTAGGTAACACTAAAATAGGCGGAGTTGAAAACAAATTTTTAATCTTATCCAAAGAGGATTGGCATTCCTGAGACCAGTGGACCATATTAGGAGACCCTTTCATTAGTAACGAAGAAAGCGGTGCCATGATAGAGGATAGATTCTGAATGAATCGTCCATAAAATTGTATAAGACCTAATAGACTTCTCACTTGTTTTTTAGTCTTAGGAATAGAGATGTTGAGTATTTTACTGGTATTATGGTCCTCTGTCTTTAGGAAACCATGACCGACACAGTGACCTAGGAAAGAAATTTCGCTAAAACCAATACATGCTTGTTAAACTCTGTTTAGTTGTTTACTCATACTGGCTACTAGTTGCTGAATCACGCTTTATTTGTTAAATGACGTGAATGTCCACCAGTTGATAAATGTAGATGTTGGGACTGGTGTAGTAAAGTGGAACGATTGTCAACTCATTAAACCCAGCACAGTTTTGGTCATACAGGTCATCTTGTCCTGGAACGTGATGAGGCTCCGACAAGAATGTGAGTGTAAACAATGAGTGTGTATGTGAATGTCAGAACGCGAATGGTAGAATGATTCGATAGAGTTGACAGGTTGGTAGTACATCACTCATACTCACACTGTTCGAATTCAAGAAGTACTGGAACTACGGTGGTCTTTTTATAACATTTAATGGGACGCACACTTGGACAGTACGTGTATGGTTACAGGAACAAATGTCGACATAGACAGCATAATGTTGATCACAGGAATATCATCTTAAGTTAGCATTCATGCTTGGCAAATATCATAATGGAGCATTCGTAAATAAGCATTCAGAGTTCCATCATGTAAATCATCTGGCTTTACTGACTGGGCACGTCAGACCATAACCAATATATAGGAAGGCTCCTAGACCTAACCTCGTCTAGTGAATATCCCTTCACGTAAAGTTCAATATATATATTTTCCATAAAGATATAGGAATCCCAGACATGGGTTCTCACATGTAGCAGTGATCTCTTGGTTCATCGAGCGATAGTACAGGCATCCCTTTTTCTCACTCGATAAATACAAAGTATATGAATTTCAACATGGCTGTTCTTCTCTCGTGAGTTTCACTCACTATAGGACCCAGACCAAAATTGGTCATTCGTTAAATGTCCTCATTTCTTCATGACTTCTATCATAGAAGTAATTGAATAATATCATATAATCTAGTGCTGATACATAGGAATGTCGTCTTCCTTTGAATAAATATTCTTTTCAAAAGTACCACTGTGCATCTGTTTATCGACAACGATGGCGAAGCCCAAGTTCATAATAAATTGTGGTTTTACCTTTCTATGCGAAATATAACTTTGCCATTCCTTGGCAAAAGAGAATAAACACTGGGGTAAAGTACATACAACATGTCTAAATGACTATCACTTTTCCCCATCCACATATAGATCACTTTTTTCGGCGATAGGCCGGCTACCACAAAATTCTACATCCAGACAGGATGACAGCCATGAATCACACCCCTTGCTAGCGATACTTCCGCTGCATAGCCTTTGACCTTTTCTAGCGACAACCAACATAGTTCGACTTAGAAATGTAAAGATATCCATATATAAGACAGACTCGTCCTACTCATACAAACACTACGTATAAATTCAGGCCATAGATATACTGAAGCAAGAACAATCTATTCCTACCCAGCCAAAGAATAAATCGCAGTAGGCCTAGACTCGTCCGCGGAGTCCGATCGAAGATGACGGAACTACTTTCAAGGGAAGTAACTCAAAAATGACTTCTCCTTAAGCACTTAAAAAGGAAATACTTTGATTACCAAATATTTGCGAACATAATAAGTATATAAATGTATTATATTGCAAGATAGTAAAAATTGCCCTTTACAGTCTTACCACACCTCCCGGGAAAAAAAAAAAAAAATTTTTTTTTTTTAAATACATCTAGGAGCAACGTAGAATAGGCTCACAACGCAAGAATACTGCGCAGATGAAAATATCAGGAATAACTATAATTCCTAATATGACCGGTGAGAATATATCTCAAAATCTGAGAGAAATTGTTTCTCTACGAATAAATGTTTCCAGGAAGGTGTGATGTACGTATAATACAATTCTGGTAATTATACAATGCATACCAAAAATTCACACTATAATCTTAAATTTATGATTTATGAAGAAACAATCATCAAAGAACAGCGGTGAATAAACATCAATAAACCGCTAAGTAGCGATACCATCATTCTATTATTAAATTACAAATGTGTATCTTAGTAAAGAAACAAAAAATAACTGTTGTAAAGTTATACATATTAAAAAGATCCAATATTTAACAGTTAAGTGGCATCATGTGGGCATCTGGACAGAATGTCCGCCATCACATTTTCTGAACCACGGATAGCTCGTACCGAAAAATGAAAAGGTTGAAGAGCGATTGCGTATCGAGTTGATCTCGAGCTCTTCAAGTTCTTACTTTGGATAGCCGTAAGAGCTTTTTGGTCAGTTTCCACCACGAAATGCGCGCCCAGAAGGAATCTTTGGAGTTTGAGAATTGACCAAACCATTGCCAATAATTCACGGTCTAAAACCGAGTAATTCCTTTCTGCAGCATTAAGTTTTCTGGATATATACATTACAGGATGCAGAGTTCCAGAGTACTCTTGCATTAGTGCCGCTCCAATCCCAGTGGATGAAGCGTCACTACGAAGAACGAATGTCTTATCTGTTGTAGGTAACACTAAAATAGGTGGTGATGAAAACATAGTTTTGATCTTCTCTAGTGAAGATTGGCATTCATGAGACCAGTGAACCATGTTAGGCGACCCTTTCTTTAATAGTGTAGAGAGAGGTGCCATGATAGAGGACAGATTCGGAATGAAACGTCCATAAAATTGTATGAGACCTAAAAGACTTCGCACTTGCTTTTTAGTCCTAGGGATAGAGATGTTAAGTATCTTAGTGATATTATGGTCTTCTGTCTTCAAGAAACCGTGACCTACTCGATGGCCTAAGAAAGCAATTTCGCTAAAGCCAATACAAGCTTTAGATGGTTTTGCTGTCAGGTTATACTCACGCAGAGTTGATAATAATTCAACTAACCCTGAATAGTGATCTTCCCAAGTATCGCTGAAAAGACAGATGTCGTCTAGATAAGCAATGACATCTGACCGATACGATAGGATTCGACGCATCATGCGTACAAATGTAGCTGGTGCGTTCATAAGGCCGAAAGGCATAAAATTCCATTGGAAAAGGCCTCTGGGAGTAGAGAAAGCGGTAAGAGGTTTGGCGCGTTCGGATAATGGAACTTGCCAATATCCTTTAGACAAATCAAGTTTAGTGAAAAAATGCGATTTAGAAAGACGAGTAAGTAACTCTTCTAGTAAAGGCATAGGTTCAGCATCGAACTTCGTAACTTGATTCAATTTGCGATAGTCAACGCAAAGACGTATGTTATTGTCTTTTTTTTCGAACAATAACCATCGGCGAAGAATATGCAGAAGTGGATGGTTCGATTATTTGTAAATCTATCATTTCATCCAACTCCTTTTCAACCTGTGTTTGGAAATGTATAGGGATAGGATAAGGTCTAACCCTAATTGGAGTATGTTCAGTTAGAACAATGTCATGCTCAATGACATGAGTTTGTCCAGGGATGTCAGTGAGGACATCCTGAAATGTTTGTAACATAGACGAAACTTGTCGCCGTTCTCCTAGAGACAAATCAGGAGAAACAGTAACGTCTTTCCATGATTCACTAGAATGAAGTGGGATCATTGGAAGCGGAAGATTAACATCCGAAAAACTTGTTTCCTCATCCTGTATTACAGACAGTGATGAGTAATGACCATGTTTGACATGAGAATCGTCCGTTGCCTGGAAAATAGGCTGTAGATAGTCAGGACGTTCATGGAACTCCGTAAGCATATTGATGTGGAAGGTTTTATGCTTCCCGTTGATATCGACGATGTAGTCAACATCTGAAATTTTCGATATTATATCGTACGGACCTTTCCAACTAATAAGGAGTCTATTTTCACGACAAGGTAGCAAAACAAATGCTTTGTCACCAGGACAAAGTTGTCGTAAAGTTCTCTTCTTATTAGCAAATTGTCTTGCCTTCTGCTTAGCAAATTCAGAAGAGGACGTTGCCAATTTGCATGCTTCGATAATCTTTTGTCTCAGCGCGATGACATACTCGTAAGAAGATTTTGTGTCATCGTCAATATTGTCAGCTGTTATAAGATCATGCAGCAAAGACATTGGGCCGCGCGGTCGCGCGCCAAAGACAAGTTCAAAGGGAGAAAACCCTGTATGTTCATTGGGGACCTCTCTATACGCGAAGAGGGCCGCGGGTAAAACCCTATCCCAATCTTGAGGATGATCCTCAGTTATCTTCCCTAATAAGTTCTTAAGTGTTCTATTTAGTCGCTCGACCATCCCATTGGACATAGGATGATAGATGCTACTCAAAGATCTCTCTATCTGTAGAGTAGACATTACTTGAGACATGGTATCCGATATCAGTTGGGTGCCATGATCTGATAATATTTCTCCGGGGAATCCCAGCCGAGAAAATATAAGCCAAAGAGCATCTGCAATGTCAGCGGTAGTAATGCTCTTTAGAGGGATAGCCTCTGGCCAACGTGTGCACATGTCTACACACGTTAAGATAAACTGATGTCCTCTAGCAGATTTGATCTTGAATGGACCAATGATGTCTATCGCCATTTTCTGGAATGGACGAATAGGAATATCTGCAGCCTGAATAGGCGCAGCATGACGAGGACCTTTGGATTTGACTTCTTGACATACTTTACAGGATCGACAATAGATCCGTATGTCCTTGTTCACAAAAGGCCAAAAGAAAGCCGCAAGAACTCTTGACTTTGTACGGGAAAAACCCATGTGACCAGCACACTGAGAGTCGTGTGCATGTTGTAAGATCTTAACTCTCAAATTCTTGGGTACAAGAATCTGAGAATGACTTGACTTAGTGGAGTCTTGCACCATACGTACAAGTACGCCGTTCTTCATTGTAATCCAAGATTTACAATTTGAATCTTTATTCGGATCACCTTTCGTTACAAGAGTGAAGAATTTCTTAAGAGTCGGATCTTCTTCTTGTTGTTTTATAAACGAGTCACGAGAAATTACCAAGGGATCATCTTGGTTATGCACTTCATTATCTTCAACAGATGAAGTTTCAGGCATATTGAGAGCTTGAGCTCTAGTGACTACTGCATTAGCAGATTGCATATTTTGATTTTCCCAAACGGAAATTTGCTCCGGAGTGCATTCTTTGACTCCGTGAATGCGACCGATGATAAGATCAGCGATCGGATTCGGCAAAAGACATGCGTGTACATCTCCTGTGAAGAAAGGAGTAGCAATCCTAATGATAGCGGTAGAGTATTTCTCTATGGTGCCGCCAAATGTTACGCATTTGACTACTTTGCCTGTAGAATGAGAAGGATCTATGAGTGACTGCCTAACCCCAATAGTTGTGCATCCAGAATCAAAAAGTACTGAGACTGGATTGTCATTTACTAAACCTTTGTGTAAGACAAGAGAACCTCTCCCATCATGCGCGATTGACGCAGGAAGAGCGGGAAGAGGATGCCCACAGCTTAAAGTAGACACTGTGGTTGGCTCAAATAATGTTTTGCATTGGGGGCACTGAGATGCTCTCCCAAAATCAAAAGCGGCACATGCCATATTATTAGAGTCATCATTATCTTTATTTTGTTTATAGGCTTCGTGGGACTCTTGCTGTGCAGAGTTCGCCTGGTAATGAGCTTTATGTTTTTTGAATTGTGCTCTACCTCTGTTATTATTGCCTCTGTACTTATCATTGTTTCCACTATTATAACCTCTACTCGGGTTTGAATCATAGCTCCTTTGGTTACTATCATCATATTCATTATAATGAGTATCTCTGTAATTATGATCTTGTTGTCTCCATGAAGGAAAACTTGGATAGTTTCTAGAATGACTTCCTTTGCGAAAGTTCCTGTAATTATGACCACCCCTGAATCGAGGGCTGTCAGCTCTTCTCCAGGTATTCGAAGAAGAACCCTGAAATGATTGGTTACCTTGGTTCTGATAACTGTAATAGTTACCTTTTTTATTAAACTTATTTTGAGGTCCTTGGAATTTGTGAGAGTGATTAGGGTTGTATGGTGTTGCAGAAGCAACTGGCATACCTTCTTTAACCTTATTGTTGCTAATAGCTACGTCCGGATGTGCAGTGACGTATTGGGTACAATACTGTTCCATTTCTTTTAGAGACTTAGGTTTACGCTCATGTAAGAATTCGAGGAAAGGTTTATTTATACTTGACATAATCTTGTCTCTGAGTATCAAGTCCATAAGGGCTTCATAAGTCTTTTCTGTTTTGGATAGCTCAATCCAACGATCAAATGTAAGACGTGTCCTTGCAATGAATTCTGAGAATTCTACACCTGCCTCAGGCACCATTGTCTTAAACAACTTCCGATAACCCTCTTCAGACAACTGATACTTCTTTAATAAGGCTGCCCTAATAACATCATAGTTATCTTTGTCAGCCTCTTCAACCAAACTTAAACTAGTCAGAGAATCACCTTTCAGATTTTCTGATAACTGGTTAGCATATTGTGATTTGTCCACATTATGTGCTCGACACGAGCGTTCAAATCTATTTAGCCAGAATGTTATGTCATCACTGGAAGGGTTGAACGCTGGTACCTTGACCTTGTAAGTAAAGGGTTTACCATTACCACCAGATGCTTGATTACCATCACTTATGTTTGTTAACTTTAACTTTTCTAACTCAAATGCTAAAAGTTCTTTTTGGTGTTCATGTTCTCTTATTGCTTTTTTCTCTTGAGCTTCAGCTTGTAATTTTCTCTCTTCTGCAGCAGCTTCATCCTTTCTTTTCTCTTTTTTTCCATTTCCATCTGGAATCTTTTTTCATCAGTCTGTATCTGCAATTTCTTTTGTTCATAGTCTCTTTGTAATTTTTCTTTCCTCAGCTTCTAATTTTTTCTCCTCAGCTGCTAATTTCTTTTCTTCAATCAATGCTTTTCTTTCTTCAGCAGCCAATGCTTTGTCATATTGAGCAACTGCCCATTCTTCTAATTGCTGACCAGTCTTATCAAGAATCTTGCCTTGTGTGATAAAATAATCTAAAGTAGACATCTTGTCTAATAAGATCAGTAATTTGCAAAAGTAAATAAATTCACTTTCTTAGTCTTAATCAAAGACCTTGTATGATAACTTTGTAACCTGTGGAAAATAGTACTTAACTATCCCAATCACTGTGGGAAACAAGCCTTACAAAGGTCTTGTATAAATCCTTATATAATAACAGCTATAAGTTGCTGGTTCACTCTATAATATAAGTGCAGTGCACCAGAAATAGTGTTTTATATCATCAACTGTGTACCTTTAGTAATAGCAATTAACTATCAGTTGATTCTTGTACATCAATTTATATGATCAACTATATTTTAAATAGTGTATGTCGATCAGGCACAAAACAAAACAGTTATACAGGAGAACATGAAAACATTTGCGGAGATGAAATAAATCAAATGGGAAAAACAATAAAAGATAAACCGCAAGAGGATAACAAATACAAATAACGCCACAGTATATAAATATAAATTGAGAATAGAACTGAAAGATAGAATAGGGTAGACCAACAAATTACAAACAAATCAAAACAAACTAAAGAACAGAGGAATATTACAAAAACAACAATGAGTACAGTCTTCACAGCTAACACTAATAGCAACAGCTGTCGCAGCAAATTTTCAATCAAGAAAATTGCACCTATAGAAACGCACACATCAGACCCTCTATTACGTGGGATACTCTGCTGTGTGACACCGCCCAACCAAAACAACAACCCGCTGGATACAAACAAATATCACATATAAATATTTAAACATAAATACATAATTGCATAAATAGTATGGCAATATGATGTAAATAGAGTGTTGCAGAAAGAATGTGTTGTAAAGAAGGCTCAGTTACACTGCCTAATAGTACAGTACTGTGGTACTTTATTAAACAAATACTTCTGGTCTAATTATTTTAAATTCAACACAGAAATAGAAGCTCCATCGTTGATGTGAATGATAACAATCGATGTAGGACTTCTCAGTTCAATAACATTTCCTTTCGCAAACACTGTCAAATATTCTCCAGTCCTGATGTGTAATGTTCTATGTTTCAACCAAGCTTGCTGTGTAACACTGTCAGTTGTATGGCAAATGTCCAACGAACCAAATGTCAACAAACGCTGACCTAGTTACCGCATACTCTCGACAGGACAGGTCACGCTGACATCACTGTAGAGTTGTACTGCTGATGTATTTGTGTGTCGTAACAGACCCCAAGGAACGTCTGGTCTCAGTAGTTTACTTCTCAATATGGTCACTGTGCAGGTTGACCCAGGAAGCTGGCACACCAGTTGTTAAACTCTGTTTAGTTGTTTACTCATACTGGCTACTAGTTGCTGAATCACGCTTTATTTGTTAAATGACGTGAATGTCCACCAGTTGATAAATGTAGATGTTGGGACTGGTGTAGTAAAGTGTAACGATTGTCAACTCATTAAACCCAGCACAGTTTTGGTCATACAGGTCATCTTGTCCTGGAACGTGATGAGGCTCCGACAAGAATGTGAGTGTAAACAATGAGTGTGTATGTGAATGTCAGAACGCGAATGGTAGAATGATTCGATAGAGTTGACAGGTTGGTAGTACATCACTCATACTCACACTGTTCGAATTCAAGAAGTACTGGAACTACGGTGGTCTTTTTATAACATTTAATGGGACGCACACTTGGACAGTACGTGTATGGTTACAGGAACAAATGTCGACATAGACAGCATAATGTTGATCACAGGAATATCATCTTAAGTTAGCATTCATGCTTGGCAAATATCATAATGGAGCATTCGTAAATAAGCATTCAGAGTTCCATCATGTAAATCATCTGGCTTTACTGACTGGGCACGTCAGACCATAACCAATATATAGGAAGGCTCCTAGACCTAACCTCGTCTAGTGAATATCCCTTCACGTAAAGTTCAATATATATATTTTCCATAAAGATATAGGAATCCCAGACATGGGTTCTCACATGTAGCAGTGATCTCTTGGTTCATCGAGCGATAGTACAGGCATCCCTTTTTCTCACTCGATAAATACAAAGTATATGAATTTCAACATGGCTGTTCTTCTCTCGTGAGTTTCACTCACTATAGGACCCAGACCAAAATTGGTCATTCGTTAAATGTCCTCATTTCTTCATGACTTCTATCATAGAAGTAATTGAATAATATCATATAATCTAGTGCTGATACATAGGAATGTCGTCTTCCTTTGAATAAATATTCTTTTCAAAAGTACCACTGTGCATCTGTTTATCGACAACGATGGCGAAGCCCAAGTTCATAATAAATTGTGGTTTTACCTTTCTATGCGAAATATAACTTTGCCATTCCTTGGCAAAAGAGAATAAACACTGGGGTAAAGTACATACAACATGTCTAAATGACTATCACTTTTCCCCATCCACATATAGATCACTTTTTCGGCGATAGGCCGGCTACCACAAAATTCTACATCCAGACAGGATGACAGCCATGAATCACACCCCTTGCTAGCGATACTTCCGCTGCATAGCCTTTGACCTTTTCTAGCGACAACCAACATAGTTCGACTTAGAAATGTAAAGATATCCATATATAAGACAGACTCGTCCTACTCATACAAACACTACGTATAAATTCAGGCCATAGATATACTGAAGCAAGAACAATCTATTCCTACCCAGCCAAAGAATAAATCGCAGTAGGCCTAGACTCGTCCGCGGAGTCCGATCGAAGATGACGGAACTACTTTCAAGGGAAGTAACTCAAAAATGACTTCTCCTTAAGCACTTAAAAAGGAAATACTTTGATTACCAAATATTTGCGAACATAATAAGTATATTCTAGTAAAGGCATAGGTTCAGCATCGAACTTCGTAACCTGATTCAATTTGCGATAATCAACGCAAAGACGTATGTTATTGTCTCTTTTCCGAACAATAACCATCGGCAAAGAATATGCAGAACTGGATGGTTCGACTATTTTTAATTCTATCATCTCATCCAACTCTTTCTCGACCTGTGTCTGAAAATGTATAGGTATAGGATATGGGTCCCTGGACCCCTAATAGGATTATGGTCAGTTAGAAAACTGTCATGTACAATGACATTGGTGTGTCCAAGGAATGCAATAAGACATCCCTGAACATGGTGTAACTGAACTGTCTTTTTTTCTTGTTGAGGTGATCACTGGCCCAAGACAGTTTACATGTTGTTAGATGTGTAGTTGCGAGCCGTATGATAGAATTTGAGTTGTGTGGGTGCAATGAAGACCGAATGTGTTTAGGCCTCGTATAAGATGTAGATTCCTGCAACCCATACTCTCACATCTGCAGT
>JAMPIV010009815.1:600000-819494 GCA_024509875.1 Oreohelix idahoensis | reverse complement strand
TAGTCGATGAAATCCTGACATGAGAAGAATTGCAAGAAGAAAGTCACAATGAATCCAAAATACCAAATACTGTCAGAGGTGGGAAAAAAGAAAGGGAAGCGCACATAATGAATTACAGGATGGCACAGGAAAATGTGACGCTCGAGGTTATTTTGTCACAGTGACTTTTGTACAACTTTTTTTTTTTTTTGACATTACTCAACGTGTAAGGATTTATAATCAATTTTTCCACAAACGTTCAAGTGAATGTGCATTTATTACCTCATCACAGACCTTCCGTAATGATAAGCACATTTACTTGCTCCTTTGGGACATAAAAATAAAATTTATGAAATAAAAAATTACAAACACGAATTACGCCTCTTGTGTAACCGTATCATTAGTCAAAATTTGGTTGCCGGCTAAATAATCTAAGGGACGTAACAGACCTTGAAATTCTAATACAATTCCGTCTGACTGTCGGCAGGGATTGTCTGCTCTCATAAAAAGTAGGTTGGTTATTAGGTAGTGATTCTTAAGTAACGCGCGAAGAGTTTCCAGTCTGGATTTGCTCTGGGCCCTCTTACTTCTTCATCCTTCTTTGTATCCATTCTTATTTTTATAATTTTTCTTGTTCATTTTTTTTCCTCCTACTCTCCGTTCACTCTCTTAGTGTTCAAACTTGCAGCGAAATTAGGTTGTTGTTTTTTCATATTTATTTTGTCGTTGATCTGTTGAGGCAAACTACATGTACAACTGCACTTAATAAGAATCACCACATTTGATATGGCAGAATGGTTTTCTTTTAAATTTGTAAAGCAACCTTCGACAACTAAAATTGATATTACCTCACCCTCGCTGCTGAGGATGAATTATGACAAAACACACGACCAGCTAGGCTCTGCTGTATTAAAAAAAAAAAAATAACGTTTTGACGAGGCGAACACCGTTAAACATAGACAGAGAGACTGTCGGTTATATTGGGGCACATGTCCAAATGAAAAAAAGACCTAGTGGTCTCGTTTTTAATTTTGTTATTTAAGGCTCTTCTGCAGAGTTAGGGAAGGCTAAGGCGTCGAGGAAGGGAACTGATTCCCCCCCCCCACACATTTCATTTTTTTTGTTGTGTGTGTGTGACTTTTTGACGTAAAAAAAGAGGACAATACCGGTACAAGAAAAAAAATTGAACTAGGAAGAGGACTTATTAATATCAATCTATTAATGCATGACTATGATGACTAGAGCTAGTTTATAAAAGTTAGAAAAAAATATAAATAAAATATATGTTTTAAAATCATGTTAACATCAAAAGTTAACTTTCCACATATTAAACAGTATTAATATTGTTATTATCATTATTATTATTATTATGTTTATTTATTGTAATTTATTTATTGGCGAACATTATCTTCTTTAACAAGTCATTATTTTTTTTTTAATCGTCATGTACGACATTTGTTTTAAATTATATTGCAGAAGCAAAATTAAGTTGATGGAATCCAGATTGAACATGTTTCTATCTTTTGTCCAGTGACTTTCCTTCAGTGAAAAAAGCCTGTCCACGTTTCTACTGGGACCAGGCACCGCAAACAAATGTTGTGCAATCAATAATTATTCAGAACGAAATCATGATTTATGTACCGTACTGTTTTACAAATTTGGTTTGCTTCTAACGTGCCCGCAACTGCATGGATTTTTCATCACTGAAGCTACTTTCAGCAAATATTGTCACAGCACTTGCATCGTCAAATGCAACACCATTATCAATTAAATATTGAGCAGAAGATCGCACATCTACACATGTTGGTAATCCATGAAAAATGTGTGACATTTTGTAATGGTTTCATCGATATCCCTAAGCCTTCTAAACAACTGATATACACGCATTTATCATCCTCATGAAACTTGTTACACAAACTATCAAGTCCGACTCTTCGTTTTTCAACAAGCATATTTGGAATCTTCTAACACACAGACTCTTGATACAAGCGCTGCTTAAGAATGTATATAAGTATTTAAATAAATAACACGGTATTTAATCAGTTTTACAAATTACGGTTCAGAAGAAACAAGGGACGTTTCGGGTTTTACCCTTCGTCAGCCACAAACAGGTGACAAAGACAAAAATTACATATAGGTACTACAAAACTATACGATGATGAGAAATATACAACAAATGGGCGATACAAGCAGTTAGAAAAAGTAAACAACAACAGTGATGAGAGAAAAAAAGAACAATAATAATACAAGAAAACCGTAAAATCTAAAAGAAATACTGAAACAAGAAAGTAAATAATCAACGAAACGACAAAAAGAAGAATAAACAAAACTGTGGAACTAGTAAAAGTTAGCTTAGCTCGATCCAAAGAATCTGTGGAAGAAAGCGGTAGTCTCTTGTCACAGAAATCACAAGGAAGAATGTATATCACAGATTTAATACAGTTTTGCACTTCAACAACTGAACTATACTACATTGCAATTCGCTCAATATTTACTTGAAAAATACTAATTAAAGAATATACTGGTGTAAGATAGACCTCTTCAAAGTCATGTTTAATCTCTGAGGGGAAAACGCCAGACAAACAGCAATTTTTGAAGGAAAAAAAAAAGCCGCCCGGACGCCCAATATTAAGTTGAAAAAGCGGACAAATCCGGAGAAAAGAGGACAGATAGTCACCCTACCTCACGCATTCATAAGAAATATCAATTTTTATTTTTTAATTTATCTAATATAGTGCTAAGTCTTAAAAATTAATAAACAAAATATGAAAAAGAAAGAAACATCATTTGTAAACACGAGTGTGTACTTAGTTAAATTCAATGTGAAAACCAAACAGGCAAAAATGTAACTCTTGGTGTTCAAAACATTGCATGAATATACCGTAATCAAAGTGCCTGAATTGAAAAAAAAATAAATAAATAAATAAATATATATATATATATATATATATATATATATATATATATATATATATATATATATATATATATATATATATATATATATATATATATATATATATATATATATATATATATATATATATATAGTGGTGGATTTGATGTTATGAATTGTTGTAGGTATTATTATATTTGTATTAAATGAGATTAGCTATGAAGGTCCCTGAATATACCCAATAATATTGTGAACTTTTCAGGGTACCTTTCCACTACCACCTTTTTATCTCATTCAAATTGTATTTATCTTAGTATGTTAATTGACTTCGTGTTGTGTCTAGGGTTATGGATGTAGAGTGTAATGTACAATAATCAACAAACATACAAACATATAGTTTATTATTCACAACAGCACACAGTACTACCACAATAACATACAAACGACACTCTAAAAGGCTATCTTATTTAAGACTGTGGTTGAATTTTGTGTAAATAAGATTTTTACAGTTTTATTATCCTGATTCAAATTTATTTGTAATCAGGACTGACAATTTAAAAGTGAAATCAAAATAATCATTTACATCAGTCAAATAGCACAATAGATCCTTTGTCCATATATATAATATTGTTCTAATATACGTCTGTAGTGTTCTCCTACTTTAAGGTAATACTGGTGGTACTACTAGGTTGTTGTTTTAAATCATGTCCTTTTGGAAAGGTTTGTTTCTATTTTGTCACTTGTGGAACTATTACATATTTGTCCCAGTTTTATTCACTGTCATTAAATCGTTCTTTTAAAGTTCTGTAGTTGAGCTCTCAGGCGCCGAACGAGAACTTAACTTTGCAGTAGAATATAGGTTGAACCTTTCCTCTGCTAGCTTGACAATCTGTTCCCTGTTTGATAGGCAATGGCCACTAGCATGGGCTCGCAGTAAACAGGCAGAGTCCTGAATCAATCAATTTTCAAGCGTTTGGTACCACATTAACGTCAGTACCCAGGACCTCTGAAATGTGAAGGTATGCATCCTTCGTAATATCTAGCATACACTAATATTCCACAGTTAAGGACATGCACATTACAAACAAACAAAAGGATCATATCCTTATACAAACCTATGCCACCATTTTCTTTTGATGTGACAATGTACACCAGTATTCCTTTCCCTAATAGTTACAACGCCACTGCAATTCCAGCTGTAATCTCTTCCATATAATAGGATAGGTGTTATGCTCCTTTATGACAATCATACATATTCTTGTATTTTTACACCTCTCTGTTAGTCTATCACATGGTGGATCAATCTTTAGGCTTTGCCTCATGGTCGCTTTAGACCCACTCATGCCCAGACATATATTATTATTTCACATTCAATTTTTATATAAAATAAAGGTTAATAAATGTCAATCTTACCACAATTTTCAATGAAATATACACAGAGACGATGACTGACACAGTTTCGATCTGTTTTATTGCCCAGGCTGCTTAGAACTTGTATTTTAAAGCACAGCCTGCTCTCATCTATCACTGTTGAAAATTTTATAAAAATGGCGTCCCCCTTAACGCTTATTCTGACAATATCGATTCAGTTAGCCAATCTCTATTAATTTTACAGTGTAAACAGTCTTTTCAAAAAATATCATTCAAACTTTTCCTACGTTACTAGGTTATTTATGTTTATTCAAAGGTCAGCCAATAATATTTAGTCTCACTTCAAATGCCACCCAATCAGATTCACTGTACTATCCTAGCCTATCTGTCACCTACTTTTTTCCCAAAAATATGCGATCCAATCTAAGCAGATATGACTTTACCTGACAGTATCTCTGATCTCTATGTATTGTTTTATCAATATTTAATTAGTTAAGGGACTATTTATATAACTAATAACATATTCTTGGTCAGCAAGTCTTCAGGTACACGAATATACAATTTTTAAGGGGCTATGTGGTTTGGTTCAAAAATTCTATCTTTTTTTCTATGTTGGTTGTTTTATTTTTAAACTACCTTTTGTTCACTTCTTTTCTCATGTACTTACGAGATAATTACGAGAGCTTAGGTCATTCATAATAAGAGCTTAACATGTTTACATGACCGAGGTGTCCACAATTCTAACTTTTTCATTGTATTTGGGGAAACCCCTAAGGCAAGGCTTGCCCCTGTGCTATGGGTGCTTTTAGTTAAAATCAATGCGAAACGAATTAGCATTTCATCTATCCTTGCCCCTCCTCGTTCCACAATGCATTTTAGGCAAATATTTTCTTAGAACTAGGAAAAATGGTTGTTTATGTCAAGGACGAATTTGAAAAATTGGGTACCGTTTTGTTCGGCTATTCGTTAGCAAATAATAATCTGAAGGCGTAGGCGATACCAACCGTTCTAGCAGAAAATTCTTTTGTACTTTCTTATCTTTGCTTTTATGCCCTATATTGTTATATACTAATTTAGATATTGTATTTAGAAGTCACTACACACACACACACACACACACACACACACACACACACACACACACACACACACACACACACACACACACATATATATATATATATATATATATATATATATATATATATATATAGATATATATATATATATATATATATGTATATATATATATATATATAAAGCTGAAAGAGAAATCGACCTTCGTAAGAGAACAATACAGTTCGGCCGGAGGGGGTGGGGTGGGGGGGGGGGGGGGGGGAAACGAGACCTCGAATCACCTTGAACAATACCTAGGGCTTCCTCTGACTCAAGAAATCTAACCACGGACCATCCACCGCCTCGCTGCTGAGGATGAATTATGACAAAACACACGACCAGCTAGGCTCTGCTGTATTAAAAAATAATAACGTTTTGACGATGCGCACTCCGTTAAACATAGACACAGAGAGTGTCGGTTATGTTGGGGCACATGTCCAAATAAAAAAAAGACCTAGTGGTCTCGTTTTTAATTTTGTTATTTAAGGCTCTTCTGCAGAGTTAGGGAAGGCTAAGGCGTCGAGGAAGGGAACTGATTCCCCCCCCCCCCTAATTAAGCTGAAATCCAACATAAGTAAAGTCTGCAACACTTCGCTCCCCTGTAACAGTATCTGCTATGAAACCACATTCATTCTTGTTCTCAGATATCTCGTTCAACTTGCATAATAACCGTATTTATTATTTAACATTTATTCATTATCATTGACCTCATAAAGCTGGACTTAGTATGAGGAAATCTCTAACACTTCCCTCCCCTACAGCAGTATCTAGTATGGAACTACCTTTACCCACCATTCATAAGGAACCATAGATATTTGAAAATCGAGGTAAGCAGATACGTCAGATTAATGACTTCACACATTTACGGTCCGACCTTTCACATTATTGTATTATGTCTACACGTCCAGTTTCTACGCAGTTGGAGTATGCGATTGTGAAACAAGCCCACGGGAAACAACCTTTAATGAACTCGAAACCGACAAACAATTTCATAGTAAATGTCTTTGGTCTCTGGTGGTTGACAGGTCGGAGCTATCTGAATAGCTGATTACCGCGAATGGTGTGAGCCGTTATTTGACGATGGTAGTGAGTGTCATGAAATATTCTAATCCACATATATAAATTAAAAGGTAAATGTAAAGCCTAACAAATAAATTTAATAAAAGGAAAGAAGAATGGTAAAGAACAGTGCTGTCACAATGACTGTACTCGAAATCCCCCTTGTTTTCTACTTCGTCTGCAAATTATAACGCTTTCACGTTGATAGTAAAAGCCTACTGTATTATTACCCGCTTTCTTCAATGAAACGTGTACTGTATTTCTTGGAAAAACCTTGAGATACGCAAGCTGATCAATGACCTAGATTTAATATTTCATTCATTCCATACACGGCGTAACTAAAAGACAGATAAAGCAGGAGAGAGAGAGGGGCGAATGAAGGCAGGAAGCATGCAATACTAAACACGCGTCGCGCGATACACAATTGCTGCCATCACGCGTGAAAGGCTACTAGCACTAACCTTTTCAAATCGACAGTGATAAAATTCACTACCCATACCAGAGTTAGGTTTTAAAATCCTGAAAAACGCTTATTGGGAATTATGACATTATACCGGTTTACGTTTGAAAACATGACAGTACCCAGACACCCTCAAGTTTGGAAGTGAGAAGGTAGTAACAGCACGACTATCCTAGAAGAAAATGCATATTGGCTCCATTAAATTCGTATATTTGGGTTCCTTAGGGCTTGCTGACAAAGAATATGTAAAACGTTACGCAAATAGTCTAGGAATTACCAAATTATAACCAAAATAAAATAGTGGGGGTGCCTGACAGCATGAAATCATTTCTGCTCATAAAATTTTTTTATAACGTGTTTGAAAAAACATTACGTTACGGAAATAGCCTACCATGTTAACTCCTATTTGATTGGAGCGCAACAAATGTAAGACTAAACACGATTGGTCGGGCTATAAATACTATCTTGTGTTGTCAGGGGAAATGTGAAAAGGGGTACTTTTTTGAAAAGATGTGTAGACATGGTTTGATTGGGTAGAGCTGCGAATATACTCAATTCAGAGCGTCTGTTCCTTGCCACATCTTGTAATAAACCTATTTTTTTTTTTTTTTTTTTTTTTTTCTTAATCAGCGGCACTTAGGCTATCAGCCCTTCGGCCCAATGACATGTCATTGCGAGGCTGGGGAACCTGAGGACTTTCCTTCCAACCCGGTCAGGAGCTTCGCTCCTTCCCATCCACAGAGGGTTTATCACAGGAGCCGTTCAGGTTATTCAGTCAAATTTCCGGCCGTAAACATTTCTTCAAACGCCGACGCCCGGGTTTGAACCATGAACACCTGGTCGCCAGTACAACGCCGTAGCCATTACACCAGCGCGGCTCCGTAATAAACCTATTAAGAAGCAGTGCGTTGAGCACCAGTGTACATTTTTTATAAAATAAAGCCTGGGACATCGGCAGATCGGAGTTGTGCTATATTCATTGCCAGTCAACGAAACTGTTTATTATTTCCATGAATTGTGGTAAGCTTGAAATATTCAATATCTTTTAATGAAAATTGAATGTAAATTGATAATTTATGTCTGTATATATGTGTGGTTCAGTAGCGAACATGATGTAAAGCCTATAGTGCCCCAGCCTGAACAGAAGGTGTCGGAGGAAAGTAAAACTGCATGGAATGGCCAAACAGTACACTGACACCTAGATTATTGACTAGAAAGAAATAATGCTGGAATTGCAGAGGCGTAGTAACCATTAGGGAGGAAAATACTGGTATAAAGTATTTCAGATGAAGCTGACAGTTGGCCTAACGCTCTGAACTCAATGTTTGTGACGTATTGTGCTCAGTGTAGAAATAGAGTATAAATTAGTTATGAAGTAGGAGGTACAACCTTCTTGTTTCAGGGACCGTGGTCTTAAAGTTATTGAGCAGCACCTGGTCAGAGCTTTGCTGAAGCCAGAGGCGGACAGCATACTCCTTGGTCCATATAGCAACCAGTGGGGTGGCTCCAGAACTCATTAAAGTAATCGAGCAGAGGAGGCTTTTACTGCAGTCATCACGAAAGATAAGAGAGTGTGACCATGGAGCTCAACATTATGTACCCCCATCTTAAAATGACATTGTAAAATAACATTAAGAGGGGAATTTAATTGTTTTAATACCAGGAACTGAGAACATCTCCAATACTAGTTCCAATAGAAACAAACTATTGAAGTCATGATGACAAATACCAACAGAGCTTGAACAAAACAAAACCAGTATTACCTCATATTACTACTACACAACTGACACACATAGGATACTATTAATAATATATGTCACTACAAGATTCATATTAATAAATTCTGTACATATAACTTGTAATTACAATTGATTGTGATTCCTGGTTCCCTTTGTATTTGAATCAGGACACATATACATTCATGACAGCACTGAATACATATTGTTATTTGAAAAGTTATCAGTGACTCCTTTAAGATATCCTCGTAGAGTGTTTTATGTATGTGAGTGTCACAGTGTTGTCAAGTGTGGTGGAATAAATTAAATTGTTTATCTGTCTGTTGTTGTTATGACTTACACTTCATCATACACATACCCTAGACAAATAACGTAGTCATCACACTATTCCAGAATAATTCTGACTGAGGTATACATATGTGGCAGCAAGTAAGGTTATCTATAATACACTACTCTTATTAGATATAGATACCTTCACAGCTGATCTCAGTCAGTACACTAAGTCCCCTATAAATATTTATAACATCCCACTTTACCACAGTGAGGCTGAGTAACATCTGGACACACACACACACACAAAACCCTTTGAGAATGCAACGTAAGTAGACCTGACTCGTGGCGAACATGGACGATAATACTTTATTCTCATATAGTAGATGATCCAACTGGAACGTAGGTAACAAGTACATCGACGATTCAGAATATAATGAATATGGCAGACATCAGTTCAATAAGGACGATGGTCGACCTCACTAACCTCTTTCCTGGTGTATAGCGGAAGCTCTGTGTTCATTCGTATTGACTACAAAAATACATGAGGGTATATTAAGATCATGTTTGGCATTTAGCTTGTGGAAATATATGTAGGTACTTGATATCCGAGTGTCTCCTGGCGTTAACTGGACGCACTAACAGCCGGCTAGGTTGGTAAGACTGAAGCCCTGCAGTTAAAGGACAGTAGAGAACACATGTCGGAGTTGAAACATTAAAGGGGTCGATTTCTGGCCAATATTGGACATAAAAAAGATACTTGACATATAGCCCAAGAACGTCTTCCTCAACGCAAAGATGCTTCACATCTGCTTATACATATGTGGCTCCCTATAGTTGGGATAACCACGAAAGATCCTCTTTTCTCATTATAAATAAACTATTGATCCTTCTCCATGGAATTCTAGGACGTTTCTTGTATCTATCGCAAAAATCCCCCAAGTCCTAACGCGACATGCCCCGTTCAATACTGGTGCATTGTGGTACATAAATAATATCTCATACAATTATCCTAGATGCGCTCAGATGTGCGTCTGCAAAATACTAGACGTGCATGTGAGGATCTCAAGCATTTAACTACCCCTTCTATGAATATAAAATATCTTAACAGTAATACAAACAAAAACAACAAACAAAACAAACAAATGTCAGTGCAGGAAATTAAGCTTGAATTAATAACAAAGTTGTGAAATAAGTATACGTGCTATTTCCATAAGGAAAAGATGTGAAATATACGAATATCTGACATTTCCTGAAGGAAATAAAAACAGTACAATTAGAGGAGATAGCGAAAAATACAAAGAGCTTCTAAACTAGGTTTTCTAGAACAGCGTCCGTAACTATTTTCCATTTTCCGTAACCACTATATATATATATATTCTTGATTTTTTTTTTTTTTTTTTTTTTTTTGATTATTTATTTAACGCATTAGCATAATTGTGATTGTCCCTATTTACAATGATCTGACAAATGTGATGCTACTTTCTCATATCGGCAGTTGTTCATATTATTTGGAATTGAAAACAATATATATCCTAATTATAACCCATCAGAGGTTGAACGGGACATTTTTCTTCATTAATTAAAAAAAAAAAATCTTACTCGATGCTTATTCTCGTTACAAGTCCTGGTATTTTCCAGCCGAAAATGGCGTCTACGTCGTTCAGCCTCTTTTTCGATTCTGACATAGTTGGCGTAACTCTCTATAGATCTAGGGGCACTAGTTTGTACCATTGATATAATTGTACGTTA
This sequence comes from Oreohelix idahoensis, assembly GCA_024509875.1. Taxonomy (NCBI): domain Eukaryota; kingdom Metazoa; phylum Mollusca; class Gastropoda; order Stylommatophora; family Oreohelicidae; genus Oreohelix; species Oreohelix idahoensis. The sequence continues at coordinate 808,855 of JAMPIV010009815.1, read as the reverse complement.
GCCGCAGAGAAACCTCCTGTTTTCCGCTGGTTATTCCGGCCTCATGATTGCTGAGCCCGCTGAGCTGGGGAAATCCTCTGGGATTGCAAGAAAGCCCCAAAACATATCCACAAATGCTGCAAGGGTAAAGAGTGAAAACACAAATCGTTAGCCCGATATCTCTCAGTTGCAAGGGTGGTTTGGGGGGGGGGGGGGGGGGAGAGAAGAAATAAGGATGAGCTGAAAAACTAATTGTTAAGGTCAAAAAGGGAGGTGATCCTTTGTATACGGGTTGGACAGAGTAAATTAAGGGTTACATCACTTGTAGACTTGATTAACGGTGAATTGGGTTAACAAATATATGATAGAAGTCAGAAGTCAGATAGCGTCGTGAGCGCTGTTCTGTATTGTAGAACTGTAAATAGTTCGCACGGCTAGTCCGTGGAAAGGACTGAGCTGTGTGAACAGCGAAGTCTCGTGACTGTTTAGGCGGGAGATTTTGTGACCGCTAGCAGTCGGTTCTAGGTGTTGACGGAGTGAAGTCAACCCTGGTGTTTTTTCTAAGTGTGTGTTCCCGATCAGTGTTCGGTGAAGATGTATAGTGTTTTTTCACAATGTGTGTCTCGGTGGAGACTTTTTGCACAGGCCTGTATTTGAATATTCTTCTTGTATTTGAATATTCTTCCTGTATTGAATATTCTTTCATGTGTTAGATTATTTGCAGATGGTACGTACTATAATATTTATGACTGCAGTGGATGCAGCTTATGAGAGATTTTGTTATTGGGCACGTTCTATGAGAAGTGCACCATTAGTCTACAATTAGGCGCAATGAAGAGTCTAAAAGGTAGAGAGATTACTTTATAGGCCATAGACAGTTTCGTGAAGGAGATTAGGCCATATATACTGTGCAGGGTATATTACTGCAGACTGCTGGGTACGCAGTCCTTTGAGGAATATTGTGGATGTGCATCTTCTATAGGAAGTGCACCACTATTTATTATTGGGCCTTAAGAAGGGATAGCGATGACGATGATTATTCAACTGCCGGGGAGCAGCCTTTGTTGAGAAGGGGAGACGTAGTCTTTTGAGGAAAATCGTTGATGTGCATCTTCTATAAGAAGTGCACCGCTATTGGATGAATTTAATAGTACTGCGATGTGGGCAGTCTTTCTGGAGCTATTATGAAGGCCAGGATTTTGTACAGGCCGTATTTGATATAACTGCAGTGTGAAGATTAATGGAGCTCTGTGGGGTGTTTTGAGCTTATGAATTAACTTACCTATGCTTTGTACTTTATGCGTAATTTTCGTCTGTGTCATCGTGACTGTGTGTGTAGCGTTAATAAAACTGTTCATTAACTGTTACCAGTCGTTCTACGCTACATGGCTTCTATGTGTGTTACTGTGATGGATGAATGTACCAGTACACACTTACTTTGAACATGCCAGGCACAGTGACAGTAGTGACATATTTATAAATAGCCCCGGGTGGGCGTGGCCTATATAAGGAGAACCCATTTACGCATTTACCACTGGTATCAACCAATAGTGATATTTATCAGTGGTGGTTTTCAGTAAAGTTGGATTTGACAATCGCAACATTTGCGTTGAAAGGATAAGATCACAAGGATGCTGTGTTCAGGCATAATATTCAGAACGTAACGTTCACCTATTCATTTATTATAGCTCTGTGTGGGCGTATACATACATATAAAATAGACTCAGGAATATCAGCCGGCAAACTGATATAAACTAACAGTCATTTGTTAATGAACAGCATTATCAGTATGTCGTAGATTTCCGATAGGAGAATTAAGACTAGGTTTGGTCCCTTCTGAATAGGTTTGAATAGGTGATAGACTCAGTGAGAGTTAGTGAAAGGTAATCGAATTTCCACACACGTGAGATGATAGATTTTGATATAGTGGCTGTCTCTGAAAGCGAAAAGAATTCTTCTCTCTCTCACCTATCTTCTACAACAGTTGTTACAGCGTCAGACAGACTACACCAATATACATATTACGTATATTTCTATCACTCACAGGCACGCACATACACGTGACGACAGGTAAACACACAGACGTGGGAAAACTATAACAATGATATATATATTATCTAGAACGAGCTGACCAAACACGATTATTTAGTTCAAGAGCGATTTTAATATCAGGAAAAAATCGGCTCACAACATCAAAGAAAGTACATCAAGGAAAATACATATACACATAGTCATAAAAAATCAAGGAAATGTTGCAAGGATGATAGCCCCGTTATAGTGTTAACTCTAGGTTTAGCCCGGCCCCGTTAAGAGAACAGATGATGGCGCCAGAGTCACAGATACATAGGGTTTGAGTCTAAGAGTTTTTCTTTGTTTTATCTCGTAATTATATGCACAGAGTTTGAAAAAATCTGATTTAACCTAAGACAAAAACACAAGAACTCTAGCCTTAGCAACAAATTATGCAGATTGGGAAAAAAAAATTAGGACAGCAACAGGGTGTCAAAGATAAAATAGTGAAAAATATCACTCAAACCAGCGTACACTCATTCATTCCGCCATGGCTTTTCACACTTGTACTCACGACTTTGCTTGCTGCCTCTTGGAACACAGTGATTTTAGATTTTCACACAGACTCAAAAAAATGCAGTCTTCTGCCAAGAAGTCCCCAGTTCCAAAAGACGTATTTAACTTGGAGTCTCCGGGAACGACTACTTGGGTATGCAAATTTGTTCAAATGTCTGATCAAGTCACCTAACAATTATTCCAGGCGCGGGAGTTAGCAGAGCACAGTGTCAATAGCTTAGGTTTCTAAAAAATGATGAATGTCAGGTCGGTGCCTTCCCTCAGTATAGGATTCACTTTAGTCACACCACAGATTTGTCCACAAGATATAATCTAGTCGGGAAATGATTGTTAATATTCACGCCACCAGGCAGCAAATTATATAGAGTTTCTAGAAGAAATTAAGTGCTGGCTCCAAGGTCCAGTATTTATCATTACAGTCTTTGAAAACCCGTTATAGGGATATTAGTATTTCTGTCTAACTTGCACCGTCAGATCAGTGTTACTTGAGAAACCCCACGTGGTTCAAAATAAGGACTGTCTATTTCTTCACAAGTATGGAAACTACTACTAGGTGCTGGTAAAGTTAGGGTCACCCCAAAACTTTCACTGTGTGGAGGAAAAATAACACATATAATATAATAAACAGAATCAGAACTGGTTATAACTTACATTTAAACTTGCAAGCAGAGAGCTTTGCTTATCATTTAAACTTCCCGTGACGTAAGTTATAATTAAAAATCAGCATTCCTCATAAATTAGGAACACGTGCGTATCCCGTCATCATTCATGAGGCTCGATTCTAGAGTTTATACGTTAGTTTAGAAAAATACACTCGACTGAGTATTAGCAGTTAAATTAAATTCATAAATAGCTACAATTGCCGTTATAAGCTAGAAATTAAATTTTTAGTCTGCTTTCCACTGAATGCTTCCCTAGAAAATATAATAGCCTACCACTTTATTTCTCTTCTGCGCTAAAGAAATAGATTTAAATGAATTAAGCGATTTAACACTTTAACACTCACAAAATCTATATATCTATCATATTAATTACCTCAACCACAGAATTACAGGTAGTCGCACAACTTAAGAATAAAAATGCTGAAAATATTTCTGGAAGTCTAGAAGTTCGACAAATTGCCGAAACAAACTGAGATCTTCGCTAACAGCTATTCTGTTTTTCGAGCGACCTATCTACTGTGGAGTCTATGAGCGAGAATGAAATTAAAGTTTCAAACTAGGCCAATATCTTAAAATCAGACAAAGGGCCCAAACTTACTTCGCCAAGCGAAATTATCTCCCCTACTCCCAACATTTACGTCCGCTTAACGCGTGTCGTAACTGTCACCTACTGACCACGATGTACGCGTGTCAGTTTCAAATCCCAGACAGCCTGACTCCATTGTAGGGCAGTTTTCACACTACAGCTGACCATGGCCCAAGTGAGCGCCGTGTCAGTTTGGGATTTTCGAGACAAATGTCTGGATACTGACCGGTGCAGATGTAAAGTATCACACCTCACCGGGACTTATGCCGAGAAGAAGCTCGCGCGCTCGGTGAGAATGTAGACGATTTGCTACGTCCTATGTTCAGCGAACCGACTTATCACGCCTTCTGACGCCCTGCAGCCCTGACATCTACGTAATATCGTCCTAGCGCGATTCTCAGTTTAAGAGAAAGGAAAACAGGTAAAGTTTGCGAATTATATGAAAATAATATTCGCAAAACGAATGGATGAAAAATACACAGGAAAAAAAAATTACAGAGATAATAAAAGAGAGAATTTATGAGAAAGAATAGGAAGAAGATGTAGGAAATTAAATGACTATAAACCCTACGTGCCAGCCTAAATGAATCATCGTTAGAATATTTCAAGCCTTATTGACACCTGCATTGCTCACAGACAGTGTGGTGTCGTTCGTGACCAGTAAGCGGTGACACGGTGATGTTTCTAATGTATACGTGCTTCCTTATGACATATTTGCAGCAGTCAAGTTTCCTGTTTCACACTGTGCTTTTACCAGAGATGACAGTTGACGACGAGTCCAGTGCTTATGCCTGCGCTTTTCAACATGGGAGTCTGCTTATGCTGTGTCATTTGATGTCCATCACTTGTAACAGGAAAAGAAGGAACTGTTTTCTATTTACAAGATAAATGGTTTTTGTCGTGGAAAACTGTATCTCTCTATGTATGTTGTCAGGTCTTCCGGTTGTTATTATTTGTTCTATCGAGTACTTCATGTTGATAGTGTTGTACTGTGAGATTTATTGCGTAATTGATTGAGGGCTACGTGACCTAATCTTATTAGAATTATAAGTGGTCTATAAATTTAGTACACTCAGTGTTTGAATCACGATGGATCCTGATATGAATGATGAGTTGGATCCTGAGGACATGAGGCCTATAATGGAATATTTAGCTGAACAAGGATAATATTTTGAGAAATTACAAGGCCAAGCACTCGACAGATACGTGCTGGATGGTTTTTTGTTTAATGTGGTTGCAGCTTTAAATTATTTTACTGACGATAACTGTCAGTCAGCTCCTCAAATTATCTTGGCTAGAGATTTGGCAAGGTTGTTAGAATGCCTACGTCCGATGGTGTACAATTATACTGAGGCTAGACACAATTTTATGCATGAGGTTTTGCACAATATAATCTGCAATAACATGCAGGATGATAACAAAAAAGAATTAGAAGAGAAGGAGCGAATAAAAGTAATCAAACAGAGTGCGCTTCAGGAAAGAGAGATTTTCTTGCAGGATATAGCTGAAAAAAATAAACTACAAGAAACAGTGACTAAACTCACAAGTGATTTGCATAAATCAAACTTGGAGCTTTCTAGTGTGAAAACAGCATTAGACTCTGAATGCAGTAAAGTTAAAAACTTAGAAGGTCAGATAGGATATAAGAATGGCGAGATTAGTAATCTCAAGCAGGAGATTGAAAATAAGAGAAAAATGTATGAGAAGTTAAAGATTGATAGCAATGTAAGTGAGAAGAAGTATATAGATATGCTCCATGATGTGTTGGATGAGAACGATATTCTCAGTCACCAACTGAAAGAAAAGAATAATGTATCTTCCGAGAAGATTAATGAGTTGAAGCAACAAGCTGCTAAAGTTGAGGGACTTCAGGCTCAAGCGGCCCTACTTCAGCCACAGATAGAAGACGTGCAAAAGAAGAGATTAATGAAATTGGAACCACAGAGAACAATTAAAGAAAAGAATGATAAGCAGAGATTATAAGAGTTGACTGTGCAGAGAAAGAAAATGGTTAAGATTAAGATGTTACTTACAGAAGAAAGATGCAAAGTTATGACATGTGATAACTTAAATAAGAAACTAAACCAAGAGATTACTGAATTGAGGAGAAGAGTGAATGGTTTAGTAGATATTGTTTTAGGCATCAAGGGGTTGTCTACTGTCAATGTTGACAATGGTAGACAGAAGGCTGTTTATCAACGAGTGAAACAAGCAAAGAGCCTGCCCTATACACTCTTTGCGAATACGAAAATCGAACATGATGGACGTAAATCCCGGCGTGGCAAATACAATTTCCCACGTACGGAAGACGCTGCGTCGAAAATTAATGACTATTGGCGTCAGACCAGCAAAGATACTTCATGTGTAATATCCAGTTCTGGTAATAAAGATAACAAACATCAGGTGGATAACCATAAGGATTCGATCAGTTCTACTACTGGTCATACCAAATTTAGACAGTGTGATACTGCGAATAAGCATATTTCCATAGAAAAGAATAAAAACACTTTTGGTAAAAGAGATAACCCTATTGTAGGAAAGTACCAAGTGAATCCTTCAAATAGTAGTTTTTCCTCTCTAAGAACCCAGAGACAGTCTAACAGATCTTAAAATTTTGATTCTGAAGAGTTGGGAAATTATGGTAGGAATAATTACATTAAAGATTACCAATCTGATAATAATTGTTCTAGGAGTCAACAAGACTCATTTACTAGATATTTCTATCGAAGGAGACAGGTTAAGCATAACAATGCTAACTGCAGCTGTAGTCATAATAATTGTTACAATGGAGGAGATAGCTATAGCAATAGAGATAACTCCCCAAATGTTACTACACATAACCTGGTTAACTTTGCGCAACAAAAGCCCAAAGTCATTGTTAGCAAACAAAGTAACAATAAGTAATAAGGTCACAAAATGCAACTGTTTGTTATGTTTTGATTTCGAGAAAGAATCTCGTTTTGTGAGTGCATAACTTTATTTCAGCTCTGCTGTGATGACCTTCATTTTGGACAGGGTGTTCCTAACCTTTTGTTTGATATACTATGTGATGTGAGAAGACTTGATGGCATCATATGGAAACCAGACGTTTTCATAACCACGGTTTAGGTAATTGTGTAGTTAACCTATCCGTTTTTCATTATAATCTTACAGTTGATTAAAATGGAGATTTTCATTTGTATTTTTCAACAGTAGCAGCTATGCGATAAAGGTCAGCGTTCCTGTTTTTCCTTAGCTGTGACAGAAATGTTTGTTACCTTACGACCGTGTGTGTAATCAAGCGTAACCCAGCTAACATGTTGACCCAGTATTATTTGATGTCATCCCGTGCGGTTTATGGGATACTATCAACCGGAGTTGTGACCTATTTTTTTTTTCAGGAATTGATTCAAGATTGCTACAATGTTTCTTATACTTGATTTTTTTTTTTTAGGATAATGTATTATTGTATAGTATAATATGATTGCATTGTATAATGTTACATTGGATATTGTGTATGTCCATATTTATGCATTATTTGTACTCTATCTTGTTATTTACATAATTGTATTGTGGATAAACATTGTACGTATTATCATTGCGATGAATTGTAACATTTCATTTTGTAGTGACTTGTCTTTGATTGTTATTTTTTGGTTGATGAAATTATGGATTTTTTGTATTTACATACACTAGTCTGAAGACTATTTTATTTGCTCATATTATGTTTGACCATATGTGATTTGTTGTGAAGTTTGATACATCAAAACATTGATATGATTTTGCAGGACTAATTGTTATAATAGTTTTTTACATAATGAGATTGCCAGCCCTAAGCACAAACTCATTAGTTATGAATATGCGTTAGTCGCTTTCAGAGAATTTTTTGGTTACTAAATTTGTTTTTATTTTTCGTATCTGACTCCATGTTTAGTTAATATATTACCTTATACAAAGGTTATATGAAGTAATTGTTGTGTTGTGAAATGTTATTTTGGAACTAAATTATATATGTAGAATTGTCAGAAATAGCAGATACTATTATTTGTTTGAAGAATTTAGTAGTCTGACTTAAACACTTGTTCATGAGAAATAATGTTATGTTTATATTTGCAAGTTGGTATGATGTTAATAGTGTGGTTTTTATAGGTGTTTATTTGTGTCTACTTAGAGATGGGAATATTTTTTTTTTATGTCTCACATTTTGTTAAAGCTCATTTCACTTGTGATTTATTAATTACAGGTTGAAACTTGTAAAACTTTAAAATACTATTTTTATTTAACTTAACGTTAAGAAACTTTTTTGTATTGTAATTTTGAAAAATGTATTTGTTTTTCTTTGTGAAAGTATTGTATTTTTTATGTGTCCAGTGCTTAATTGTACACTAGGTGTAATAATATATTGATATTTCTACATTTAAAAAAAAAAGGAGAAAAAGATAATAATTTTTTTTTTCTGAGATTGTGATAGTTTTGTTTTTAAATATCGCACTTTTTTGTGTGATGTCTGTGATAATCCATTTTAATTATGTATAAGTTTTGTAATTTCGCTAAATTATTTGTTATGCATTATGTAGTTATATCCTTCGTTCGTGTTTAGTATAGATATATGCTTTGTCTTTTTGTTATACGATTTTCTCTCATGATTGTATTTGTTTTACAATACATTGTTTGTTTAGATAGTTAGTGGGATGTATTACTACTTATTCTATACATTCATTTCTTGTAGTTTCTTCTTTCTTTTCGGATGATTCTTCGTTTCACTTCATTTCTTTTGAAGCAGTTTATACTTTCGTGATGCTTCTATGTTTCATCTAGGTGTCAATTAATTCTATTTGCATATCGTTTACTTCTTACACTTCTTATACTTCCTTCCTTAGGATTGTTATGTTGATTATATGGTTTGGTATGAGGTAGCTATTTATGTCGGTTGTATCTAGTTTGATGTAAGGAATTGATTTACTTGATTGTTATCATATGGTATTATTGATTTCTTCCTATATTGATTTCATTGCTGATTTTGGTGTTGATCATGCTTCTTTTGCTTGATCTTGTCTGTTACTTTTTATTTATTGTATACTACTTGGTCTACAGTGAACATACTTAACTTTGTTTGAAACTGTTTATTTAGTGTACTTAGCAGATTATTGTGTATAATTTGTTTTATTGTACACTTGCTTATATTTTTTGTCGATGTATTATTATGACCTTAACATAAGGTAATTTTTGTATGAGTATATTAGAGCTTAGCTGACCCCTCATTTTTCTTTGATGTAGTTCTTGTTAAAAAAATGATAATCATTTTTTTCTCCGGTAATATGTTAAGGTCAAAAAGGGAGGTGATCCTTTGTATACGGGTTGGACAGAGTAAATTAAGGGTTACATCACTTGTAGACTTGATTAACGGTGAATTGGGTTAACAAATATATGATAGAAGTCAGATAGCGTCGTGAGCGCTGTTCTGTATTGTAGAACTGTAAATAGTTCGCACGGCTAGTCCGCGGAAGGGACTGAGCTGTGTGAACAGCGAAGTCTCGTGACTGTTTAGGCGGGAGATTTTGTGACCGCTAGCAGTCGGTTCTAGGTGTTGACGGAGTGAAGTCAACCCTGGTGTTTTTTCTAAGTGTGTGTTCCCGACCAGTGTTCGGTGAAGATGTATAGTGTTTTTTCACAATGTGTGTCTCGGTGGAGACTTTTTGCACAGGCCTGTATTTGAATATTCTTCCTGTATTTGAATATTCTTCCTGTATTGAATATTATTTCATGTGTTAGATTATTTGCAGATGGTACGTACTATAATATTTATGACTGCAGTGGATGCAGCTTATGAGAGATTTTGTTATTGGGCACGTTCTATGAGAAGTGCACCATTAGTCTACAATTAGGCGCTATGAAGAGTCTGAGAGGTAGAGAGATTACTTTATAGACCATAGACAGTTTCGTGAAGGAGATTAGGCCATATATACTGTGCAGGGTATATTACTGCAGACTGCTGGGTACGCAGTCCTTTGAGGAATATTGTGGATGTGCATCTTCTATAGGAAGTGCACCACTATTTATTATTGGGCCTTAAGAAGGGATAGCGATGACGATGATTATTCAACTGCCGGGGAGCAGCCTTTGTTGAGAAGGGGAGACGTAGTCTTTTGAGGAAAATCGTTGATGTGCATCTTCTATAAGAAGTGCACCGCTATTGGATGAATTTAATAGTACTGCGATGTGGGCAGTCTTTCTGGAGCTATTATGAAGGCCAGGATTTTGTACAGGCCGTATTTGATATAACTGCAGTGTGAAGATTAATGGAGCTCTGTGGGGTGTTTTGAGCTTATGAATTAACTTACCTATGCTTTGTACTTTATGCGTAATTTTCGTCTGTGTCATCGTGACTGTGTGTGTAGCGTTAATAAAACTGTTCATTAACTGTTACCAGTCGTTCTACGCTACATGGCTTCTATGTGTGTTACTGTGATGGATGAATGTACCAGTACACACTTACTTTGAACATGCCAGGCACAGTGACAGTAGTGACATATTTATAAATAGCCCCGGGTGGGCGTGGCCTATATAAGGAGAACCCATTTACGCATTTACCACTGGTATCAACCAACAGTGATATTTATCACTAATCTCCCTACATTTTTCGTAAAAACTGTGGAGACGAATTTGAGGAGAAGGACAGATTGGTTGGAATGGAAGAATAAAAGATAATATTAATATTTATGAAAGTCCACTAGTTTGAAGAAGCTGCCTCTCCTCGGGAAATAGTCTACTAGAAATCCCTGACGCAAAGCAAATTCTGGCAACTAAACAGGATATTTTCTGGACTATAAATTCTTTCTCAGAAATCCTACAAATAGACTATGTAAAGTACATAAGGCCGAGAAAGGAGATTTGGTGTCCAGCCACATTAACTAAAATATCCCGACCCACTAGAAGTTAATTTAATTATGGCTCTGCCCCCAGGGTGTAGATTTAGGTTTTAAACAAAAACAAAATACATCCCAAATAAAGATAACTACAAAAAAAATTAAACAACAGACTCTGTTATGTTAAATTCAGAAAAAGATATAGATTATCACATCTTCAAATTTACACATATATATATATATATATATGAAAAAATTTTACTCTACTGTTTAGAGAAAAATAATCAACTACTATGTCACCATCTGGACCACGAGATCTCTTCTGTTGTTGTATTGCTATAGGGTTTATACTCAACTCTCCCAGGACTTTAGTAGCTGCTGAGATGACTTTGGTCTGACTCCCTTGGTTTGGTCTGTCCCAGCCATGAGGTACAGTTAAACCATTCAGTGGGTTCAGAGGGTGGCAGAGTTTGCTTCCCTGGACTCAGTGCAAATCACAAATACGGATGGAGTAAGTCAGCCCTGCTGAATACCTCTTCTGCTTATGGAACTATGACTCAGGTTTGAGCACATTGGTAAGGAATGGGTTATTGGTTGACAGGATATAGTTGGTAGGGGTAAATTGGGTTTTGGTATAGTCACCTGGTTTGTAGCCTCAACTCGTAACCTGGTTTGTACCCTGGACCCGTAACCTGGTTGGACTAGGGTATTAAACAATTGAAGTCCCATTAGTGGTGTTTCAATAGCAATCATAGGAGATGTAAATGTCTGATGGCCGATAAGCGTCCGTCACAAATCAAATTAACACAATCATAGCTAACATTCAATAACAAAGTGTTATATAGTGTCTATGAAATATTCCTACTTAACTGACATTATAGCGTATCTGGAGTTCTCAACCTTCATTTGGCTGTCTGCTTATTTACAGCAGTGGTTTTCCACATGTGGGCAGTGAGTTCCACAAACTGTGAGGTTTGGGGCTGGGGTCATCAAATGGTTGAGAACCACTGGTTCACCTTGTGCCCATAGAGCAGTATTTTAATTTTGGGGTCACTGTCAACAATGGTTTGAGAACCACAGGGTAATAGTTTCCTATACAGCTGTAAACATGATGGGGTGTCAAAGCTGCCAAAGTTTGAGAACTATCGATTTACATCTTTGTACCTTGAGCAGTAAATCTATGTTGGGGGTTCCTGGTCTCAAAGGCTTGAGAACCGCGAGCGTACATTTCGTCAGTCAAGTGGTAACATTCATTAAATGGCTAAATAATTGTAAACATTCTTAAAGTCCTGGTTCTTATAGAATATTTCATATAACTGATAACAGAATAGTTCTTCAGTCATCAAACATGGTATATGCATAGAAGTGCACTAAAGAGCCTACATATAGAGAGTATTCATGAAACATTAATGTCCAATATGAGACAAAGAGATAAGAAATGTGACTGAAAATACACTTATCAAGTTTGTAGTCTTGACAAAGAACACTGGAACATTTTACAAAAGTACAAGGACCACTAATACACTTTCTGTTCTGCTTGGTTCAATAAGTAACTCCTAAAGTAACAAAATTATACATCAACTATTTAACCCTGTCTTATTTCTGCCATGATGTGAGAAGAAGATCAGTGATTAGTTATTGTCGTGTGAAATTCTAATCCACATATATAAATTAAAAAGTAAATGTAAAGCCTAACAAATAACTTCAATAAAAGGAAAGAAGAACGGTAAAGATCAGTGCTGTCACAATGACTGTACTCGAAATCCCCCTTGTTTTCTACTTCGTCTGCAAATTATAACGTTCCACGTTGATAGTAAAAGCCTACTGCATCACTACACGCTTTCTTCAATAAAACGTGTACTGCCTTTCTAAGAAAAACCTTGAGATACGCAAGCTGACCTATATTTAATATTCCATTCATGTCATTTTATACACTAACACGCGTCTCGCTATACAATTACTATCATCACGCGTGTAAGGCCACAAGCACTAGCTTTTTTCTAATCGACAGTGATAAAAAACACTACCCATACGAGAGTTAGGTTTTAAAACTTACAAAATGCTTATTAGGAAATATGACATTATACTGTTTTATGTCTGAAAACATGACAGTACACCAGACACCATAAAGTTTGGAAGTGAGGAGGTGGCAACAGCACGACTATCCTAGAAGAAAATGCATATTTTGAACGCAGCCACTTAGCTCCTTTAAATTGGTATATTTGGGTTCCTTAGGACTTGCTGACAAAGAATATGTTAAACGTTACGCAAATAGTCTAGGAATTAACAAATTATAGCCAAAAGAAATAGTGAGGGTGTCAGACAACACCAAAATCAGAATCGCTCAGTGGCAGATTTTAAAACCACCATTGTACGGGAAATAGGTCTCCATGTTAAATCCGATTTGATTGGAGCGCAGTAAATGTAAGGCTAAGCACGATTAGTCGGGCTACAAATACTATCTTTTGTTGTTAGGGGAGACGGAAGGAAGGGTACTTTTTTTCAAACGCTTGTGTAAACATGGCTCGATTGGTTAGACCCGCCAATATAGTCAATTAGAAGCGTTAGTTTAGCACCACATTTTCAAATAAACTTACTAAAGAACCAGTGCGTTGAGCGCCAGTGCATATTTTTCTAAATAAAAGCCTGGGACATCGGCAGATCGAAATTGTGCTATATTCATTGCCAGTCAACGTAACTGTGTATTATTCCATGAATTGTGGTAAGCTTGAAATATTTGATATCTTTTTAATGAAAATTGAATGTAAATTGATAATTTATGTCTGTATATGTGTGTGGTTCAGTAGCGAACATGAGGCACGGCCTATATAGTGCTCCAACCTGAACAGAAGGTGTCGGAGAAAAGTAAAACTGCATGGAATGGCCAAACAGTACACTGACACCTATCTTATTGACTAGAAGAACTAATGCTGGAATTGCAGAGGCGTAGTGACCATTAGGGAGGAGTATACTGGTGTAAATTATTTCAGATGAAGCTGACAGTTGGCCTACCGCTCTGAACTCAGTGTTTGTCATGTATTGTGTTCAGTCTGGAAATAGATTATAAATTAGTTATGAAGTAGGAGGTACAACCTTCTTGTTTCAGGGACTGTGGTCCTAAAGTTATTGAGCAGCACCTGGTCTGAGCTTTGCTGAATCTGGAGGCTGACAGCATACTCCTGGGTCCAGATAGCGACTAGTGAGGTGTCTCCAGAACACAGGGGAGCAATCGAGCAGAGGAGTCTTTTCCTGCCGCCATCACGAAAGTTAAGCCTCTGTGGCCAGTGGAGCTCAACATTATGTGTCCCCTCAAAAATTGACATTTTAGAAAAGAAAAAGAGGGACAATACCTTGTTTAAATTGACAGGAACTGTGAACTTTTCCCCCATACTATTTCCCAGATAAACAAACACTTGAAGTCATGATGACAAATAACAACATAGCTTGAAAAACAAAACCAGTATTACCTCATAGTACTACTACACACTGACACACATAGGATAATATTAATAAAATATGTCACTACAATGTTCATATTTATAAATTCTGTACATATAAATTGTGATTACATTTGAATGTGATTCCTGGTTCACTTTGTAGTTGAATCAGGATATATAATAGTGAAAGTAATTAATACATAAATATTTGAAACTTTACCAGTGACTCATTTAAGATAGTCTTATAGAGTGTTAAATGTGTGTGAGTGTCACAGTGTTGTCAAGTGTGGTGGAATAAATTAAATTGTTTATCTGTCTGTTGTTGTTGTGACTTACACTTCATCATTTACATAACCCTAGACATTTAACGTAGTCCTCACAATATTCCAGAATAATTCTGACTGAGTTATAAATGTGGTAGCAAGTAAGGTTATCTGTAAAACACTACCCCTATTAGATACAGATACCTTCACAGCTGATCTCAGTCAGTACACTAAGTCCCCTATAAATATTTATATCATCCCACTTTACCACAGTTATGACTTCAGCAAACTCATGCATTAGAAATAGTTGAGTAGCATGTATATAGTGAAATAACATTTATTGTCACTGAAATTAAAATACATTTAAAATGTTAATTATTAGATCACTTATTCGCTCAAGGATTCACTTCGGATTTAGCAACTAGTCCCCTCTCTGGGGCCCGTTAGCTCATGTCTGCTGCACTGGACAGTTACAAGTAGAATGCCTTAAAATGTCCCTTCCACAATTTTCCGCTGGCATCTCCCCTTGACCTCTTGGGTGGCCTCATTGTGCAAATTCTTCTGAAGTCCCAGGCGGATCAAGTTATCTTCATTTAGACAAGTCCGAGTTTTCACTGTGCAGCTGTATGGCAGAGTTCATTTCCCCTTGATTTATGCACGTCCAGTCAGCGAAACACAAAGGGTCGACTTCTGGGCTGGTAGTACAAGGCAAATTTAATGTCCTCCCATGACCATTTCAGGATAATTTATCGGCCCGAGTCGTTGGGAATCACTACGCTAGCGAGTATTGTTGCAATATAAGACTAGAAGAGGAAATGTTTTCTCACTATAGAATGGAAAAATTCTGAAGAAAAGGGTGTCATTTCTACTTCTAAAGGAGAAGTTTGGAGAGGAATAAAAATAATAGACAAATAAATAGTCGGTGAGAAAGTGGGACACTACAAAAACAAAAAACACAACTCTGGAGTGTTGTACTGACACTGAAGAATTCTTGAGAAAAAAAAATTGAAAAAATAAAAACAACAAAATAAATAAACGAAGTTGCCAATCCCACGTTCAATCTGTCACAGACGAATGGTTTTTTCCAACTCAAACCGAATGTAATCTACAACAACCATCTGATTGAAAACTGACAAAAAAAGCTAGTAAATGGTTCTAGGCGTCTCACTTTGTCAGGGGTCACTAAACGTTTTTGAGACACGACCCTTCCATGGAATCATTTAAACTTAAATGACCCCAGGATAAATAAATAAAAATAGAAAAAGAAAGTGTTTATAGAGGCACTTAAATGAACATTAACTTTTTATTTAACTGGTTAATTTCCTTAATGGGAAGGATATGGCTAATAAGTATAAACAAGGGCATTGCTATTTGGTCGGAGATTGGTCAGCTTTAGTCTCAAGTCACCGTTTCTTCCAGATTCAGTCGGTTTCTTTGCTTTGATAGAATTACATTTGCATGGCTAAAACCAACCAGTTTCATCATGTACGAACTTGGGAATGTAAGCAGAAACGGCTCAATTGCTGTACAAAGTTTGGGGAATTTTTTAACAGTATTTCCAGACGTAAAGCTGAGTACTAACAGGCATTTTCATTTAATTTATGATTGCCAACGTTAGACTTCAAAAGTGAAATCGACTCTGTTCGATCCTCTAGGGTTTAAGGACTTCTTGGATGTCGGTATCGACCACTATGGGGACCTCTGGTGTAGATCGATAGAGGATGTGTAAAATGTGATACTCCTTAGAGGAATCGTTTCCGGAATCGTATCTGAAAAAACTACTGACGCGTTTAAAAAAAAAAAGGGGGGGGAGTGCAGACGCCAATTATTGATATACAGGGAGATGTTCTTGCCAGTGAATTTGTTTTCTACAAGCTTCTGTTGACGAAGGAACTGAAGCCGGGTGGCTCTGATAGACTCTTTCCTGTCCATTTCTTGATGTTATCTTCCACACTTAAAGCGCTGTCTTCCTCTTGCACGTTTGCCTTCTACTCTTCCTTCTATCACACATTGACAGACTCTTGTATGTGGTTTCTGGATAATTTTGTTTTACGTTATAAAGGTACCAGCCCCATGTACTCGTACAATCTCAGATTAATAGCGTCTTATGACATGCGTGAGGGAGCAGTCACAGTAGTTCTATTTTTTTTCTGTCTTCTAAGAGAGCCAAGTGAACTACACATGATATAATGCGCGGTTGGCCCCGTGAACTACACATGATATAATGACGGGGTTGGCCGCGTGAACTACACATGATATAATGCGTGGTTGGCCGCGTGAACTACTCATGATATAATGCGTGGTTGTCCGCGTGAACTACTCATGATATAATGACGGGGTTGGGGACAGTTTTACCTTTTACGCGTGAATGCCACTGTCATGACAAAACTGGCAACCGACGTTTATTATGTTGTCTTTCGAGAAATAATAATTTATATCATATTTAGTCTATTTTATGATGCGTGCTTTTATCTCCAATTAGCAAGTATACACACTGAACTAAAATAGTGGGAATTTGCAGTTTATATTAAAAAATAAAAAATAAATAAAATCAATCATGATCTGCGATAGCCTATTTCAACCTTTTTATCCTGGCGAACCCTTGAAATAATTTTAAAGTCTCAAGGAACCCATGCATAAAAATATTATACCAATAGCTGATGGTACCTTAGGGTGATCAGTAATTTGTAAATACGAGCTCTTTTGCGTAGAGAATGATTTTTTTTATGTGGATCTGTTTATTTTGGCCAACTTATTAGCCTACTATGTTTTGTGTGGTTCGCCCTCCTCAAACAGGATATTAACTCTAATGAAGGACAGTAGTGTGGTTAGAAGAAACTTCAGTTTTACCTTCTTTCAATTTCCTACTTGATTTTTTTGTTTACCTGATCTATGTAGGCCTAAATGTCTGTCGTAGATTTTTGATAGGGGAATTAAGAATTGGGTTGGTCCCTTCTGAATAGATTAGAGTAAGTGATAGCCACAGTGAGAGATAATAATAGAAATAGATTTCCACGAGTGAGATGGTAGAAATTAATAGAGGCTGTCCCTGAAATCGAGAATCTTCTCTCTTTCAGCTTATCTTCTACAACAGATTTAGAGGAGTCGGACAGTCTATTATGATATATATTAATATATATATATATATATATATATATATATATATATATATATATATATATATATATATATACCACTCACATACACACACACACAAGTGACGACAGTTAGACGCACATACGTGAAAACTATGACATTGGAAATATAGATAATTGGGAACGAACTGACCGACACACTGGAATAAGTTCAAGTGAATTTTAATTATCATAATAAAATTCCATCACAACACATAAAAATTACATCAAGCATATACAAATAGTCATAAAGTCAATGAATTGCTACAAGAATGATAGACCCAGAGGTATGATCTTTTCCCTCGATGTATAGCCCACAGTCCTGTTAGAAGAAAAGTGATAGCCCCAAAGAGTCACGGATACATATGCTATAGTCTAAGATTTCCCTTTAAAGGTATGAACAGACTTTGATACTCTGATCTATCCTAAGGAAAATATTGTTAGCAACAAAAACTTGCATAAAGAAATTTAAGACAGCAAAATGGGTGCGAAAATACAACAATAAAGGAATCACTCAGTCCTGCATTCACTCTATTCAGTCAGCCGTGATCACTAGCTTGCATTCGTACTTACAGCTTTGGTAGCAACTTCTGGAAAAACAATTTTTAGGACATGCACATACAGAATCTCCAGTGGTAGTCTTGGCCAAGGGAACCCCAGTCCCGCAAAGATAGGTTGAATCCACTACTGCGGGGAACGTTTCCTTGGTTATTCTTATTTTAGGATATCTGGTTCTGTCACATTAAAATTGTCCAGGCACGAAAGTTAACAGCGAGCACAGTGTCAATAGCTTAGCTTTCTAGTAACGAGGAATGTCAGGTCGGTGCCTTCTCTCAGTATAGGACTTTATTTGGTCACACCACAACTAGTCAGAACTCCGTCGGAATGTTACTGATAGTAATATTTTACTTGCCACAAGGGCTGAAATGTACTTGAGGTTTTTCTCAGGAAGAATTAAATCTGGCTCGATGGGCCCGTTACTTCATTTAATCTTAAAGTTCATGTAATGGGTACTCTGTCGTTCTGGATGCCAGCGCAATGCCAGACAGGTTTTACTTTATACACCCAAGTCTTTAAGAAAAAAATGTTTTTGTTCTTCACAGATATTTCTCAGTACTAAAACCGTTGGTAAAGTTGGGCTACCCCAGTTTCACTGAATAAAGAGAAAACAACATATAAAATACTTATACATACTATTCCTCGGTTATAACTTACACTATAAACTGCAAGCGGAGAGCTTGACTTATCGTTTAAATCTCCCGTGAAATAAGTTATATTTCCAAAATCAGTCATCAGGAATTCGAAATACATACGTATTTCGTCAATACTCAATGATGAATCAGTGCAGTTATAAGTTAGTTTTAAAATATTCTCGACTAAATTCATTTACAGCTGCATGAGTTTAAGCTAGAAATTATAATTTATTTTGCTATCCACTGAAACACGTCATCTAGAGAATATAACAGACTTACAATTTAATTACTTCTGCACAGAAATCTAACTAGTAAAATGAAATAAGCGGTTATCACTGAATCACTCAATACTACTAGATCTATAATATATTTACCTCCAGACAGAACTACAGGTGATCGCACAAACTTAGAATTTATTCACTCATATAGTTAGTCTAGAAGCTCGGCAAAATGTCGAGTCAAACTAAGACCTTCGCTATGCAAGCTTATTTCCTTAGCACTAGCGATCTGTCTACTGCAACTGGAGTATGACTGAATGAAATCAAGTCCAAACTGCGGGGTAGATATATGAAACAGGCAAAGGATCCCACGCTATTACGAAAACCCGAAATAGCGCCGGTCTCTCTCTCTCCCCCTCTCTCTCTTAACACTTCCCATTAACTTAGACGCTGGCCATAACTGCCAAACGTCCGTCTTTAAACCTACTGCGACATGTCTCATTTCTGAGCTATGCAGATTGGCGCCTTCCACACCTCATGCCGAGAAACTAGCCGAAGAAAAACTCGTGTCCGATGAAAATGTAGACAAATGTCTGCTCTCTATGTCCGACTAGACGAATTCTCACACTATTTCGTTCACATCCAGGGACTGACATTTTACGCAATAAAATGCGTTACTAGTATGAGAAAAGAAACGGCAAAGTCAGAATGGGAAAGTTATATTTTGTCGCAAACGAACGAATGCGAAAAACAGGAAAAGGATAAAGAGCGATAATAAAGTAGAGGACACGGGAAGAAAAGAAAAGAATATAGACAATTTATTGATCATAAATCTCTATGCGACAAAGTCTTATTATAAATTTATACTCTACAAGATTCTGATGAAATATGGTATATGCAAGAGTAATTTTCTTCCGTATTTAAACTAAAAATGACTTTTTAGCCAATCTTTCTTGAAACAAACAAAAAAAAAAAAAAAACAACAACAACAACAACAAAAAAAAAAAAAAACTAGCTTACCTTTCTTGAAATTAATATCTTTCTTTCCATTTCATACATTTAAAAAACTCATAAGGTAAACATTACATTTCTGTTAAATAACTGGCTTAAGCCAAAATGAGATTTAATTTTTCGAAGGTAGGCTCGATTGATTTAATTGAAATTAAGATTGTAAATTGATTATAATTAATGGTATTTACGACATGAACATTTATTGACAATGTTTAATTGTAAATCTACTAAAAACCATAGGCCAAAGTAATTTGAATACAGATGTAGCCATTTTCTAAAAAATGTAGGTCATTTTCTACCACTGCGTGCGCCAACACAACTCGGCGCGCAAAGTTAGGAAAAAAAAATCGTTAATTTTTTTTTCAATTACGATCTCTAGGGGCACCCTTAGCGACTTTAACCTAGGGTGCGGTAGAGCCCCTGTTGAGAAACCCTGATCTGAGAGGTTGAGTCTTGGTCTTCCAGTCAGGCATATACCTTTGTCCAGGTTGTGAAAAATCTCGATGACGTCTGTAATTTGTACAATTCTGCACTGACGCAAAAACTCGACACTTGAAGTAAAACTATCCCACTCGATCCTTCATCCGATTACGAACGCACACAGAACACGAAGAAGTTTTTTTCTGGGATTGTACTGAGTTTTTTTTTTTTCCAAAGACGGAACTAGTGATTGCCACTGAAAACGAACAAAACGGAATAATCCATTCACTCAAAAACACATCCTTTTATTTTTTACCACGGTAAGTTTGGTAAATTTTACCCTCAGACTTTCGATTTTTTACTCTTATATGACTAGTGTAAAAGCCCGCCATAAAACGGGAATTAAATTCAAAAGCACCAATACCTAACGGCAATTTTACTTATTCAAAAGTATTTTTAAAAACACCACTGTGCTTCACCACAGTACACGAACTACGTAGCAGCAGCGAGGATCCCAATGTGTGTATACGGGATCACACATTCTATAAATATTTTTGTGCACACCGTCATTTGGGCATTCTTCTTTGGTAAGTGTTAATATTTTTCGGGAGAGTACATATAAGGGAAACAATACAATTAATGTCTAACCTTCAACCACAGTTGCATCCCTTAGCGTTACGCATTGACAGAAAAAGCTGGGATTGTACATATTGGATATTTTATTAATTGCCCCATTAAGTTCCCGGGGGTCTCTGATGAACCAAAGAAAGGCGACTAATAAGAGATTGTCCATTGGGCTGGCTGATTCATTACGTAAAACAAATTACTACAGAAACCATCACTGCAGAGCTCATACATGCTTTGATGCACGCTTCTTACAAGAGGGCTAGCAGCAGTGAATACCCCATTGTCGTATGTTAGGTAAATTGGTTTATTTGGCCCCTCTAAGTAAAGAGTGAATGTTGGCAGATACACGAGAATGTATAGAAATAGGTTTCACTGGTGGTAGGTTGAGGGAAAGATATTTCTCTGGAGTGAGTAGGTTTTCTCTCCATCAGCCTATCCGTACAACTGTGCTTTGTTTACAAGACAGTCTTTGCCTCCCTATCTAAAATAAGACAAGTTACTCTACACACACACACAACACTATGTGACAACAAGACACATACACCTGAAAAACTAAGGATGAATGGGTATGGGTCTGACCAACACACAAAGTTAAATTCTTTGTTGTTTATCACTAAACTTGTTACAACATCAAATAACCAAAGATAGCAAGAATCATACATATAGAGGGTAAAGAAGAATGGCGCGTTTTCACCGTAGGGAGAAACCCCCCAAAAAATAGCACTAACCCAAAGGTTGAAGGTTAGCACTAGGTTACAGAAATAAACAATCTTAGTGCAATATAAGACCAAGTAGAAAATCAAACTATCAAATTAATAGATATTTTCCAGCAAAACAACAAAACCATCACACACTCTCTCACTCAGTGGGCACCTCTCACTCTCTTACCTATTGTCTTTACCCGTGGGTCTGTGGTATCCCACAGGCTCGTTTCCAGCTCGGTCTGAAAATTCTATCTGGGTACTGGTTCCAATATAACCAAGTGAATAGTGTGAGAATCCTTGATGTTTTTTACCATTTAAGAGATGAGATACTTCTAGTATCTGGATACATCTGGTTGATCCAAATCTTAAGGATGATGGTGATTGATTTTTATATCGGCCGACTCTTTGCCAGAGTGCCGGTCCTGCACAGTGTATAACTAGGTACTCCAATTGACTACAACTGTCAGGTGTCGGGGACAAATAATGATGATATCAGGTATACCCCACTGTGGGCTGTTAAAATAATATATCCTGGATTTGGTAAGTCCAGTGGTTATAATTTACAGTCACAGAATCGGGCTAGTACACACATTGCAAATGAAAAAGACCACTGGTCGTCCACTTGGGGGATCAGGTCTGCGAAAAATACAAGAAAACATTTGTGGGAAAATGCTACCATTCTATATAACAATGAACACGAACGAGGACAAGACAATCTCTCATACGCTTTGCCAATCCTGACGAATAAACAAAATGAAAAGATACGCGTTGTTTGCCCTGCGGCCTACAGACGTTCGCTGACCGCTGATCTTGTTCGGACCGAGTCGATAATGACTCGCCCTCACAGTCTCGCGGCCGGCGGGTCACTCGTACAGTGTTTTATTTCCTCTCTCTCTCTCTCCAATACACGACACGTACAACATAATCACCTATCATTTAGTTATTATTAAATCGTCGGCGTCTGTTACTTTGTCGTATTGGCATTTAAAATTAATAGATGCTATAATGACAATAATTACAAATGAAATATAACATGTATTCTTTTCTCCCACTGTCAGTCGTCTAACGCCTCATAGTCCAGTCTGGTTAACAGTCGTTTTTTATTTCTCTCTCTCCTGGAGAGTTAAGTGCCGACTCGGTCTACGCTGTAAACATAAATACGGTCTCGTCTCAGTTATGAAGCAGTCGGTGGCGTGGTCTAATATTTTTACTTGGATATCGGTTTTCTGAAAAACCGCTACGCGTTATTTTATTTAATATTTCTTACTAGCAAGAAAAAATCTAAGTGAAGTATAAGTGTTTAACTTTAAATGGCTATCACCGTGAAATACTTCTAATACTTAGAACTATTTTCCTCTTACCAGACATGCAGAATGAAATTTCCACGAATCACTTATAAACGATATTCCCAAAAGAAAAATGGTTCTAGGACTGCGCGCTAGACTCTTTGAATTCTGACTGACCGAGATCAAAAGACCTTTTTTCTCCTAGCGGGTTTCCCATTAGAATGCCCGTGTTCAAGATCAAAGGGTACTGTGGAAGTCCTAGATTTTCCCTGAGTGAACTTCAAAGGTCTGTTCCGTTACTTCTCACATGCTGTCTAGCTGTCAAGTATTATATGATTGACAGATGAGCTCGCGTGAGTGGAACGAAGTTTAACCCTAGCGTGATTTGTTTCCTGCTATGACTGACAGGTCTAAGAAGATTGTAAACACCGCGTTTGCAAGTGTGTAAAGAAAGAGGGCGGGGACAAAAGTGTAAGCTGCAGACAGACAGGACAGGTAGTTTTAATGCATGTTTAGCTAGCAAATCAGAGAGCAGCTATTTGGTTGCAATAGGCTGTTAGATCACTGATTTACTTATTCTTTTCCATTACACGTCACACCCATGCTCTATTGTGAACGAAAAGGTCAATGCATGAATATTTCAGGTTAATTGGAGAATATCTTCTTCTGCATTCGTCCTGAAAAGGAGGTTTGTTACGTTGGGTCGCCGTTTACAGCGAGCTGCGATATTTGCGCCTTTCGGCCATACACATCCGATTTCAGCATGGCATTTTTGGGACCGGGTTTGCCTTCCCTCTTCGATCCCTACTCTCTCAACCAGACTGCAGTGATGCAGCCTGTTTCCAGGACCACCACTTGGAGGTGGAGTAGGGTCTTGGTCAGCTCTGGTTCGCTGACCCTGACGCAAGCAGTCAAGCTATGGGTCGCTGACTGCATTCATCACTTTTGCTGCGTCTTCAGTCCCATTGGAGAATATACCAAAATCGATTGACAGAGTGGTGCCTGGTTCGATTCAAGATACCACCACGCTCCAGTCTACCCAGCTTTAAATGGGTACCTGATTTATATCTTGAGTTAGAGAAGGAAAAGGCAGCGAGGAAGGAAACTGGTCACTCCATCTCTCGATGCTGGACCTAGTTTATGACGTCTCTAACACTGAACTCTTTTACGGCAGTTTCTGCTATGGAACTACCTTTTACCCAAATCGCAAGTTCTTTTATGTTTGGACATTCGCCCTAATATAACCAACGGACCATGTGTCTAGGTTGAACGGGTGTGCCTTGCAAAACGAGGTAATTTTTTTTTAATGCATGAATAAAATGGACTTCACTAGCAGTGTCTTTGTCAAAATTTCTCCTTTTTCTTTCTTCTTCTTTTCTTCAACTTTGTCTTCACTTTCATATCCTTCTCCTTTTTCTCCTTCATTTTACATCTTCTTTTTACCCTGCATCCTTGTTCAGAAACACCCCACTTCGCCTCTAATTTCTATTCCACTTGTTCGTTTGTTGATCAGGTCTCACGCTTATAAACTTATGTAGGCTATATACAGCTTAAACTTTCATCGCCGCGGACACTGATTACTATTTAAGTGATAAGAAGTAATGTATAAAAGAATATATATTTTTATATTTACATTTGCTTTAAAACGCACACAAAATATTAATAATATTTTATACATTAAAAACAGTTGTTTATAGTAATGAACATTTGAAGAAATAACAGTTTCTAAAGCAAGGGGTCTTTGAGGAGAGATTATTATTCTACTGTTTCCTCAAGCATATCGTAACATGGGACTATTATGAGGTTGTGAATGAGACAGACAACCTCATCGTGTAAAACATATTGCTACAGAAACGAGCGCTGCAAGAGTGTCTGAATACTTTGGCTTAGGTTTCCTTCACGAGGGATAGCACAGTAGAGGTTCCATGTTCCATCAGAAGTTAAAAGAAAATGAATGAATGAAATATGTGGAGCAATTTCACACTCCATGTGAAAGATGTTTAGGTCCTATCCTATATATATTCCCTGCTTTTTCTGTCAGTGCGTAACGCTAAGGGATGCAACTTTGGTTGAAAGTTAGACATTAATTGTGTTGTTTCCCTTATATGTACTCTCCCGAAAATAGTAACACTTACCAAAGAAGAATGCGCAAATGACGGTGTGCACCAAAAATATTTATAGAATGTGTGATCCCGTATACACACATTAGGATCCTCGCTGCTGCTACGTAGTTCGTGTACTGTGGTGATGCACAGTGGTGTTTAAAAAAAAAATACTTTTGAATAAGTAAAATTGCCGTTAGGTATTGGTGTTTTTGAATTTAATTCCCGTCTTATGACGGGCTTTTACACTACTGTAGTTAAGACATAATGTGCCATGCAAATCTTTGAAGTTCATAGTCATTTTATTCCTAGGTAGATTCAAGCGTGATGAGACCTGGTTTCGAATCTGGTCCCTTTATCTCGAGAAGCAAGCACTCCAAACACTCTTCCATTCAGGCGCTCACATAGCCAGCTCCGAGAAGAAAGTAAACGCGCTAAACAAATTACCTTACAAAATGCCAGTTTATTGATTTCAGCTACTTTGGTAGCTACTCTGGTATTGATGCAGGTCGACTTGCCCAGAATCGTGATGCGTTCAGAGCAGCTGTAATGGAGACAACGTTCTGGAGAGAATACGTTACATGACGTGCTACTTTCGGTGTATAAAATGTTGTTTTTATTTTAACTTCACAATGCCCATCAAAAAAAAAAAAAATGGTTCCTTAACATCCGTTCTCTATATCTGTATTATGTTAACGTTATTATTATCCCAGTGTCGTTTTATTTTTAAACAATTTTATTTAAAATTACTTGAGCTTTGTATATTTGTGACGTTTCAAATCGGTGACATTAAAAATCTTTACGCTCCAGTCATTGTAGAGAGCTGAAACTGTGAGCGCCGCTCCCTTTCTTGGTTTAGTTTGGTTTTCGTTTTAAGGACCTTCTTCATTGCACAGGGACACCTCTATTAGTGCTCCGATCGCCTCCCTTAGCAACAAACTCCGTAGCACCGACGAGATCCTAATGTGTGTATACAGGAATCACACATTCTATAAATATTCTTGTGATGGGTAGGTCCTTAATTTTTAAATTTTGCCTGGACATCGGCCGTATGGCCTACTCTTTACGATATCCAACTGCCGAGAGATTTTTAACGTGCGCAATGTGAACACGGGACTTCGCATTTTTTCGCCTTTTCCCAAGAAGGCTAAGCATCCGATTTTTCTACCCAGGAGATCAGGGGGCTGTATGACACTATTAAGAAGCACTTGTTCTGAAAAAAAGTTCAGTCAGTTGTATTCCCTGTGCTGGGAGCGAAACCGGTACCTTTAGAACTAGAAGCAGACGCTACACCTCTAAGCCACTGCTACAAGATCATTTGAATTCTAGAAACAAGGGGGCTATATGCAGTGGTGGCTCTACGCTTCATAAGAAGCGAAAAAAGACAACGATGATGAATATAGAGATGTCTTTCTTAAAAAAAAAACACTTTAAAACATTTTTTTTAGAATGGATCACCTTTGTAAGAAGAACAATACTATTTCTAAGAAAACACCATTGCTGGCAAGCGATGTTAACATAACTTTTGCTCTCACATATCAAACGATGCATACGCCACAATATTTTCTGTTACATATTTCGCTGCTCATTCATCTTACTTAATACCGGGCATCCTCGCTCTTTATTCTGACACCGCTAGTTATTTATAGATTATGCCTCGTTTTGTGGGAGATTTACCGGATAGGAATAGAACGAGGAAACCTTTTATCTGTGAACCTCGGGGAGCCGCGCTGGTGTAATGGCTACGACGTTGTACTGGCGACCAGGTGTTCATGGTTCAAACCCGGCCGTCGGCGTTTGAAGAAATGTTTACGACCGGAAATTTGACTGAATAATCTGAACGGCTCCTGCACATAAATCCCGTGTGGATGGGAAGGAGCGAAGCTCCTGACCGGGTTGGAAGGAAAGTCCACTGACCCCCCCTTCCGCCTCGCAATGACATGTCATTGGGCCGAAAGAGCTGGAAAGCTCGAGTGCCGCTGGTTATTTAAAAAAAAAAAAAAAAATCTGTGAACCTGAGCGCGTGATTTGCTATCACGTGTCAGCCGGACAAACACGAATGTATCTCGGCTAGGCGGACAAAAACCACAGTGATGATTTATACTTGTAACTGTGTACTTTCTGCTAAAATTGGCTATGGTACATACTTGAAAACCTGAAAACCAGCATTAAAATTGTTGATTGCAATGTTCGATATTTATTGGGACACAAGTGTTCCAGCTAGCATTAGCGCCCTGTAAAAATTGATGGTGCTTTAACAGATCATATTATTTGTAAAAAATCATCTCTGAAGATAATCAACATAATGCATTATAATCTGGACGTACACAGGAAACGTAATTAGAACAGACCCGGCCCTTAGGATTTTTCAAGATGGTGCGAGGCCTCGTTTTCGCCCCCCCCCCCCCCCCTCTTTCCAATCCTCGGGCCACACTGTATTGTTCTCTTGAATTAGGGTCAATTTTATGCTTTTGGGTTGGGGTTGGATCAAGCTGAGGTGCCGGAAGGCTGGCTACACAGTTGTCTTCGGCCACTTCCGAAACCTGGCAAAGACCCCACACTGCTCAGCAGCTATCGAATTATCACACTACAGAATGTCTATGGTAAATTACTTGAAAAGATAGTTACAAGACAAGTAATGAACCACCACGAAAATGCACACATCCTTCCTGATACCCTGGGTAGCTATAGGCCTATGAAAACAACATGGGGAAACGCTGGAACGTTTGCGTACGATGTGTACGAGGGATACCAGGGTAAAAGAGAAACGGTGGCTGTCGCAATTGACCTAGAGGATGCTTATAACAGTGTGGACTTTGCAACACTAATAGACTGTATAATGGCTTGTGGTGTAAACCCTTGGATTAATAGAGAGATCAGTTGCATTTCGCTTGGGAACTTGGACATCAGAACCAATGTGCATTTGCCCGGGACTACCCCAGGGTTCTCCACTATCACCAGTGCTGTTTAACATCTACACAGCAGAAGTAGCAAGCTTTCAACCAACAGAACTAGGACGAACATTAACTGTCGCAAATGACATACTCATGTATAGAACTGGCTCTGACAGACATGAAATGGCCCAAGGCATACAAGAGACACTACAGGCGGTTTCTAAATGGTGTGAGGAAAGCGGATCAAAGGTCAATCCCAATAAAGCCTGTGTGATGTGGTGCTCTTTGAACAACTCCATAGTGAAAGCAGACCTTCCAGACATCACTTTCAATGGGCAGAACATTGAAAGGCAAGACAGGCTGAAGTATCTGGGAGTAACGTTTGATCGTGGGCTATCGTTCAAGTACCATGTCGAACTGATTACACAGAAGTTCAAGCGAGGACTGGCAGCCTTAAAAGCAATGGCTGCTGCGCGCTTGGAACAGAGACTATTGCTTCTCCTGTATCATCAGCTCGTGATTTCAATAATCGAGTACGGGCTAGGAATACTCACGATGTCAGTGTCACAATGTGAACGACTAGAACGCATTCAAAATGAAGGGATGCGACTAGTTTTGGGCTGTGCGCGTTATACCTCCATTGTGACAATGAGATACATGCTCGGATTGCTGTCAGTTAGATCCAGATATGCGATGGCCCAGGCAAAAGCCTATATACGGGTAACCACCGACAAAAGACACCCTCTTCGTAGCTGACATCAAAGGAGCAAGAATAAAGAGGGGGATGTCATGGATGGCACAGGCAGAGGCTACGATTGGTCAGGTGACCAGGGTTGAAAATGTATCCAAAAGGGAAGAGTGGAGTAAGTCAGGGGAGAACTGTCATCAGCCTTGGCAGAGACTGCAGATCTTGGAGCAATGGAAAAGCGGAGCTTGAGCTTAACCAGCTGATAAGTGATCATGATGGGGAGGATGACGCCATTGTGTGCACTGATGGGTCTGTGGTGCGTGGTGAGAAATCAGGATGGGGCTTCTCTGCGAGAATAAAGGGTAGGATCGTCGCTGAACAGAGTGGAGCCTACATGACAACAACCTCCAGTATGAGAATGGAGGTAGAGGCAGTTACTGCAGCACTGAGTTGGCTGTCTGAAACTCCATCAACCAGGGCAGTTATATTGTCGGACTCTCAAGCTATGCTTCGGAAAGTTCAGAACGGATGGCTGCTGCAGTAATGGAAAACATCAATACAGGGTGTCCATAAAAGATTGTACCCTTTTCAAAAAATTTATTCTCGGCCCCATGACGTGGTACGAGGATGCTTTCTATAAAAAAAAAGTAAGATAATCTCTGCAAGTTTTTAAGCATACCTTAAAAAGACTAAAAAAAAAAAGTGCGCGTGCGCGCAGCGGGTATTTCAAGTGAAACTTTCGCAGTTGAGTTGCAACCGGTAATTGTTACATGTCTCTCCACACACTGGTCAAGTAGGTGAAAAAAATAAGAAATAGGTACACTATTTTTGAGTCTTTCTAAGGTATGCTTAAAAACTTGCACAGATTATCTTACTTTTGTGATAGAAAGCTTCCTTGGACCACATAATGGGGCCGTGAATAATTTTTTTAAAAAGGGTACAATCTTTTATGGACACCCTGTATAATCCTCCAGTCTTCAAGAACTGGTCATGCAGGGGTACGTGGCAATGAGAGAGTTGACAGACTGGCCTCGAAAGCACCCATAGTGGGGACACTGGACACGGATAAGAGAGAGATACTAAGAGCAATTAATGATCGCCTGCTGGATAATGACACTGCAATGGATGAATCAACAAGGCTGAGACTATTGGAGTTTGGCATCAAACGTGGGACTAGCAGAGATGGACGTGAGAGAGGATGCATCCGTCGTGTGTACAACCAGCGTGCTACAGGTATAATTAGCATTCATACTCTTAGACATTTCCTGAGGGAGACTGAGCACCTATGGGTTTGCCCAGAGTGCAGTGAAGTCGATTCTGATTAACAATAACAATAACAATCATGCTATAATTTCCCGCAATTTCTTGTCTTGTCATGATTTTCCTCTATTATAACGCAATAATATACTGTTCAACTGTTTGGTCATAATTGGGATATATTGTGTAATTTCCCCCCCCCCCCCTTTCCACAATTTCGGCGTCCTCTTAAGACGGTGCCCGGGGTGCCGGCCGCACCGCTTGCGCCGCCCAAGAGCCGGCTCTGATTAGAAATCAGACAGAAACCAGCTTGGATAATTATAAACAGCGTCTAATAAGTTACGGCGGATGTATTGCATCGAGACGTAGGCGATCACGTTCCTCCACAATCTCGATTTGTGATGTCTTTCATTTGTGTGTGCTCTTTTTTTTTTCAATTATATTTTTTAATGCATGCGCCTAACGGCAGATTACATAAAATGATAATGAACGCTTGTTCAAAAAGTAAGTCAACGTGTGAATATTCAATCCTTGTACATTTTGTGTGCCCCTTATAGTTCCTGGGACTGTCTGTCGAGGCAAAGAATAGGACTACGGCTTCTTCAGGAATGTCGTAAGCGACGACAAATAGGAAGTTTTTCATGATGCTGGTAACCTTGTCATGTAAAATAAAGTGCTGCAAATCAGTACCGGACCACGGGGACACTTTGGTTAGAGATTACGGTCACGAGTGGACCGGCCGCTATGGTACGCTGATATTGGTTGTTTTCTGGTTCCTGCCCATTGTTTGTGATGTTGTTACATTTGACAGTCATTTCCTTTTCCTGCCACGCGCCTATAAGCGTTAGGACTTGACGCCTTCAGGGAAGTGCCTAGTTTTAATTTTTATATTAATTTATATATTTTTTTAGGTTCTTATGTGTCCTATCTAACCTTCACTTTCTTTCCTTTCCCTGACGAAGGCCTTGTGGCCGTAACGTTGGCTATTTTCTTATTCTTTTGTCCTCGTAAGACGAATCACCTTTTTTCGATTTTTTTTTTCCACACCCATCCATTGTATTCCACGTCTTACCGCAGTTCCCCTCAACTTCCTCGACCTGTTACATTTGACCGCTTGACACGATTTAGATTTTCCTGTTGTTGTGTGGCTTGTTGATTTGGTCTGAATTTAGATGAGATATTCGTTTTTTTTTTTTTTTGGTGGTTTGTTGGAGTTAGTCTGAAGTTTAGATGAGATGTTTTTTTTGGTGGCTTGTTGGAGGTGGTCTGAAGTTTGGATGAGATATTCTTTGGTTTTTTTTTTATGTGGCTTGCTGGAGTTAGTCTGAAGTTTAGATGACAGATTATTTTTTTTAGTGGCTTGTTGGGGGTGGTCTGAAGTTTGGATGAGTTATTCATTTCTTGGTGGCTTATTGGAGGTAGTCTGATGTTTGGATGAGATATTCTTTTTTCTTGGTGGCTTGTTGGATGTGGTCTGAAGTTTAGATGAGATATTGTTTTTTGGTGGCTTTTTGGAGTTAGTCTGAAGTTTGGATGAGATTTTTTTTGTGTGGCTTGTTGGAGGTGGTCTGAAGTTTGGATGACATATTTTTTGTGTGGCTTGTTGGAGCTGGTCTAAAGTTTGGATGAGTTATTCTTTTCTTTGTGGCTTATTGGAGGTAGTCTGAAGTTTGGATGAGATATTCTTTTTTTTTGGTGGCTTGTTGGATGTGGTCTGAAGTTTAGATGAGATATTGTTTTTTGGTGGCTTTTTGGAGTTAGTCTGAAGTTTGGATGAGATTTTTTTATGGGTGGCTTGTTGGAGGTGGTCTGAAGTTTGGATGAGTTTTTTATATGGTGTCTTGTCGGAGTTAGTCTGAAGTTTGGATGGGAAATTCTTTTTTTTTGGTGGCTTGGAGTTAGTCTGAAGTTTAGATGAGAAATTCTTTTTACTTTTTTTCTGGTGGCTTGCTGGAGGTAGTCTGAAGTTTGGATGAGCTATTTTTTTGGTGGCATGTACGAGATGGTCAGAAGTTTGGATGAGATATTGTTTTAGTGGCTTGTTGGAGGTGGTCTGAAGTTTGGACGATATAATTTTGGTGGCTCTTGGAGGTGGTCTGAAGATTGGATGAGCTATTTTTTGGTGGCTTGTTGGATATGGTCTGAAGTTTGGATGAGCTATTTTTTTGGTGGCTTGTTGGAGATGGTCTGAAGTTTGGATGAGATATTTTTTTTAGTGGCTTGTTGGAGGTGGTCTGAAGTTTAGACGACATAATTTTGGTGGCTTGTTGGAGGTGGTCTGAAGTTTGGACGACATAATTTTGGTGGCTTGTTGGAGGTGTCGGCGTGATGATGACCACATCACGCCTAGTGTGCATAACACCATATTCCCAATATGCCTACATGGGCGTGTAAACGGGATCCTTGTTGGAGGTTGTCTGAAGTTTGGACGGCTAATTTTGGTGGCTTGTTGGAGGTGGTCTGAAGTTTGGACGACATAATTTTGGTGGCTTGTTGGAGGTGGTCTGAAGTTTAGATGAGATATTTTTTTGGTGGCTTGTTGGAGATGGTCTGAAATTTGGATGAGATTTTTTTTTTGGTGGTTTGTTGGAGGTGGTCTGTACTTTGGACGACATAATTGTTGTGGCTTGTTGGAGGCGTTCTGAAATTTAAACGAGATATTCTTGATGACTTGTTGGAGGTGATCTGTAGTTTGAACGGGATATTCTTGATCGCTTGTTTTGATGATATAATTTCGGTAGCTTGTTTAATATAGTATGAGGTTTTGAAGATATAATTTTGATGGCTAGTTGGAGATGGTACGAAGACTGAAGGATGTACATTTGGTACCTTGTTGAAGATAATATGAAGATTTGACGATATAATTGTGGTGCTTTGTTGAGGGTGTTCGAAAAATGGGAGAGGTATTCTTGGTGGCTTGTTCGAGGTGGTCTGTTGTTTGAACGAGATATTCGTGGGCGTTTATTTCCCAAACATGCAGCAAACGTTTACATTTGTGTTGACCATTTTGTTGTTGTTAATTGTTTTTTTTATCGCTTCTGTTTCTCATTTTCCACTGTAACTTACTGGAGGAAAAGCTTTTCTTGCCTAAAATTTTACAATCTATGTGCGGTTTTGCAATCTATCTGGCGTTTTTCACGAGCACTCCCGCCTGAAAACTTGACTAGCTTTACGCATAGACCAAAAGAACAGTACATACCATGAGCGATAGCTGAGAAATCAAACGTTCTTAGCTAAACAGTTGAGCATCTGGGATAATTATTGTCACAGCCTTGTTCACAGTTTACCAAATCTATGGACGATCAGTCAGAGATAATTTTATTGCTAACGGGAGACGCGGAGTCTAGGAACATTGTAAGAATGAGCATCAGGAATTATGTCGAGGCAATCGCTCCACGTCAAAGAATGAGAAAGAGAAGACTCAAGATGAGGGCAGGACTTGGATCTTGGCGAGAAAAGGATACAATTCAGTGCTTTTCTCCACTAAACTTGCAACCTTCTAGCAGAAGCAAAGAGTTCTAAAGTGATTAACAAAAAAATTACAGTATTAAAGTAAAAGCCAGTATTGAAGACGATGGCGATGGATAGGACACACACTGAGGAAACCTGCTGATAGCATTACAAGGCAGTCCATGTTCTGGAACCCCCAGGGCAAGATAAGCAAAGGTAGACCAAGAAGCACATGGAGAAGAGAGCTGGAAACAGAGGTGAAAATGATAAGGAGAACGTGGAAAGAACTTGAGATGATGGCACGTGACAGGAGGACTTGGCATGTGTTTGTTGAAGGCCTATGCTCCTTTGGGAGTGGAGGGTTATGAATGATTGAATGAAAGTAAAAGCCACGAGCTTATTGTCAGTACTGTAAGATAGCTCAAAGTTATTGTCAGTACTGTAAGATAGCTCAAAGTTATTGTCAGTACTGTAAGATAGCTCAAAGTTATTGTCAATACTGTAAGATAGCTCAAAGTTATTGTCAGTACTGTAAGATAGCTCAAAGTTATTGTCAGTACTGTAAGATAGCTCAAAGTTATTGTCAATACTGTAAGATAGCTCAAAGTTATTGTCAGTACTGTAAGATAGCTCAAAGTTATTGTCAGTACTGTAAGATAGCTCAAAGTTATTGTCAGTACTGTAAGATAGCTCAAAGTTATTGTCAATACTGTAAGATAGCTCAAAGTTATTGTCAGTACTGTAAGATAGCTCAAAGTTATTGTCAGTACTGTAAGATAGCTCAAAGTTATTGTCAGTACTGTAAGATAGCTCAAAGTTATTGTCAATACTGTAAGATAGCTCAAAGTTAAGTTAACCTATTATAAAGGTAAAGGTAGTCCCATAGCAGATACTGCCGTAGGGATATGATGTTTAGAGACTTCATTATACTAGGACCGCAGAACTGTGAAATCGGCCTGCTAAGAGTGGAATGATGATGTCGTGGATTTTTGATACGGGGATTAAGACTTGGGTTGGTCCCTTCTGATTAGATACACAGTGATAGCCACAGTGAGAGATAATAACAGAAATAGATTTCCACGAGTGAAATGGTAGAATCAATAGAGGCTGTCCCTGAGAACTCGAGAATCTTCTCTCTTTCTCAGCCTATCTTCTACAACAGATTTAGAGGAGTCAGACAGTCTAGTGACAACATATATTAATATATATGAACGTACCACTCAGGTGCACGCACACAAGTGACGACAGTTAGACGCACAGACGTGGGAAAAACTATAACAGTGATTATACAGATAATATGGGAACGAACTGACCGCCACACTGGAATAAGTTTAGTTGTAGTTTAATTATCATATTAAACTTACGTCATAACATATAAAATTTCATCAAAAAACATATACACATAGTCATTAAAAAAATCAAGGAATGCTACAAGAATGATAGACCCGTTGGTATGATCTTTCCCCTCGATGTATAGCTCACAGTCCCGTTAGAAGAAAGTGATAGCCCCAGAGAGTCACAGATACATATGATTGAGTCTACGATTTCCCCTTTTTAAGGTATGGACAGACTTGATACTCTGGTCTATTCTAAGGGAAAATATTGTTAGCAACCAAATCTTGCATAAAGAAGGTTAAGACAGCAAAATGGGTGCCAAAATACAACAATAAAGAAACTCAGACCTGCATTCACTCTATTCACTCAGCCGTGGCCACGTGCTCTCTTGCATACTTACAGCTTTGGTAGCAGCATCTGGCAACATAATTTTTAGGACATGCATATACAGAATCTTCAATGATAGCCGTGGCCAAGATAACCCCAGTTCCAAAAAGACGGGTTGAATTCACTGCTTCAGGGAACGTTGTCTTGGTTCTACTATTTTTAGGATATCTGTTTAAGTCACATTAAAATTGTCCAGGCACGTACGTTAACAGCGAGCACAGTGTCTAAATGGCTTAGGTTTCTAGAAATGAGGAATGTCAGGTCGATGTCTACTTTCAGGAAAGGACTATATTTGGTCACCACACCACTAGTCAAAAACTCCGTCGGAATGTTACTGACGTTAATATGTTACTTGCCGCACGGGCTAAAATGTACTTGAGGTTTTTCTCTGGAAGAATCAAATCAGGCTCGATGGGCCCGTTACTTCTTTAAAATCTTTAAAGTTCTTGTAAAGGTTATAGACCAAGTCTTTAAGGACAGAATGTTTTTGTTCTTCACAGATATTTACTCTGTACTTAACGCTGGCAAAGTTTCGGTTAACCCCAGTTTTCTTCACTAAATAGAGGAAAAAACACATATAAAATAATTATACATACTATGTACTCGTTATAACTTACATTTTAAACTGCAAGCGTACAGCTTGACTTATCATTTAAAACTTCCCGTGAAATAAGTTATATTCATAAAATCAATCATCATGAATTAGGAATACATACGTGCCCCGTCAATACTCACTGATGTAGCATTTCAGTTATAAGTTAATTTTAAAATATATTCTCGTCTGATTACACTAGTCAACAACCAAAATGTACCAGAAATGAAAATAGCTGATCTTAACTAATTTTGGTGTGCTGAAAACGAAAATGACATTAAAACATGTTGATTGGCTCTAGTTTTCAAGATATATGCTACTAGTTTATTTAATTACGGTCAATTTATATATATGACGCAACTGTTGTAGGCGATTGCATAATTTTTTTCTAATGACCAATAAGAATGTAACTAGAAGTTGATGATGCAATCCTACCTATGATTACATCACCTTTGTGTATAAATATCTTATCTCTGATAAAATTTTGCCATTAGTTAGTGCATTTGTCCTTATCAAAAGTATCGTAGTTAGAAATGCCTAGGACATGTGTGAACAGTGCTAATAATTTCGGTTATATATGTGGTGAGGTGACATTTGTATCACAAAAACGAAATATAACTAAAGTGATTAAGAAGGCGTACAGTTTGTATTTTGGCTGCAGAATAGGAGATCAAGATAAGAGCTGGGCGCCACACATATGCTGCAATACTTGTGCAGCACATCTTAAACTGTGGTTGACTGGCAAAAGGCAAGCTATGCATTTTGCAGTCCCAATGATTTGGAAAGAGCCCACTGATCATCTCAACAACTGTTACTTTTGCATGGTCCCTCCAAGTGGGAAAGGCATATCAAAGAAGAAAAAATGGACTCTGGAATATCCAAACATCCCCTCTGCAATACGTCCGGTACCACATGGCGATGACCTACCAGTTCCCAAAGTGCCAGAATCATTTTCAGCTGCTTCCACTGATGAAGAAGAGGACATTGGTGGTCCTGATCCATCAACCTCAAGCTACCCAGATTTTGAGCAAACTACATCCACTAAACCACACTTAATAACCCAAGGTGAACTGAATGATCTTGTAAGAGATCTGAATTTACCGAAGAACAAGGCGGAGCTTTTGGGTTCCAGATTGCAACAGTGGAATCTCCTGGCAGAAGATGTTATAATTTATGTGTATAGGAACCGCCAGAAGCCGCTTATTACATTCTTTTTCAAAGAGGGTGACCTTTCCGCATGCTACAACATTTATGGTTTAATGGCAGCCCTCAAAATCAATTACATACCGGAAGAGTGGAGGCTTTTCATTGATTCATCCAAGACGAGTCTTAAAGCTGTTTTGTTGAATAATGGTAATGTGTTACCGTCAATTCCATTTGGTCACACAGTTCATATGAAAGAAACGTATGAAAACATTAAGCAGCTTTTGAAGTGTATAAACTACGATCATCATCATTGGTCACTTTGCGGTGACTTAAAAGTGGTCGCTCTTTTGCTTGGACTACAGGGTGGATACACCAAGTACTGTTGCTTTCTCTGTGAGTGGGATAGCCGTGCATGAAGTGACCATTACATCAGAAGACATTGGCCAATCAGGCAGTCATTGCAGCCTGGCAGTAAGAACGTTGAGAACCCAGCAATTGTCGACAACAGCAAGATTTTGTTGCCACCCTTGCACATTAAGCTGGCTCTCATGAAAAACTTTGTCAAGGCAATGGAGAAAACAGATGAGGCTTTCAAATACCTCATCAGAAAATTTCCAAGACTGAGTGAAGCTAAAATAAGAGAGGGAGTATTTGTTGGTCCGCAAATTCGAAAACTTCTTCATGATGACGAGTTTCTTTGCGTGTTGCATGGGAAGGAAAAAGCAGCATGGCTAGCATTTAAATCAGTGGTGGACAATTTGCTTGGAAACAACAGATCTGATAATTACAATGAAATTGTAGAAAATCTCCTTCTGAAGTATAAGAGTCTTGGCTGCAACATGTCTTTGAAAATTCATTTTCTAGATTCTCATCTGGATTTCTTTAAGTCAAACTGTAGAGCAGTCAGTGATGAGCATGGTGAACGATTTCACCAGGACATTGGTGCTATGGAGACAAGGTATCAAGGCTATTGGAGCCCTTCAATGCTTGCTGTTTACTGTTGGACTGTGACAAGAGACACCTCATCGATTGACTACAAGAAGCAAGCAAAGAGAGCTCAAACAGCGACTGAATAATGACGGAATGGGTTCAAATGTGCCTTTTTAAAACATTATATGTGAACTTTAAATAATGTTTTTATTTTTTCTATCATTTTATGTTGAAATATCAATTAATTGAGTATGTAACCACAATTTTTATAATGCTAAAGTAGAAAGACTAGCTGTTCACCCCAGAGAATTAAACAAGCATACATTATTTGTACTACTGTAATGTAAATTCATCATTAAAAAATAACCAGAGCCAATTGGTGAATTTCATTATGATATTTGAAATCAGCATGTCAAAATCAATAAAAACTGGTATATTTAATTTCTGGTACAAATAACTTTTGAAAATTTGTTGACTAGTGTTATTTAGCAGTAAAATCAAATTCATTTATAGCTGCAGGATTTTGAGCTAGAAATATAATTTATTCTGCTTTCCACTGAAACACGTCACTAGAAAATAATACAGACTATATTTTAATTCTCTCTTCACAAAAGAACTAGTGAAAAATAGGCGATTCAACACTTAATTACTCACAAAATATTAGATACTTAATATAATATTTACCTCAACACAGAACTACGGTATCACAACGAAACTAAGAGTCTCACTTATAAGTTTAAGTATCTAGAACGAAGTGACCACGTCTACTGCAAATGGAGAATGAGTGAAATCAAGTTTAAAACTCTGGTTAATATCTTAAACCAGACAAAGATCCCACTATTTCCAAAAACCCGATCTCTCCCCTTTCCTAACACCTACGTACCTTAGACGCTGGACATAACATGCCAAACGCGTCTTAGACACCTCACGCTACGAAACTGTCTGAGAGTGCCGTGACAGAGGAAAATACCAGACAAATGTCTCATTCTGCGCCGTGCAGGTGTCGGTTTTCACACCTCACGCCGAAGAAACGTTCGTGTCAGGTGAAAACGCTAGACCAAAAGTCTGCTCCTATGTCTGAGTATGAAACATAATCACACATCTCGTTTGACTGCAGCGACTGACACGTTATATAATAACATGCGTGAGCGTTTCTAAATGAGAAAAGAAACAGGCAAAAGTTTGAATGGGAAAATAGTAATGTTTATAATCGCAAACGTATGAATGCGAAAAACACAGGAAAAGGATAAAAGAGCGATAATAAAGTGGAGGACACGGGTAAAAAAAGAAAGGAAATATAGAAAATTTATTGATCATAATCTCTATGCGACAGAACGTCCCCCCTTTAAGATATGGAAGCACTCCATGTCTACGTTATGGAAATAAATTTCCTATATCCGTAGCTTCAGGGTGTCTGTCCTCTTCCCTCTCATCTCCCCCCTCTGTCTCTCTCCAATTCCTGCTCAAGTCTACTCCCCAAGTTTCCTTTCTCTGGAATGTCTCCCATGCGCGCTTGAAAGAGCGTCGCCGCTTCTGACATTTTTGAAAGATTCCGTGTGATTGCAGTGGAATTTCCCTTCCACTATCGTCATCTTCGTCAGTTTTGGCGATCGCCAGGAGATGGTCGGAGGTTGGCACCGGTCTTTCCAAGAATTTCTTTAACAGATTTAAATGGAAAACCTTCTCCTTTCCTTGAATAGAGATCTGGTAGTTAGCCTTAGAAATCTTTTTCAGGACGGTAAACGGCCCTTGCCATCCGATCATCAGTTGGTTGTTCCCGGTAGGGAGTAACACCAAAACTTTATCTCCTGCTTCCAGTTCTCTTTCTTTCGCGACTTTCCTGTATCGGTTAGCGTGCTTTGTGCGTGCTCGCTTAAAGTTGGTCGTTGCTAGATATCATCCTAGTTTCAACCTTTCCTTTAAATCCGACACATATTTACTTGTTGAGACAACTGTCTCATCAGCCTTCTGTTCTGTCAGCGACCAAAGTAAGGCTTCGAGCGGGTCCTTAATGGGTCTGCCGAATAAAAGCGTTGCTGGCGGAAATCCTGTGGACGTATGAGGAGATTCTCTGTAGCCAAATATAGCTGCAGGGATACAAAGATCCCAATCGTCAGGTTTCACTTGTGCCAGTTTACTTAACATCATGTTGAGGTTTCCGTTAACACGTTCCACGAGCCCATTTCTGGCCGGAGTATATGGCTTAGTGTAGATGTGTTGGGTCCTCAAGATCTTAACGATCTCATCCATCAACAGGTTTCGGTATGGAGATCCGTTATCCGTCAGCACTTGCTGAGGGAATCCCAACCGAGTGAAAATCTGCACGAGGGCTTCTGCGACAATGCTTGGCATCTGCGCATGTTAGCGGGATGGCTTCTGCCCATAAAGTGCATGTGTCGACTAAGGTCAGGATGAACCTGTTCCTTCTGTTAGTCCTATCTAAGGGTCCTAAAATGTCGATCATAACCCGTTCGAATGGTGTTCCCACTATTGGCATTTCACCCAAAGAGACTGGGTGTGTCCGTTGCTTGGGTGGTACACGTTGGCACTGGGCACATGATTTGACATACCTGATAATATCAGTATTTACTCCTGGCCACCAATAATGAGTAGTTATCCGTTGGTTTGTGGCGTTCTGTCCCATATGTCCGCTGAAGGGAAGAGAGTGCCCCATTTCTAGGATTTGGCTTCTGTACTGTTTCGGTACTAGGAGCTGATTGTAACCTTGGTCAGGCTTGCCCGTTCTGCGATAAAGTACGCCATCCTTAGAAAAAATGTCCCCGCGCTGTCTGAGTTCCTTAGCCATGGGCAGTTTCCTAAAGCAGGGTGCCAAAGTAGGGTCCTTTTGTTGCGCTTCTTTAAGTTCCATGGGTAACAAATTAGGCGCAGGCTCCCGTTCCTTCTTGGTTTGCCCTCTTGTAGTTACTGCTGCCACAATCGGCTCTTCCGGTTTCCCAATAAACACGTATCTACCGTCAAGTATGACTGGGTAGATGGGGTCATCCATAACAGCCGCTTTGATCACACCTCTGACAAACTCAGAGTGGATCTCCACCAGTGCGATGGGAAGCGCTGTCGGTGCCTCACTCTTAAGAACTCCACAAAGTTCGACGGTCTCTCCTGTCTCTTGACCGGGTTTAACCAGGTGTCTGGCAACAATGCAATCATAAGAAAGCCCCGTATCAAATAAACAAAAAGTTTGAGAACCGTTCAATATAACAGTACCTCGCGTTGAGGGTCTCTCTCCCTGAGGTTGGGAATCACTGTCAATAATTCCGTCTTGCGAGACTGTTAGCAAGCATCCGATGCATTTAGGTTCGGTGTGCTCGCCCTGATCATTAGTCCCGTGCGCAGGGGTTTTCCCTTTGTCACCTTGTCCTTTCTGGCCGCACTGCCATGTAGGGCGGTCGGGTTGATCAGACTGTTTACTGTGGTTGGGGTACTTGTTTTTGTAGTACTTGGATTTTTCAGGAGGGGAGTTTTGAGGTCCAGTTTCTCTGTGGTTATTCTGATTAGAGGCATGAGAAGATTGGTCTAGATTATTCTTCCGAAAATGCTCTTCTGTCGGTTTACGTTTTGTGGCCGGCAGTTCGGCCAGCGCATTTTGATAGCGCTCAGATTTTTCTAAGATGTCTTCAAGCTTTTCTACACCCTGCTCAGCTAGAAATCTCCGGGTATCAGCAGACAAAGTGTTCTTTATTTGTTCTGTTATAACAAATTCCTCAAGACTTTCATAGGTAGAGGGGAGCTGTGAACGTTCAAGGCACTTTGTCAAGTATCCCTTCAAACGAGACGAGAACTGCTGAAAAGTTTCAGAGCTCTCCTTCCTGCTGTTGCGAAACAGTTGCAAAAATTTGCGAGCATTCATTTCAAAGCGCTCCACTAACGCTTTCTTCAACACATCATAGTTGTCTTGTTGGCTGCTTTCCAGTTTCGCGTAAACATCATACGCACTGCTTTTCA
This sequence comes from Oreohelix idahoensis, assembly GCA_024509875.1. NCBI lineage: Eukaryota > Metazoa > Mollusca > Gastropoda > Stylommatophora > Oreohelicidae > Oreohelix > Oreohelix idahoensis. Next base: position 767,160 of record JAMPIV010009815.1, on the reverse strand, counting down.
GCGCCCGAGAAAGCTTCATATTCCAACGCGACCTCTCTAAACCGTACAGAGTTGCAATTTTCTCAAATTTTTCTAGATACGTGTCAATCTTCTCATTAGGACAAGGGAAAGATTCTAGCGGAAAAGACATAGCAGTGAGATGAGTAGATTGTGCGCTAGGATGATCAGTTACAGAGGAATGAGAAGAAGACTCTCCATTGCTGGAGATAGAGGCAGCACCACGACTTTGGAATTCTAGAGTTTTAAGAGCCAACTCATGCTGTCTCTCTTCCCTCTCCTTCTCATGCTATCTCTCCCTCTCCTTCTCTCTTTCCTCATGCTGTCTCTCCTTCTCTCTTTCGTTCGCCCTACGAATTTCCATTTCCTCATCCATCTTCCTCTGCTGTAAAAGACGATCTTCCGCTTCTTTCCTCCTAATTTTTTCTTTTTCCTCTTTAGCTTCAGCTGCTTTCCTCTCCACATCATATCTCTCAAGTTCGTCCCTGACGAAAGCTTTCGCTTCGTCGCCGTCCAAACCCTCTTCCATTGCTTCCTGTCTTAACATCTGCCTCAGTTTCGCCCTCTCGGCCATAATAAATCAGTGACTGAGACTACTCAAGGAAGAAAAGAAGAAAAAGGATACACTGGTTTCTTACCACTTACGAGAAAAATACCAAACAAAAGATGATATATTTTAACCTGGGATACCTCCTCCAAAATATATAGTGTCTAACTATCACTACTATTAATCGGCAATAAAGCACCTAATGCAGACGACTACTCCAAATAAATGGTAGTAAGATTACTCCCTAAAAAAATAAGTTGCTACAGTGGAAACAAAATAATTATTGCAAAAATTATAAGAGAAAAAAAAATCCCTTAATTTTTAATCCACTATCAAGTTCACCCCTGAAGTCAGTTCACGCTTGATATGAATCAAATAAGATATGAAACAATGCGATATGAAATTAATGTAACTAAAGTACATGAATATCTCACAAAAAGAGAAAGAAGAGAGAAAAAAAAATAGTACAAGAACGCAAGGATAACTAATTAACACAATTATTACATTACTTGATTATTCTGCTCTAAGTAACTTTGTACGTTGGCAAGACAATTAATGTCCAAAACAAATTTGCAATAATACAATCATACTCCAAACTATCCGTGTTAGGAGTAGATTTCTGGTATGGTATTAATATAGCAATCTTAATTAATGTGAATGTGCCTTCCAGAACAATAACATGATGTTTTAGTTGGAAATTGTTCATGTCTGTAAGTAGTATAACACTGTTCAATGTGCCACTGGTTAAAGTGAATAATGATTATCTCAAAGTCGTTTAAATCACAAATGTTAATATGAATGATTTGGAAATCAACTTAGTGTTCATGTACTCATCGCCCGTTGTCATAATGACTACTAGTGGGTAAACACCATGGCTTCACACATATATAATATAAAGTCAATTAACTAAATATATATGAATTTTCAGGTTCGAGCTGTGGGCATCTCGATAAAGCATCTGCGACCACATTTGCAGACCCTGGTATTGCCTCGATTTCATACTGAAAAGGTTGAAGCAGGATGGCGAACCGGGCTAGCTTTGGGTTCTTGTGATTCGCCTTCTTCAATGAGGAAAGGGATTTCTGGTCCGACTGTATGATGAAAGGGGCGCCCAACAAATATCGCTCCAGCTTGACTACCGCCCAGATAACAGCAAGCAGCTCCCTTTCTATAACTGGGTACTTCCTTTCTGCATAATTGAGCTTTCTGGATATGTAGAGGGTTGGATGTAAGCTTCCCTCGAACTCTTGCATCAGTGATGCGCCGATACCTTTTGAACTAGCATCTGTGCGGAGATAATAAGTCAGATATGTATCTGGTAACCTCAAAATAGGTGGTACAGAAAAAATATTTTGAACATAATTTAACGCAGCCTGGCACTCTGGTGTCCAGTGCACGTGGTTCGGTAAGCCTTTTTTAAGCAAGGCAGAGAGGTCTGCAGTGATTGAAGACAAGTTCGGTATAAATTTACTATAATACTGAATCAAGCCGAGAAGACTACGAACTTGCTTCTTAGTAGTGGGCACAGATAATTTTAGGATTTTGGAAACATTCTGTGGCACGGTCTGAAGAAAACCGTGACCCACCTTATGTCCCGAGAATGAAATTTCCTCAAAGGCAATAAAGATCTTTGAGGGCTTGGCTGTTAGGTGATGGAGACGTAAAGTGTCCAGAAGAGAATGTAAACCTAAGAAGTGCTCCTCCCAAGTGGAACTGAATAGACAGATGTCGTCTATATATGTGATTATATCGGACCGATGAGAGAGAATTTTTCTCATCATACGGACAAACGTTGCCGGGGCGTTCATAAGTCCGAATGGCATTACGTTCCACTGATAAAGACCCTGTTGTGTAGCAAAGGCAGTGAGTGGTTTAGCTCTGTCAGTCAAGGGAACTTGCCAGTATCTCTTGGTAAGGTCAATTTTAGTAAAGAAAAGAGACTTGGTGAGACGAGACAAAAGATTTTCAAGTAGGGGTAAGGGTTCAGCATCGAAGACTGTGATGTTATTCAGCTTCCGGTAATCTACACACAATCTGATATTTTTGTCTTTCTTACGAACGATGACCATAGGTGATGAGTAAGGGGCATTGGAAGGTTCTATAATTCCTAAATTAAGCATTTGTTTTAATTCTTCTTCAACCTGGTGCTGGTAGTGAATAGGGACAGGATAGGGGCGTAGACGAATTGGTCGATCATCTGTAAGGACGATGTCATGCGAAATAACTGTTGTACGACCTGGGATGTCTGTGAGGACATCTGGAAAAGATTCTAGAAGACTAGAGACTTGGGAATGTTGTTCAGAAGACAAAGCTGGACAAATAGCGACATCCTTCCATGTCTCAGTCGATTGAAGAGGAAAGACAGGTAAGTTCATGGGAATATCCGGAAAAGAGGATTCTTCCTCCTGAATTACCGATAGCGCCGAGTAGTGAGTAGCAGGCCTAAGGTGCTCATCAACTGCTTGAAAGATGGCTTGAAGATGTTCCGGTCTTGTGTGGAATTCTTTAAGCATGTTTATGTGAAAGGTCTTCCTTTTCCCTTTTATATCTAAGATGTAGTCAACATCAAAAATGCGTGACAACACTTTATATGGGCCATTCCAAGCAATTAAAAGTCTATTTTCTTTCCTTGGAAGCAATACAAAAGCTTCATCGCCAGGTAATAGTTGACGTAATCGTCTATTACGATTTTGGAACTGGCGTGATGTTGCTTTAGCAGCCTCTGAAGAAGCTGTAGCCAGTTGGCAGGCATCTATAATGTTACGCCGGAGGTTAACGACGTATTCATACGATGACTGGATGTCCTGAGTCATCTCTGAGTCTATGAGTTGGTCCTTAATAAGTGACATGGGACCTCGAGGTTGAGCTCCAAACACAAGCTCAAAAGGCGAGAAACCGGTCTGTTCATTTGCTACCTTACGGTATGCGAACAGTACGGCGATTAGAACCCTGTCCCAATCTTGAGGATATTTCACTGTAACCTTTCCTAATAATTGTTTTAACGTCCTGTTAAGACGTTCCACCATGCCATTGCTCATTGCATGGTAAACACTACTGAGAGACCTGTCGATATTGAGGCGTTTCATAACAGCAGTCACGGTGTCAGATGCAAATTGGGTACCTCGATCTGAAAGAAGTTTTCGGGGGAAACCAAGTCTAGAAAAAATCAAGAAGAGGGCATCAGCAACGTCATTAATGGTGATGTTCTTAAGAGGAATGGCCTCGGGCCATCGAGTGCACATGTCGATACATGTGAGCACATACCTGTGTCCCCTGGCGGACATAACAGGTAAAGGACCGATAATATCAACGGCCATTTTTTCAAAGGGGCGTACAGGTATATCACACGCATGAATTGGGGCCGTATGATAGGCTCCTCTTGATTTTACCTCTTGACAAATAACGCAAGAGCGACAATATATGGAGGTGTCTCTGGAAATTCCCGGCCAAAAGAAAGAGGACAAAACTCGGGAACGCGTCCTAGAGTAGCCCATATGGCCAGCACAGTGAGAATCATGTGCATGTTGTAAAATGTACAGACGAAATTTTTGGGGAACCATTACCTGATGTCTGATTAAAGATGAATCTTTAAAATTCCTAACCAATACATCATTTATAAGTGTGTACCACTGTTTTGGTGACAAACTATCTTCAACGTAATCATTATCTTTAACTAATCTAAAGAATTTCTTCAAAGAGTTGTCTTCTCTTTGAAGTTTGATAAAGGATTGTTTGTCTATATCAGAGTGAACGTGAAAATTGTCCTGAGTTTCAGGATCGGTATCATCATTTTCCTTTGGTGCCTTGGCCTGGGCACGGGTAGTAACTGCAGCAGCAGTTGATAAATTTTGACGTTCCCATTGATCAATTTGTTCGGGTGAGCAATCATTGCTGCCGTGTATCCGGCCAAGTGTGACATCCGCTATTGGACTTCTTAACAAACACACTTTAACCTTGCATGTAAAAAATGGTGAATGAATATCCACCACGGCTGTGGGATAAAATTCCACTGTCCCGCCAAAAGTTACACATTTAACAAAGTCACCCGTTGCATGAGACGGATGTACTAATGACTGTCTCACTCCGACAGTCGTGCAACCAGAATCACGGAGTACTGTAACTTGAGTGCCATTCAATAAGCCTCTATGAAGCTGTAGTACCCCTGTGCCATCATGTGCCGATGAAGCAGTAACTGCTGGGAGCGGATGACCACATTTTAACAAGGAAGTCACATTAGACTGGAATAGAGTTTGGCAATCTGGACACTGTGAAGCAGTATCAAAGTCAAACGAACAACATGAAGCTGAATGATTAACAACATTGTTGTCCTGCACGTTCTCAGGTGTAGCAGCAGTGTGTGCTGAGTTGGCATGGTAGTTCGAATATGCATTTTTTCTAGAGCGTGATCTATGTCTCTGATTGTAAAAAGAGTTATTTTGACTCCTGTCATTATTTCCTTGGTTCCTATTGTTGTTTCCTTGATTTCTATAGTCTTGGGACCTATTACGATGTGAGAAATTTTGGTTATTGGGTTCCCAGTTATTCCAATTCTTATTATAGTTACCAAAATTATCCTTCCTTCCCTCTCCTGAGTTTTGTTGGAAATTACCTCTGTTTTGGGGTGAATAGTTCCTATATGGTTGTCTACCTCTATATGGTTGTGAGTTTGTCACAGCGTATTGTTTGAAAGTCCGTAGCAATCCAGGCAGGTTCAAATCCTGGACTCACAGCATCAAAAACACCAACCGTGTCACAGCGAAATATTTGACATCTACCAAGAGCAGATGTGCAACACTGTCTTAATTCCTTTAATACTGGGAACAGTCACCAAAAACACACCCGACAATATGTGTCACAGCGTTCTTCTTCCTCTGGTTTGATCGTATAGTGGGTACCTGTTGTGATGTAGTGATTTTGATGTTCTGCTGGACCGTGGTGGGGTTTGTGGGAAAACGAATTAACTCAAATTCCACGTTTAGACCAATGAAGCAACGATACGACTCCCATCGGAGTATATAAGGAAAACTCTGTTTCTTAAAAGTCAAATTCCTTTATTCAGTTTCTGTCATGATTAATTTGATTCACTCCAAAACCAATCCCTCACAGCATTGACATCATTCATCCCAAAGGTTTCTCCTTTCCTCAGAATCTCTGGGACAGTGTTCGAATTAATAACGTTTGACCTACAAGTCCGATTTCTTATATTTATAATGCCAACACTTTTTAGTCTCAACCGGACTTACCGCTTCTAATACGTTCATAATCGTTGTAGATGGGGTAGTTCATTACATAATCAGCGACTATAACATGTGATTCTTTCCTTCGGTTCCTTTTATTCTGGTTCTTTTCTACTGGGGTTGATGGAACGACCTTCTTGATCAGGGGACATGTTGTAACTCTCCTGTCTAATGTGTGACCTCATCCCCGTTGTTCTGTATATGACGTCGTTGGTCTCTCGATGACTTTTCTTTTCCATAGCTCGCATCGAGAGTATTCTTTTCTCCTCCTTATAGTTAGTCCTTTATTCCTTTTTATTACGTCATTTTGTTTGTATGTCACGGCTCCTGTGACATATTCACCCCAGGGTCCCTCAAAGAAAAATGATGTTCTAAAGCATCATTCCTCTCCGACTCTATCTCCCACAGATTTATTTTATACCCTTTCCTACTCTTCCCTTAATCACCCAATACTAACTAACGTGAACAAATTCTTTACAAATTCTAATACTTAAGTAATAACATGATTAACTTCTTAATTATCAATTAAACCTACAACTTTAACAAGTTTTACCTTCTTAAATTATATACCACAATCAACACTCAATTATGGTTCAGCCCTCACCTTACTCTCGTTTCTCACCACGACTGCAATTCAGCCTTTCAACTTATACTCGTTTCCCCCCAATAACTTGTACCTCTACTAATAACAAGACCCTCGCAGGTCTTCCCTCTCGTCTTGTTTCTTAATTCTATAGTACCTGTCGTTCCGCCACTGCATCCATGACACACCCCTTGTTCTGCCGTAATGCATTATAGTTTTCCCCAACTACAGCATCACGCATAAGTCCGTTGGGACTCTATTTACCCCTTTATACAAGAATTAGCTATCGCCTCCATCTTGTACATATAACTGCTATGAGCAGCTCTCAAAGATTCTCTCTTTTCCTCCTTTCTTTCTTACTCCTGTTTGCTATCTCATTTCATTCTCTATACTCTTCTCATAATTCTACTTATCTCTGGGTTTCGGAGAAGCCTATCTCCCTACAAGTCTCCACAAGACTTTAGCAATCACCTAAACATCTTTGCTCTCCACACTACCTATTAATCTTGTTCCCTCTCTGGAACTATCTCTCACCATTTACCTTATTCCCTAAAGTTCGGAGAATCCCATCTCCGCATAAATCTCAACAAGAGTCATTCACTCGCCGCAGCATCTCTGTGCCCTCGCACTACTTCTTAAACTCGTTCCCTCTCTGGAACTATTTTCTCACAATTTTACCTTACCCTCTAGGTTCGTCACTCCTCTGTGACTTCCAGGTTACTCATGATTATCGTAATCATTCTTTTGTACATGCCATCTCTCATGACCCTTCATACCTCACCGTCCAATCTCTCAATTACTCACTCTTGATTTCGCCATCTCCTATGGCTCTTCTACCTCTCATATAATATCCCCGCCATTCTTCCCTGGCCTTAACCTACCTTTTTATCATTATCTCCACATTTTCATCATTACCGCCTCTCTACTTCACTCTCAAACTCCACTATTTTCGCTATAGTAGCTTTCTTGTCCCTATGTCTCTCCCACGAAATCTGTTTAGCAATTTCTATATTTGCTTCTTCCTTTATTTCTCTGACTTCGATCACAATTTGCTTGCTCTATCCTTCTCTGTCGTCTCACAATCCTTTCGTCATCTAACATTTTTGTCAGAACTATATCTACTTCATCTCTTGTTCCAGGGAAGTGTGTATGATACTTCCCTTCCAGCATCCGCCATACTACGGATCTACAGAGGTTAAAATCAGGCCGTGTTATGATGGCCCGTATCACCCTCTCCAGCTCCACCATGCTTGGTTCATCCACTTCAATTATTTTCTCCCTCTTGTCATTTCCCTCTTCTCCCACTTCTTCTCTCATTTTTTTTACCATTTCGCATCTCTCCGTGGACCATACTTCCCTCATGTGACTCTCTTTATTTCTACTTCTTACATTTTCTTCTGTGTCCTCGTCCCCTGAAAATTCTAAATTATCTTCTTCCTCTGAATAACTTGACTCCGAATCAGAGAACACGTCTCTATCCACTATTTTGATTCCCCAGTAATTAAGTTCCTCCATTACTCTCCTTACCAGCCTGCGAATTTCTTCTTTTCTTTCTGATAAGTCTGTATCAAATTTTCTCTCCAAAAATTTCTGTACATACTTTAGTACTACGGTGTCGGGTCTAGCTCCTTTCAGTTCATCCTTTATCGCTTTCTTCATCTCCTCCATGCTTGGCTTAGCCATTTTGACAACTTTTTTCATCTCCTCCACTCTACTGTTAACTCTCCGTTCTCTCCTCTCTTACTTAACCGCTCTCTAATTGTTGTGTCGTTATTGACACATTGTGCTGCTAACTCTTTCTCATTCCCTCTTCTACTAATATTCCTTGAGTTCTCCTCAACCTCGTCAGCTTCTCTGGCACTTCTCTTGTCTCTTGAGCTTTCCTCAGGTTCTGTACTCTTTACTCGCGCAGCTTACTTCGTCCTCTACTTATAAAATCCTCTCGCTGTGTCCTTGTTACACTCCGTGGTATCCTGGATGCTCTGACACTGCACAATTTGATGTGTCTTTGCTTCTATACCTCCCTTTCCCGTTTTTCACTGGAATTCTGGATTTTCTTATTTCTCTTCTGCTGCTACTACTGTTCCTCTCTTCCTGTCTATCTGTCTTGCCGACTGTTCTGGGTCTCTTATTCTTCCCACAATCTCTGATCCCTCTAACCTTCATCTCAATTGGGGCAAATTCTCTCAATCTGGCGAGACGCTTCACATAATCAGATGAATCGTCCGACGACACATCAGACCTGTTATTATCCCCTCTTATACCTGTAACGCCTAGCACTTCCTGTGTCTCCGAAGTCCCTTCTGTCTGATTCACCAAGTCCTGCAGATCTCCCTGCTCTTTCTGTTGAACTGTGGTCCCTTCTGGTTCCGTGTCCTCATTCCTCTCTTTCCTATTCGTCAGAAACTTCTTCTTATATTCCATCAACGGAATATCATCTTCGCTCTCCCAATCATCTGTCAGAAATCTCCTCTTATATTCGTTCAACGGAATATCATCCTCACTCTCCCAATTGTCTATTCTTCCATCGATCTCCCTACCACTATTTTGGTGCTCCCTACTTTCTTTTCTCTTTTCCATTTCTGAATTGGTTTTTGTCTTGTTCTTACCAGTTTCCATTCCTACTCTAGTATTTAGATTACTAAAAGGGTTTTCCATCAACGAATAATCTTCTGGATTCCTTACTTCAATATCGATATCTGGTGTTGTTACAAGGGTGGCTCTCCTTCCTTGCTTTTCTCTCTCTCTCTCATGCCGGGCTCTCCAATCCAGGGTCTATAGTCATCTCTCCGTAGTTGTTGAACATGAGCCTTCGTTGTATGATTCAATTTCTCATTCCATATCCTATAATTAATTAATGTCGTTCTTTCTAGAACAACATAACCTTTTACCCATTGGTTATCAAACTTAGTGGGGCGCACATGCTTCTTATAGTAAACTCTATCACCTGGCTGAAATTCTTGTAACTTAGCCTTTTTATCCGCATAACGCTTTTGCCTCTCAAACTCTCTCTTTAATCGGTTTGTTACAAATTTATAGGCTTTGTGCTTTTCTTGTAATATAATCTCAGTGAAATCCTCTCCATAATATTTTCTCTTGTCTTTAAGTATCCGTTCGATCGGAAAGATGGGATCTCGCCCGTACAACAGATAGAACGGCGACATTCCCCTACTCTCACTTACATTAAATCTAATTGCCTCCATGGCTTGTGTCAAAAATAAGTCCCAGTTCTCTATATTCCCTTGACTTATTTTGCTGATGACATCATTTATAGTGCCATGCATGCGCTCATTCATCCCATTTCCCTGTGGCCTATAGAAATTCGTGGTAATATGCTTTATCCCTAGTTTCTTTAACGTTTCCTGAAATGTATTTCCCAAAAATGCTCTCCCATTATCGGTAAGAATAACCTCCGGACATCCATGTCTGGTAATGACTTCGGTAACTAAAATCCGAGTAATCGTAAGTGATGTCCCATCCCTAACAGCAAAACACTCTGGCCAACCGGTATACAAATCCAAGAAGTGTAGTATCATGCAGTTTCCTTCGACTGTTCGAGGATACGGCCCAGATAGATCTATACTAATTTTCTGCATCGGAAAATGGGGTCTATCCATCTCCTGCAGTGGGCATTTGATGGGTTTCATTTTCCTCAGTTTACATATCTCACAATTTCCCACATGTTCTGTTATTATTTTGTTCATGCCTGGCCAGAAATATCTCCTCTTAATAATGTCCAACGTTTTATCCCTACCAACATGTCCGTTGTCATCATGATATTGGATTAAAATCATTTTTATCAACTGTTCTGGAATGTATTTCCGCCACCTATTTTCTGAGTCCTTTCCCGCATAATACACCTGCCCGTCCTCTGGCCATATAAAAAAAATCGGCTACTTCCTCAGGATTCCTTAACAATTTCGCCTTTATTTCCTTAAGTTTCTGGTCCTTCTCTTGCTCAGCTATCATGTTAAATTCTTCCTGTTCATGATGTAGCTCCTCTCCTTCCCTTATTTTCGATTCCTTCGTCAACGTCTGCTTAGTTTTATCCCCCTTCTCTTCTACCGCACATATTTGAAAGAATTTATCGCTGATATCTTCCGTTATTTTCTTAGAATCTCCACCTACTTCTCCTTCACTTGGTGCATAATTAGTCCTAGACAACAGATCTGCACAAGTGTTCTTTTTCCCGGCTATGTGCTCTATCTTTAAATTGTATTCCTGTAAATTCAAAGCCCACGTCTGTAATTTCCTAGAGTTTTCCTTCTGTTTTGTCAACCATGTCACTAATGGTTTGTGATCTGTGCGTACAGTAAATTCTATCCCATGTAGGTAATAATCTAATTTTTGTATTGAATAATATATAGCGTAGGCTTCTTTTTCCGTGGTTCCCCAATTCCTTTGAGATGGGCTTAACTTATGCGATAAGAATACAATGGGCTTTTCATCAATTATATACGGCAAGATTTTGTCTTCTCCTGGTTTATTCTCTTGTACCAGACACGATCCAATCGTTGTGTCGGATGCATCCGTATACAGGATCATCTTCCCTTTCAAGTCTGGGTGCACCAAGTATGGAATTTCCGTTAATGCTCTTTTTAATTTTTCCAGCGCCTCTTGACATTTATCCGTCCAATTAAAACGAATATTCTTCCTAGTTAGGTTGGTCAGAGGTTCGGCTATCTCCGAAAAATTCGCAATATGTCTTCTGAAATAGGCGAATGCTCCCAACACCCCACGCGTTTCCCTAACATTTTTGGGCGGAGGTATCTCCCGAATTGCCTGTACCTTCTCATCATCCGGTCTCGTCCCCTTTTTATCAATGATAAAGCCTAGATAGCGTATCTCTTTCTTCAAAAAATCACACTTTTCTAATTTCAATTTAATATTGTGTTGTCGCAACCTTTCTAACACTCGTTCCACATGTTCCAAGTGATCCTCTTTTGATCCCGCCGTGTGGATTAATATGTCATCAATGTAGGCCATAGCATATCCTTGCATCCCTTGCAACACTTGCAACACTTCGTCTATTAATCCCATATAAGTGGCCGGGCTCCCTTTAAGCCAAAAAATTTTCCGCCTCATCTGGGGATCGAACCATAGGCGCTAGGAAGCCAGTGCACTAACCACTATGGCGGCTAAAACCCGCCCCCTTTAAGCAAAACAAAAAACTTCCCATATGAGTACAAAAGGTACTCTTCTTTTTTGCGTCATTAGACATGGGTATACTCCAGAATCCAGATCTGGCATCCAGGGAAGTAAACCACTCTGAACCGCCTAGGGTACCCAATATATCGTCTATTCTGGGTAGAGGATATGTTACCGCCTTTGTGACTCTATTCAAGGCCCGATAATCACAACAAAAACGAAATGTCCCATCCTTTTTTTTTACTAGCACTACTGGTGAGGACCACTCCGATCGGGACCTTTCTATAATTCCTGCCTTTAACATATCCTCAATAGCTCTTTCAATAATTGTCCTACTTCTAAGGGGTGTACGGTAGGGTCTGGAATGTACCGGAGGCTGCCGTTGATCTGTCTCAATCTCCATAACTACCGTCTGGGTCTGGGTCACTTCTGCATCAGACAACGCGAAGATATCTTGATGTTTTATCACAAATTTTTCCAGCAATGCTCTATGTTCTTCTTCGGCGTTTAATTTCTTCCTCAATTCTTCAACTCTAGCGCTAGACAGAACTTCCAACGATCGTTGTTCTTCCCTTTGCCTTCTCCAGGAAGTGCCTGTGTCGGTCATATCCCTTTTATTTTGTTTTTCTAACTGATTTAGTTTGAGCGGTCTATTAATCCGTTGATTCCATCCATGAGAGGTATCTCTCCATCCATTTCGATTTCCGCAATTTCGTTGCTTATTTTTATCATCTATTATGGCAATTAATCTAGTGTTTCGTTTCTGCTCATCCTCTACTCTTCTTCTATCTCTCCTTGTGTCCACTTCATTCTCTAGTCTCCCCCACTGCTCAATTCCAGATCTCATACCAATTTTATTGTTAAGTTTCCCTATAATACTACCTCGGGAAATTCGCGTGGTTTTACCAGAGGCGTTCACCAGCAACAGAGACAATTCATTATATCTTCCCAACTTCTGCATACCTTCTATTAATGATATTCCTGGCTCCTGTTCTATATCTCTGTCATTCATTTCTAATACCTCCACAGTGGTATGTGGCCTGAAATATGGATTCAATTTCACTCTTCCTTGTACATAGCTTATAGTGTGAGGAGGCAACACTATGGGTTTACCCAACCTTATCAAGGTGGCGATTTGTACATCGTTATCGATAGGCACCAAACTTTTCCTTATCTCTAATAGATTATTTTGGTAATCTAATCGTACTCCGAATTTTCTTAGAAAATCCCTGCCTAATATAACGTTTCTATAGATGCCTTTAACTACCAGAAACTGATGCTCAATAACTTCGTCCCCTAATTTGAACTTCAAATCAATCTCCCCAATAACTGGTAACGCCTCCCTCGATACTGACTCTAATTTTACTCTGCTGGGCCTTAGTTTCACTCTACCCCCAATTTTTTTGTAGAATTCATCTCTTATAATAGAATAGCAGGCCCCACTATCTATAAGTGCACGGAACCTCTGTCTTCCTACTCTAATTAAACATGAACTTGGATCATCATTTAATCTTTTACCCCCCTGCCCAACTTCTCTTTTAAAACCTTTTGTTTTCTCTACCTGGTCAATATTGGTGCGTATACTCTTGCCGATTCCTGATCTCTTTGTATACCCGTTTTTATCTCTATTTCTAAGGTGAGGCCTCATTGGTTGTCTATATTTTCCTTTTCTCTCACTCAGTCCCGCCTCTCGCACTGAGTGGAACTCAAGTTTTCCTGTTGTCTTGCTCTACTCCTCTCGACAGGAGTATTATCTCTAATGGTTCTCGTTTGACCTAGGTTCCTTTGTCTGCATTGACCTTCACCTTGTGGTGGAACATTGTTTCTTCGGTGAGTCTGTTGAAATCCTCTCGAAGGAAATTCTCCCATTCCTTGTCTATCCAATCTTCTTCTCTCCTCAGGTCCCCATCTATCTACTCTAGGCGGAACATTTTCCCGATTGAAGTCCCATTCTGGATTTCTACCTCTGTAGGTGGACCTATGGTTGTACTCTTCCTCCACTATGTTTCCACGGTTGTATTCAATGCCTCTTTGTGGTTGTCTAAACCCCACGGAAGCATCTCTCTCACTTGTATGCCTATAATTTCTATCTTCTTTCCACTCGTTTCGTCGTCCGTTATGACTCTCCATTTTTCGCTTTTTACACACAGCTGCCACATGTCCCTTAGCATTACACAAATAGCATCGTTGTTCTTCTGCTATCTGTATAATTCCGCTCCTGTTTTCTCTGTCATTGTCTCTTCTATCCTGCTTGCTCTGATACGCAAGATAATTTCTTTCTCTTGGTCTATCTCTAACTGTCTGTCCAGTCCATCGAACTTCATTCTCTTTCCAATTCTTTTCTTCGTGGTTGCTCCCTGATCTTAACTGGAACCTCTTCAACAAATCTTCTTCTGCCAATGCTATCCGTATAGCATCATTCAAAGTCCTTGGACTTTTTCTTAGGAGAAGTAGTCTCATTCCGTCCTTGTATAAGGCATCAATAAAAATTCCAACCAACTGTCCCTCGATATCTGGACTCCGTATATCTTGTTCCCTAAAAACTTCTTCTGCCAGATTTTTCAATCTGTCGCTGAACAGCTGGATTGATTCTCCTGCTTCCTGTCTCACTCTTCTAAGTAATCCCCATAGGTAATGTTGATCCGCAGACTCTCCGTAACTGTTTAACAAACTCCTCTTCAGCTCTTCCCAAGTTTCATGTGGCTCTTCTTCAAACCTTCTCCTCAAAAAATCATTTACTAGATCATCACTAGTTAAAAAGGCCAATCGCTTCTTTTCCTCCTCACCTGCCCCTATGGAGTAAGCGTACCGCTCTATTTTGGCGATCCACTTTTTACAACCTCCTGCTTCTCCTCTATAGGTCTCAATATTTTGTCGCAACCCAGTCTGCCTGGTTTCCATGCTCCACCTCTCTAGGGCATTCGTGACATGTAACAATGCCAACGTATTTGGATCCAATCCTTGTCCCTCCGCCATTTTCCAAACTAATCCTTTACTCTCCTAAATTTAGTCAACTTTCGCTTACTACCACTTCTTAAGTCTTCTCTAGGTATTAATTAACAAGAACAGAATCTCTATATATATTTAAAAAAAATACATAATCTCTGACAGACGGAAACTATTTGCACTTATAAATTAGTTTAACTAATTATTTTTAACTGGCGTAGTCCTTGACTTAGGCCTTGCTGCCACGTTTCCGGAATCTTGATGGCTTTCAGAATCTTGATTGAAGACAACGTCTATGCTTTCGGAATCTTGATTGAAGACAACGTCTATGCTTTCGGAATCTTGATTGAAGACAACGTCTAAGCTCTCGGAATCTTGATTGAAGACAACGTCTATGCTTTCGGAATCCTGATTGAAGACAACGTCTATGCTTTCGGAATCTTGATTGAAGACAACGTCTATGCTTTCGGAATCTTGATTGAAGACAACGTCTAAGCTCTCGGAATCTTGATTGAAGACAACGTCTATGCTCTCGGAATCTTGATTGAAGACAACGTCTATGCTCTCGGAATCTTGATTGAAGACAACGTCTATGCTTTCGGAATCTTGATTGAAGACAACGTCTATGCTTTCGGAATCTTGATTGAAGACAACGTCTATGCTCTCGGAATCTTGATTGAAGACAACGTCTATGCTCTCGGAATCTTGATTGAAGACAACGTCTATGCTTTCGGAATCTTGATTGAAGACAACGTCTATGCTCTCGGAATCTTGATTGAAGACAACGTCTATGCTCTCGGAATCTTGATTGAAGACAACGTCTATGCTCTCGGAATCTTGATTGAAGACAACGTCTATGCTCTCGGAATCTTGATTGAAGACAACGTCTATGCTCTCGGAATCTTGATTGAAGACAACGTCTATGCTCTCGGAATCTTGATTGAAGACAACGTCTATGCTTTCGGAATCTTGATTGAAGACAACGTCTATGCTCTCGGAATCTTGATTGAAGACAACGTTTATGCTTTCGGAATCTTGATTGAAGACAACGTCTATGCTCTCGGAATCTTGATTGGAGACAAACAACGTCTATGCTCTCGGAATCTTGATTGAAACACACACCATCCACGTGTCACAGGTCATTGCGGTCCTTTATGATTACCTGCATCCCTCTGTCAGTTTGAGAGTAAGAATATTAGACCAGACTTCCTTTATTAGTGTCTCAGCGAAATTTTGAAATCCGCGACAATCCCAGCGTGATCAGAATCCTGGTCACTGGGACCAATAACACCACCCGTGTCACAGCGTATTGTTTGAAAGTCCGTAGCAATCCAGGCAGGTTCAAATCCTGGACTCACAGCATCAAAAACACCAACCGTGTCACAGCGAAATATTTGACATCTACCAAGAGCAGATGTGCAACACTGTCTTAATTCCTTTAATACTGGGAACAGTCACCAAAAACACACCCGACAATATGTGTCACAGCGTTCTTCTTCCTCTGGTTTGATCGTATAGTGGGTACCTGTTGTGATGTAGTGATTTTGATGTTCTGCTGGACCGTGGTGGGGTTTGTGGGAAAACGAATTAACTCAAATTCCACGTTTAGACCAATGAAGCAACGATACGACTCCCATCGGAGTATATAAGGAAAACTCTGTTTCTTAAAAGTCAAATTCCTTTATTCAGTTTCTGTCATGATTAATTTGATTCACTCCAAAACCAATCCCTCACAGCATTGACATCATTCATCCCAAAGGTTTCTCCTTTCCTCAGAATCTCTGGGACAGTGTTCGAATTAATAACGTTTGACCTACAAGTCCGATTTCTTATATTTATAATGCCAACACTTTTTAGTCTCAACCGGACTTACCGCTTCTAATACGTTCATAATCGTTGTAGATGGGGTAGTTCATTACATAATCAACGACTATAACATGTGATTCTTTCCTTCGGTTCCTTTTATTCTGGTTCTTTTCTACTGGGGTTGATGGAACGACCTTCTTGATCAGGGGACATGTTGTAACTCTCCTGTCCAATGTGTGACCTCATCCCCGTTGTTCTGTATATGACGTCGTTGGTCTCTCGATGACTTTTCTTTTCCATAGCTCGCATCGAGAGTATTCTTTTCTCCTCCTTATAGTTAGTCCTTTATTCCTTTTTATTACGTCATTTTGTTTGTATGTCACGGCTCCTGTGACAAGTTATTGAATTTACTTGGTTTGAAATTCCCATCAAAACTGTGGGATCTTTGTCTATAATTGTTGTGGTTCCAAGTTTTAGCTGCGGCAACAGGTAAAGCTTCCTTAATATGGTTGTTACTGACACATACTCCCGGATGTGCATTACAATATTGCCTACATAATTCCTCCATTGAACTCAAACTCGACGGCTTCCTTTCCTGTAGATATTCTCGCAGTGGTCTGCTTACAGAAGACAAGACTTTGTCTCGCAATAACAAGTCCTTAAGGCCCTCATAATTCTCTTCAATGCCGGAAAGTTGTATCCATCTATTAAATGTTAGTCGAGTTGCAGCTACAAACTGTGTAAAATCTTTACCAGTTTCAGGAATCATATGTTTGAACTTCATACGATAACCTTCCGCGTCTAACTGATGAAGTTTTAATAATAATATTTTAGCAGCATCGTAATTGCGTCTATTCGGCCCGTCCAATTGGCACAGAGCCGTTAAGGATTCACCAGTCATTAAATCCATTAATCTTGTACACCAATGAGACCTATCAAGATTATTTTCTTCACAAACATTTTCATAGCGTTGTAAAAAGGACGAAATGTCGTCTATTTCTGGCTTAAACACAGGCAAACGAAATTTAACAAACCCGCTGTCGTGGTTGCTAGAGGAACCTCTATGTTCAGAGTCATCATTTTGTCTACTCTGATGTTGCACTTTTTGTTCTTCAATACGTAAAGTCGACATTTTTTCTTCATGTGCAAGTTTTGCTGCTTCAGCAGCATGTTGCAACTTTTTCTCCTCTACCTGCTGTTCTGCAATCCTTTTGTTCTCTTCTGCAAGTATCTCTGCTTTTCTGAGCTCTCGCTCCTCATACCGTGCATCTCTTTGTCTTTTATTTTCAAGGGCTTCTTGATTTTCTTTGGCATTGAATTCCGCTTTGGCAAAGTCCATTAATTCCTTCGCTTTGTAACCATATTCTTGGCCCATAGTAATAAATTCCTGATACTCCATTATTTACTTCTTCAGTATCTTACTATCAATCCAGTATTATATATTATGTAATAAATGTATCTCGATTAGTCCGTCAATACCAATTCACTAACTTTGTGCTTTGCAATATTATCAATGCAAATAGATTCTTAATATTACTAATCAATAACAAAATAGTATAGTATGACAGATCAACAGTAGTAAAGATACGAGGGAAACGAGAAAGAGAGGAGAAAAAATGTAATGTACAAGAATAGAATTGATGAAACTAAACAAAAATACAAGTACAAATGATCAAGACAATGTAATAATAGCAGCAAGTAAACGAAAAAGAATGCAAATGGGAAACTAAGGAGAAATAACAAATAGAACAGACTTACTGCTTAAAACAAAACAAAAAACAGGACAGGACCTGTAACAATATATATAAATGTAAACAAGTGATAGAAGGTTAGACTAGCATTACGAACAGAATGGTTGTCAACTAAAGAGAAGAAAATAAAACCAACACACTACAAAAACTGACAACTAAAAAGACGGGGCAGCACACCTAACAAATTAGGTCACACTAAACAGGCAGTGAACCACGTCGGTGAGTAAACTCAGGCCGGAAATTTCACTGCTTGAGAAATGTAAGCAAAACCTATAGAAATATCTGCTCAGCGGTCATTTTTACAATGACATGTGTCGCTAACAACAGATTTGTACAAAGACATAGAACAAGAAAACGAATAACACAGATGTAACAAAAAGGCTTACACCACGGCAAAGATACAAGAGTGTATTAACAGGCACTTATCTTATCGTAATCCGATCAGATGCAAGTCCGGAAAAAGGTGTCAACACTGGAAAACGCTGTCCCTCAATACAAGTGAAGCACGGATAAAATGTAAATAGTACACGGTCTCAATCAGATGGGCATCCTGAACTGTGTAGATCTTGAAACGTTGTGTTGACTTGGTACAAAATAACTTGACATCGCCGTGGCAGGACTTGAAAGAATCTTATAAACGTTGTGATGTAGACTGGAACACGAAATAAACTTGGAAACTGGTTGGCTTGAAATTGTAATCTTGAACGTTACAGCGAACAATAGGACATTGAAACTGGAACATTGGATATGTGCAGTGGAAAAGTTCGTTATCCAACTGGACCCGCTGGCAATGACTGAGTTCATGAGGTGGTGTGTTTACAATACCACGCTAAACAGAGGTGACGATCGAATATACAGATTAAATGGCAGCTGTAGATTTGCAAAGTACGAAGGTATACTTGCTTATGTGAATTTGAAAACCATGCCCTGATGAAAGTATCGATCCAAAACCATACAGGCCCACCAAATTATATGGTGTTACGGTGGAATATATTAGAGGATCATGCATATATACGCGAATGATAGCAGGTGTTCATTCAGGACATTATGGTCAGTACACATAACAAAGCCGGTAGGTGAACAGGTCCACGGGGAAAACATGGTTGACATTTAATACATAAAGTCACTTCACAATAGTATCCATCAACACATCAAAAGTACATAGCAATGGATAAGCGTAGTAGATTATCCCTCGTCCGTCAATAAGTTTCAAACGTTAGACATCTTTACGTGGCAAATAATATAATAGTGATGCACTACTCTCATCTCCACTCAATCCTGGCCGTTGTACTAAAGGTTCGGGCAATCCACGAAAACCAAAGTAATGCGGCAGAAGAAATCAGGGCAAACCAAATATTAGTTGCCTCATATCTCAAAGTTACACTTGTAGTAAATTATGGTATGAACTTCTAGATAAGTTCGTGAACCATCTTACACATAACGTGGCGGCCTCATAAAAATCAATAATGCCACAATGGATATATTCATATCACGCTCCATTATCCCGGAGCTCGAAAAATTACATCCCTCTTGGACGCAAACACAAAGACGGAAGCCCAATTAATTTACACACTGAACTCCACGACTTGTGACCGAAACGTCACTAGTTGACCGTCACTCAACACGGGTGAACGCATCGCTCACCACGGGTGGACGCTTCGTGCAAACCGTAGTTTGACCACAGGCGAACACAATTCCTCACATAAAAATGGAAATGTGCTAGCGTGTAGTAACATGTCACACTATTTTATCTGCATCTCAAATCTATCCTTAACACCTGGGATACCTCCTCCAAAATATATAGTGTCTAACTATCACTGCTATTAATCAGCAATAAAGCACCTAATGCAGACGACTACGCCAAATAAATGGTAGTAAGATTACTCCCTAAAAAAAATAAGTTGCTACAGTGGAAACAAAATAATTATTGCAAAAATTATAAGAGAAAAAAAAATCCCTTAATTTTTAATCCACTATCAAGTTCACCCCTGAAGTCAGTTCGGGTAAGGGAGGCAATTAATCTGGACGACATAGTCCGAAACGCACTCCTTAGCTTAGCTCAAACACCTACTGCTTCAGAACCCTGTGAATGTTATACACTCACAAACTTTACCAGCGTTTAGTATTACAAAATCAGTAATTAACATATATTCCGACAAAACACCTGTAATTCAAATGTATATTACTCAAAATGCTGTGGAAAAACAATTATTAATTGTGTGGTCAGCACGCCCATAAACAGATCGATATGTCTAGGGGATAAATTATTTTAAAAGATATAAAAACTCACAAGACATCACACTCTTACTCTATATCAGAATACAGAATCTTACAGACGAGCTGATATTTGTCGTCTCGTCTTCCTATTCAAAGTTCAAAATCCCGATAGACGAGACCCCATTTGTCGTAGATTTTTGATAGGGGGATTAAGACTTGGGTTGGTCCCTTCTGATTAGATACACAGTGATAGCCACAGTGAGAGATAATAACAGAAATAGATTTCCACGAGTGAAATGGTAGAATCAATAGAGGCTGTCCCTGAGAACTCGAGAATCTTCTCTTTTTCTCAGCCTATCTTCTACACCAGATTTAGAGGAGTCAGACAGTCTAGTGACAACATATATTAATATATATGAACGTACCTCTCGCGTGCACGCACACAAGTGACGACAGTTAGACGCACAGACGTGTGAAAAACTATAACAGTGATTACACAGATAATATAGGAACGAACTGACCGCCACACTGGAATAAGTTTAGTTGTAGTTTAATTATCATAGTAAACTTACGTCACAACATATAAAATTTCATCAAAAAGCATATACACATAGTCATTAAAAAAATCAAGGAATGCTACAAGAATGATAGACCCGTTGGTATGATCTTTCCCCTCGATGTATAGCTCACAGTCCCGTTAGAAGAAAGTGATAGCCCCAGAGAGTCACAGATACATATGATTGAGTCTACGATTTCCCCCTTTTAAGGTATGGACAGACTTGATACTCTGATCTATTCTAAGGGAAACTATTGTTAGCAACCAAATCTTGCATAAAGAAGGTTAAGACAGCAAAATGGGTGCAGAAAATACAACAATAAAGAAACACTCAGACCTGCATTCACTCTATTCACTCAGCCGTGGCCACGTGCTCTCTTGCATACTTACAGCTTTGGTAGCAGCATCTGGCAACATAATTTTTAGGACATGCATATACAGAATCTTCAATGGTAGCCGTGGCCAAGATAACCCCAGTTCCAAAAAGACGGGTTGAATTCACTGCTTCAGGGAACGTTGTCTTGGTTCGACTATTTTTAGGATATCTGTTTAAGTCACATTAAAATTGTCCAGGCACGTACGTTAACAGCGAGCACAGTGTCAAAATGGCTTAGGTTTCTAGAAATGAGGAATGTCAGGTCGATGTCTACTTTCAGGAAAGGACTATATTTGGTCACCACACCACTAGTCAAAAACTCCGTCGGAATGTTACTGACGTTAATATGTTACTTGCCGCACGGGCTAAAATGTACTTGAGGTTTTTCTCTGGAAGAATCAAATCAGGCTCGATGGGCCCGTTACTTCTTTAAAATCTTTAAAGTTCTTGTAAAGGTTATAGACCAAGTCTTTAAGGACAGAATGTTTTTGTTCTTCACAGATATTTACTCTGTACTTAACGCTGGCAAAGTTTCGGTTAACCCGAGTTTTCTTCACTAAATAGAGGAAAAAACACATATAAAATAATTATACATACTATGTACTCGTTATAACTTACATTTTAAACTGCAAGCGTACAGCTTGACTTATCATTTAAAACTTCCCGTGAAATAAGTTATATTCATAAAATCAATCATCATGAATTAGGAATACATACGTATCCCGTCAATACTCACTGATGTAGCATTTCAGTTATAAGTGAATTTTACAATATATTCTCGTCTGATTATTTAGCAGTAAAATCAAATTCATTTATAGCTGCATGATTTTAAGCTAGAAATATAATTTATTCTGCTTTCCACTGAAACACGTCACTAGAAAATAATACAGACGATATTTTTATTCTCTCTGCACAAAAGAACTAGTGAAAAATAGGCCATTCCACACTTAATCACTCACAAAATATTAGATACTTAATATAATATTTACCTCAACACAGAACTACGGTATCACAAGGAAACTAAGAGTTTCACTTATAAGTTTAAGTATCTAGAACGAAGTGACCACGTCTACTGCAAATGGAGAATGAGTGAAATCAAGTTTAAAACTCTGGTTAATATCTTAAACCAGACAAAGATCCCACTATTTCCAAAAACCCGATCTCTCCCCTTTCCTAACACCTACGTACCTTAGACGCTGGACATAACATGCCAAACGCGTCTTAGACACCTCACGCTACGAAACTGTCTGAGAGTGCCGTGACAGAGGAAAATACCAGACAAATGTCTCATTCTGCGCCGTGCAGGTGTCGGTTTTCACACCTCACGCCGAAGAAACGCTCGTGTCAGGTGAAAATGCTAGACCAAAAGTCTGCTCCTATGTCTGAGTATAAAACATAATCACACATCTCGTTTGACTGCAGCGACTGACACGTTATATAATAACATGCGTGCGCGTTTCTAAATGAGAAAAGAAACAGGCAAAAGTTTGAATGGGAAAATAGTAATGTTTATAATCGCAAACGTACGAATGCGAAAAACACAGGAAAAGGATAAAAGAGCGATAATAAAGTGGAGGACACGGATAGAAAAAGAAAGGAAATATAGAAAATTTATTGATCATAATCTCTATGCGACAGATGAGCCGCTTAGAATTTTAGCTGACTTGAGGCAATCAAATAATTGCAGGATTATTTCCTCCCTCATCAGACTAAAGACATTGAATGGCTTTTGACATCTAACTTCAATGTTCTGAGCAAGAATAACTTTTTGGTAGGGGACATTGGGCCTGATCCAGAAGAGAGACTAGTAACTTTGTGAGATTACCTCACGAAAGTGTACCAAGACGTGAGATACAATGGAAAACGAATGTTAAAAGAAGGTAAAATAAAGGTTGAAAAATATGGCCAGAAAACAAAATGACAAAATATAATTTAGTGACACTGTGTTGGAAATTTGTAATTACGGTAATGATTATATTCCGTCTTTACTAAGATACAAGTCACGTATTGAGTATCATACATCAAGCCAGCTGAGACGTTTTGCCGCTTACCATAATTAACAGGAAAATTAACTGTCTTTTTCCTTAAAAAAATTTAATTAAAATTGTTTAAGCGTTGTCTGCTGAAGTTTACTACCAAAGACATGGGGTCCCACGTACCAAGAGTACTAATATTGACTGCAACTAAAATATATCTCCTCGAACCAAAATTCGACCCCTATATTACGTCAGAATTTCAGCCTCTTCACAAACTGTGTCAGTAGTTCTCATACTTGTGTCATAGTAGACCCTTTTTTCACTGCAACATCCCCGGAAATGAAGAGGCTGACAGATTGGCAAAGGAAGGGGGAAAGCTACCTCAACTTGACACAAGCATAACTTATGTAGAAGCCAAGAGTTTTATCAAAAGCAGATACAGGAGCAAGTGGGAAGCTCAGCATCCAGGCCGCAATAACAAAATTTTGCGTATTACCAGCTCAGCAGAAGTGAACAAGTGGTAATCTTCAGACTTCGCACAGGTCACTAAGATTGGGATATCATCTAATCAATAAGTTAGAGATGGGAACTACTGATGAGTTATACTGTATCACTGATATAATGCGCGCTGAGCTTCTACTTCAAAGGTGCCCAACATATGAGGAACAGAGAAAGCACATGTGGTCGTCACCAGGACCATACCCGCAAAAGCTCTACGGAGATGTCACCCACCTCAAACTGACCACTGCTTTCTTTGAACTTATTCAAGTTGACGCCTGCTGCCTTTGAACATACTCAAGTTGACGTCTGCTGTCTTTGAACATACTCAAGTTGACCACTGCTTTCTTTGAACTTATTCAAGTTGACGCCTGCTGCCTTTGAACATACTCAAGTTGGCCACTGTTTTCTTTGAACTTATTCAGGTTGACGCCTGCTGCCTTTGAACATACTCAAGTTGGCCACTGCTTTCTTTGAACTTATTCAGGTTGACGCCTGCTGCCTTTGAACATACTCAAGTTGACCACTGCTTTATTTGAACTTATTCAAGTTGACGCCTGCTGCCTTTGAACATACTCAAGTTGACGTCTGCTGTCTTTGAACATACTCAAGTTGACCACTGCTTTCTTTGAACTTATTCAAGCTGACGCCTGCTGTCTTTGAACATACTCAAGTTGACGTCTGCTGTCTTTGAACATACTCAAGTTGACGCCTGAGGGTGAACGAAGAACAGTGTGAACAGTGGCGTATCTACCGCCTGAGTGGACGGGCACTCCCGTGGCCCCCAGCATAGAGTGAACCCAGAAAAGTAGTGGTCAGAAAGGGACCATCGCCTATATATACAACCTTTTAATTTCCTTTGTTCCTGTGTTAAACGTTACAGCATGTCACAGTTACTAGAGACCGGAACAAAACCACCGCTACAAGTGTATGTGAATGTTTGGTGCTGGCTTCCAGCAACAGCCAGTTGTAGTGGTAGCTCCACCTTCTTTAAGGAGGGAAGAAGAAGAAAAAAAAAAGAATAATTGAAAATGAGTGATCTATGCATGGCCAAGGGGCACCAAATAAATAGTTGGGTGGGGGTGACTGAAATCATATTGACTTGGGAAGACAGAGCCCCTGGCCCAATAGCATGCCTTGTCGACAAGCATTATTGCTGTACAGGTTATACTCTTCTGATCTTGCACAATACCTTTCTTGCCGGCTACGGTCTGTTCTTAATCTGAGTGTTGCACAGAGGCGGATCTACTATAAAGCTAATGAAGCTTGAGCTTCAATGCCTCCAACTCCAGTTTGTAAAACGTTTCTTTTTCATCCTCCAACACGTTTATTTTTGTAAATGGGGCCTCTCCAATAAGTAGATCCGCCACTGACTGTTGCGGTATCTATTTGATGTTCTCAGTGCACCCTAAGAAGGCAAATGTAAATATAAAAAAGGTCAAGGATCCCGTTACACGCCCATTGAGGCATATTGGGAATATGATGTTAGGCCCATATTTTCTTGACCATCGGTACACTAGGGGTGATGTGGTCAGCATCACGCCGGCCGCCTTAACCTTCCCAGAGTTGCTCTGGTACCTAATTCCTGAGGCTGGATCAACCCTGGAACCGTTTGTGGCCTAAAAAATCCCATCTCAACTGGGGATCGAACCATGGACCACCGAGCTAGGAAGCCAGTGCACTAACCACTGCTCCATCTAAATATAAAAGGTAGAGATAATCTCATAGCAGACACTGCCCCAGGGTTGAAGTGTTAGAGACTTCACTATACTAGGTCCAGATTCGAGAGGTGGGGGGTGACAAGTTCCCTGCTTCCCAGGCTTTGCTTCCCCTAACTCAAGAGCAGAGTCTGGTACCCATTTACAGCTAGATAGACTGAAGCGTCACGTTACCGCATTTCAAACCCGTACCCGTGCCGCGAGAGGCCAGCACTATAACCACTCTGCCAATCGGACGCTTTATCTAAATATACGTACTTGTTTTAATGTCACCCTATTTTTCTTTATTGTCTTACCCTGGCTGTGGTAGCGCCACGCTCCAGCCTACCCAGCTGTAAATGGGCATCTGACTTTTCTCTTGATATAGGGAAGACAAATGCAGCGAAGAACGGAACTGGTAATACGACATGATTTTTAAAAATTGGAACTCAAATGATGAAGTCTCTAACACTTCACTGCTCTACGGCAATATCTGCTAAGGGACTACCTTTATCTGTCCATAGTTCACCGAGTTCCCTGAGGAGACAGAACAAATAGGCCCCATCAGGCTTGATCTATGAGTAGACTTATATGAGGCTTCACATGGTGCCGGTAACCTTATCATGTCAAAGAAATGGCAACAGAAATGACAACTACAAGAACACGTGCATGTTTTTATGCGAGTTTCTTGTCACGTGGACCAGCTACGTCATTAGTCCCATGTTCCACAAGTAGCAAAAGGGGAATTGATAACGATCAGCATTGCAAGCGACGATTGGCTACAAGTATTTTGAAAATACAGGGGGGAAAAAACAAGTCAACTAAACCAGGGGTCGATCACCAAGGAGCTTTTGGGATCTACTTTAAAAATACTGAGCCGTCTAAAGATCTACCATGTATGAGTGTGTGTGTGTGTGTGTGTGTGTGCATGTTTGTGTGTGATTCGAAAAGGATGGGAGTGAGGGTAAGTGGCATGGTAACCCTTACAACAAAAAGACCACGTTACTATCTATTGCAGTTCACGAATATACATATCTTTAGCAGCCAGATCTAGAGTTTTTATTGGTAATGCGAATAAAGTGTCTTTGATCCCGAGTACATTACGATTTTTAAATGCCAAAACTTCCCTAGTTTAAGATGTCTTTCTTTTTTCCCCCACAGACGCCTAAAGATCTACCAGATCCTCAACTTGGTTCTACCGGTAGATTGGGATCGACTGGTTGCCGACCCCTGAACTAAACAGATGGAGAAACATAATAAATACAGAAAATGTGCATTGGATGAAAAAAAGTTGCAGAGGCTTTACGAAGATGCCGATCACGTGTATTTGTAAACCAATCGGCTTGTGTGCATTCACGTGATTTCACAGACAATTGTTGTAAAGCGAAACCACAGAGATGTTTCTTCATGGCCTACAGAAGACAATTTGTAAATACATGTTAATGTGAAGACGCTGGCGATGGATAGGACACACAATGAGGAAACTTGTTAATATCATTACCTGGCAAATTCTTTTACTGGAATTCCCAAAGTAGGAGAAGTAGAGGTAGAACAAGCCCCCCCCCCCCCCCCCCCCCAAAAAAAAAAAACCGCGTGGAGAAGAGAGCTGGTGATATGAATGAAAATGACGAGGGCGACCTGCCAAGATTGTTATCTGATGGCACGGAACAGAAGGACTTGACATGTGTTTATTGATGACCTATCCTCCTTGGGGAATTGATGGGTAATGAATGTTTTTTTTTTTTTTAATGTTGAAAATAAAGATGTACATGCGAGCACAGAAAAGTATGCATGCAACGTTGTTGTCAGAACTACTTAATTTGATCGTTATACTGTGTTTTTTCAGTGTGTGAGTCAAAGTTATCTTCTTTTGTTGTATTTTAGATAGACGAACATGACAAACGGGTAAACCGATAAGTGAGACGAATAAAATTGCAGCAACGAAATTTATTTGAAGTACGTAAATTACGAGATTTCACACCGCGCTCACTCTGTATATCACGCGCAGGGCAGGTCACATGACTGGTTTCTGCTTCTGCTCAAGCTGTCTTACGTCTGCGAGCTACTGTGACCTCGTTCTAGGCCAGAGGGCCAGATAGTAATGAGGACCACACTTTACTGAAACTGGTTAGTCATTCCGCTCTCATCTCAGGCCAGGCAAGCAACCCAAGCGCCGGGAGACTGCTACACGAGCGTTAGATACGCTTCTGTCTTGTGTGAGTTACGGAACGTAGCCGCGAGCAAGTGGAAAAGCGCTACGCATACACGCCTCACAATTTGCAGGTTCCAGTAAAATTGAAGAGCTCATTAATACGCGGCACGCATTTTTATGCTTCACATAATATCGGAAAACCGTGATTGCTTGTGTGAAATATTTTGTGATACAGGGAGTAAATTTCTATGGAAGAATAAAAAGGTAATATTTTTCTGTGATTTAGTTTAATGTTATGTGACTATCTATCTTAGTAAAATTACTCCAGCTTTTAAGAATGTGCAGTTAAGCATATCGTTGCTTATCTATTTTATTATTATATCTTCTTCTTCTTCGTTCGTCCTGAAAAGGACGTTGGTTGCGTTGTGTCCGTTTACAGCGAAGCTGCGATATTTGCGCCTTTCGGTCGACACATCTGACTTCAGCACGGCATTTTTGGGACCGGGTTAGCCTTCCCTCTTCGATCCCTACTCACTCAGCCAGACTGCAGTGATGCAGCCTGTTTCCAGGACCACCACTTGGAGGTGGAGTAGGGTCTTGGTCAGCCCTGATTCGCTGACCCTGACGCAAGCAGTCTAGCTATGGGTCGCTAACTGCATTCCTCACTGTTGTCGCGTCTTAGGTCCCTATATTATTATATGAAAGTAGCCTTTTCTTATCCTAAGTTCTTCAAGTTCCATGTCTGGTGGCGCACGTGATCATGTCTGTTCACAACTACCTTTCTCCAGTACGTTTTATTAATTCAGTTGTTAATGTCTTTACATGCCATGTCTGGTGGCGTACGTGATCATGTCTGTTCGCGCACGTGATCATGTCTGTTCACAACTACCTCTCTCCAGTACGTTTTATTAATTCAGTTGTTAATGTCTTTACATGCCATGATGTCAAACTATCCACTTTCTTCTCCCTTTGCCGTCCGCTATCTTTCTTCTCTTAAATCTTTCTTGTTGTCACAATATATTCCAGCTTCCACCTTCTCATTCCATGACCAAGGAAAGTGCATTGCTAGATGGACAACCCTAAATGAAGTAAGAAATTGTTGATCGATGATCAGATTTGTAAAGGGTTGAGTAAAGGAGACGATTTTTGATTTTTCTGCACCGTTTTATTCGTAACTTTGCAACATCTCACTTTCTGACCTATGAAATGTCTATGTTACTTTAATTTTTAAAAATGTCCTATTATTTACGAGGCGTCTATAACGACATCTATCTATCTATCTATCTATCTATCTATCTATCTATCTATCTATCTATCTATCTATCTATCTATCTATCTATCTATCTATCTATCTATCTATCTATCTATCTATCTATCTATCTATCTATCTATCTATCTATCTATCTATCTATCTATCTATCTATCTATCTATCTATCTATCTATCTATCTATCTATCTATCTATCTATCTATCTATCTATCTATCTATCTATCTATCTATCTATCTATCTATCTATCTATCTCTGCCTGCCTGCCTGCCTGCCTGCCTGTCTGTCTGTCTGATTCTGCTCTTGAGTTAAGGAGGGCAAAGAAACACACAACAAGTATCAACTCATTCAATAGCAGACTGTTCAAATACTTCATCAGTCCTTATTCCATGCCACCCTAATCTGATTATGTTCGAATAATTTTATTGATTTACTGTACGAGAATTTCGGAAACTTTTTTTGTAATTTTTTTTTGTAAATGTATATTACCTTCATAATGTTGCAAGATAAATGACAGTGCAAGGACAGAATGTTAGACGGGACTGCTTGCCCGATTCTTAACCCTTTGAAAATAAATAAATAAAGTTCGTTCTGTCTGTCTGATTTGTCTGTCTAATCTTTCTGTCTGTCTATCTGTGAAAGCTCATTATACCAGCAGCGCCCGAGTGTTGCTATAACTTTCGGACCAAGACAACCAAAGTTAGAAATTACATATTAGCAACTCCTGTAGGTATATCAATATCTGAGTACAACAGGCAAGATGAATTTTCATTGCATTGACAAAAGTGGAATTAAATTAAATGAAGTCCAATATAAAAATAAGAATCTTCAACTCACTTCTCAAGGCAGTCCCACTGTGTGGCTCTGAAACATACTGGTCTCCTTATTTCGTGCCTTGTGGAGTAGGAAGCCCCCACTTCAGTTGGCCTCCTTGCAAGAAATCTATGTCAAGGCCCATGTGCTCTCGTAGCAGTTAGTTTTACGACATGAGGCTGAACCTCATACACAACCTTATATTAGTTGTCTTTGTGGTGATTTACATTGATACACCGATCAAATAGTAATAATACCATTTGTTTATAACGATAAAATAATGTAGAAATAAAAACAGTGGAGTTGTGACGCTTCTTCTTCACTCACGCCACTATCGTGTTGATTTTAGCAGACAGTATTGTAGAGTAAATAGTACTATCGTTTCTAATGTCCTTGAAAAACTATTTATAACATTTTGAGACGAAAGGCTTATTCGTCTAGAAGGAGTGAGAGAGGAGTGACAGAAAAATGATACACTGACACGCGTTGGTTAGGAACACAAATTGGCAGCGAACGCGTCGGGTAGTAATAACGTAGGGTAAAATTAAATAGAACGTGTTTGAAACACATCAAGACGTAACCCTTTTCCGCATAACATGTTTGAAGTAAAAATGTATGTAAGGCCAATATTTGTTCGTTCTATAGTCACACAGTGGAAATGTATACACACACAGACAGCGCATTGCCTGCCAAGTAGTACATTTTATGACCTAACGGACTAGTGGTTTCAGTTTGAACAACGAGAAAGAGGGCAAAAGATGGAGTATTTATAGAAAAGTAGAAATTGACAACTAATATGGAAAATATATGGAAATCATAATTACAGGGACCATGGCCATAAAATTTAGTTAGTTTAATAGCATATCTTCTCCTGAGCAATAATATGTTTTAATATACAAAATCCTCCATGTAATAATCAAGATATTGACATAATACTAGATGTTCACGAACGGACTGATGAACAGACCCTCATGTTTGCATTCACTATTCATAACATTTTGGGAACGCGGTTTTGAAAAAAAGGCATGAGAGGGGAAAGTGAAATTTGATTGGTTAGTAATAGGAGGATAGGAGAGATATTATTGGGTGGTCCAAACTAAGTATATTTGTAGAGTGATATCCAAGACAGAATTACTAACAGACTGTGAAACACGCAGTTTGTTTGGAGTTTGGTTTTTTAATTTCAATTCAAAACGGGGGAACGCTGGCTTTCATTGGCCAGCCTCTTTTATAACATACCAAGCTTCCAAGGCTTGTCGCCATTTGTATAGAATCATTTCCAGACTCAGGACGTTGAGAATAGAAGTGTGACTTTGTTGTTAAAACTAAAACTAATAAAATAAAAAAATAGTCACAGTCTAGCCAGCGGCAGAACTGAATGTGTGCCAGTCATCGTACCTGTGGTTTTATTTCACTGAATTGTGGTAAGGGGAATTGAATTATTATTATGTATTATTTGAAAAGGCAAAAGTTTGATACTGCCAAATGGGGAAAGTGTATGACATGCCTAAAGAGACAGTTTGGGTATTCTCATTTGATTTATGATTGAATATTGCATTGTTATAATTAATAAGTATTGTAAGACCAAGATAGAATAGCAAGCCTCAGTGTTCGAGGAACACTTATTAACATGCCTAGAGCGTTTATATATAGAGAGAAATAGAAGAAAAATCATATAGAAGGAGAAGTACATACTCCTATTAAATTATGTTGAAGAGAACTATGGAAAAATGGCAGTGGCGTATCTGCCATATGGACCTGAGGTGTGGTCTTAGTAGGAGGTGAGTTCATATAACTTAGGGGCTGGTGCACTTTGTTTGCACACGAGGCTGACCCCAAAATTATACCATGTAGAGAGTAAGTGAAATATACACCAGATATGAAAAGGCCAGGGTGTCTTTTATGTTGCAGGGTTTTATTTCCTGTTACCAGCCGGTGACAGGAAACCTGAAGTATTATAAGAAGACAGTAACGTCTCCAGTACAGCGTATTCTGTATATTATTATCAAGTGAATCTCTGAGAGCAGCAGTTCTTTGCAGAGACATACAATCGAGTTGAATCTTCACGTGGGAAATTAAAGGTGATGTGCCACAGTCTGGGCACTCTGACAATTTATCGGGAGTAAAATTGATTCCCTACAAATAAACTATAACTCTCAGGGGGATGATGACAACCATAGCTCCTCCAATAACTGACTCACATCAATACTTAGTGAATAATAGCACTGACAAACAACATTTTTCTTTCTTATATAAGAATAAGTGTTCTTAGGTCAGTTTCTTGCGCTGATTTCAAATCTGAAATCCGTTTATCTCTATCACGTCGGGTTCTTAAGATATTTGTGAATAAATATATTTTTGGGAAACCGTTATTTGCTCCGTTTCATTTTTACTATATAACTTATTAAAAATTAATAAAATGCAAAATAATTCTACTTTTTTATACCGCTAAAAGATGCATGACATATGTTACAATATTTTTCAAATAGTTACTGTATTTTGAAATAATTCTGAGCGAAATATGGCTTCTAGAAGTTGTAGAAATTCGGCTGATCTGTTCTGTTACGTGTGTGGATATTTTACCGATCGTGTTCACCAGAAAAAACTTTACACCATTACTAAAGAAAGCATATGAACTTTATTTCGATTCGAAAGTTGATGATGCAAATAAATCTTAGAAGCCAAATGCTGTTTGTTTGACTTGTGCAAATACATTGGCAGGTTGGTTACGAAAATCGCCAAAGCATAAGTCGATGCCTTTTAGAGTGCCAGTAATATGGCGTAAACCGACAAATCACGCTACTGATTGTTACTTCTGCTTGACAAATATCCATGGTTTCACTTTTAAAACTAGAAAGTCTGTGGTTTATCCAAATATTGAATCGGTTTCGAAACCAGTGCCTCATGATCCAATCACGTGTCCGATCCCAGTTCCACCAGAACAATATCCTTTGGACGTGAATGAACCATCAGAAAGTGATAGTTTACCTGCTTTAGAAACTAATTCTGACTCGGATTATATACCGGTGAATGATGGTGTTCACTTAATTAACCATTCAGAGTTTTCAGATCTAATACGTAATATCGCTCTTACCAAAGGACAAGCGGAATTACTCGGTTCGCGACTCAAAGAATGGAATCTTTTAGCGCCCAATACTCCGATATCTAAATTTCGTCATAGACACAGAGAACTTGTTCAATACTTTGAGATGGATGATGACATTGCTATTGCAAAAATGTAAACGGTCTAATGGTGCACCTCGGTCATGAGCACATAGTCAACGAATGGCGACTTTTCATCGACTCTTCCAAGACTAGTCTAAAAGCCGTGTTATTGCATAACGGACATTTATTTTCATCAATTCCAGTCACCTACTCTGTTCATATGAAAGAAACTTATGACAATATGGCTATACTTTTGGCAAAAAATAAAGTACAATGACTACCAATGGCGGATTTGTGGAGACCTAAAGGTCATTGCAATTCTCACGGGCATGCAGACTGGGTATACTAAATTTTGTTGCTTCCTATGTAAATGGGACAGCCGCAACAGACAGGAACATTATGCAAGAAAGGTGTGGCCTATCAGGGATCGTATGCAGCTCGGGCATAAAAATGTAATACACGAGCCATTAGTTAACAAAGACAGCATCATTTTACCACCGTTACATATAAAGTTGGGGCTCATGAAGAATTTCGTAAAAGCGTTATATAAAATGAGCAAAGCTTTCACTTATCTTCGAGAAAAGTTTCCGCAAGTTAGCGGTGCAAAGATAAAGGAAGGTATCTTTGTAGGACCTCAGATTAGGAACGTTATTGCAGACAAACAATTCGAGAACTTGTTACATGTAGTGAACTTCGTGCATGGATGGCATTCAAATCGATTGTCGATAACTTTCTGGGAAATCACAAATCTGTCGATTATGTGCATATTGTTAAGCAGTGCATAGATGCATACAGAATTATGGGCTGTAACATGTCCCTCAAAATCCATTTGCTCGATTCGCATCTTGACTTTTTCCCTGACAACCTTGGCGAAGTCAGCGATGAACATGGAGAACGATTCCATCAAGATATCGCCGTAATGGAGTCACGTTTATCAAGGACGGTGGAGTGTGACCATGCTTGCCGATTATTGTTGGATGCTTCATCGCGATGTACCACATGCCATTCACCGACGAAAGTCGACTGCAAAGAAATTCAAGCCTACATAACTGTTATACTTCTTGTACAAATGATGTTGTAATACTGTATGCGTTGTTAAAAAACTTCAATTGCGCATTTCTAGAGATCCCGACCTGATAGAGAAAAACGGTGTGCAGATTTAAAAACAGCGCATTAAAATTGACCAGAAAAACATAGAAATGTTAGAGAAAGAAAAAAAAATTTTTTTGTTTGTTAGCCAGTGTAGTCTGTGAAAACACTTGAAGAAACATTTTAAGATTAATATTATTATTGTTGGACCCAGAGTCCTTGTTTTTAGTTCACTATTAGTGTAACATATATTTTCTTCAGTTTTAAAGACCTGTCCAAAGAACGAGAAGGACAGGCAAAATAAAATTGTACAAAAAATATTCTAAATTCAAACTTAAACCACAGACTTATTAAGTTCCTTATAGTGAGTTATATTGTGTTGTTTTGATGTACCATCATTTCATTGCATACCCTAGACACTAGCCACATCAAACACCACACATTAGAAATAACATACAGCACCGTGTGAGATCTAGAAAGGTAGCGTTAGGTCCCATGAGAATTCATCAACATCATCTATTAGACTCAAGGTCTTACATAGCTTGACCTCACACGGTTGACACATACATAACAACATTCATGATCTTTTACCATCATAACCTCTCCAGCAAAATTTAACTTTGCTACATAAATTGGGGTCTCCTGTCCCGGGATTATACTTAGTAACATAATATTATTGAACACAGGGAATCCCCATTATTGAAATTTAACCAAGAATTTGGAAAAGTTGATAAATTGTCAGAGCCTGGAATAAGTTAATTAGAATTGTTATTATTATTATAGTAGTAAATTTATAACTTTTTAAAATTGATCAGATGGCAGACCTGGCCAAATTCAGATCTGCTGCTGGGCAGGCTGCAAAAGAGATGGGGATGGACGGTCAAGATCTGGTTACCTATGTAACAACTGAGGTTGATAAATTTATTGCACGAGAAGATAAGAAGTTGGCTGAAGAAAGAAAATTAGAATCTGATAGATTAGCTGAAGAGAAGAAATTAGAAGTAGAAAAAGAAATAAAAAGATTGCAAATTGAGGCTGACAAAGAGGCTAGGGCATTGGAGGCTGACAGGGAGGCTGAGATTAAGCGGCTCCAATTTGAAGAGAAGAAGATAGAGGCAGAGGAAAGAAAACTGGCTGCTGAAAGAGAAGAAAAGACATTGGCTGCAGAGCGAGAAGCAGAAAAGGAGGAGAAGAGATTACAGAGGGAGCACGAGTTACGACTAAGGGAGTTGGAATTTCAAGGCCATGCTCCCGAAAATGGTGCCAGCCCCTCTACCTCCGATGCCACTGCTAGTCAGGGAGCCTCAACCTCAGCCATGGGGTTCCATTTAGATCATTTTGTTGAGAGGGACGATGACATTGAATCATTCTTAACTCATTCTAACCCAAGCATTTTTTTAGGGTTTTTCGGTTTTACACAGGACCCAATATGCAGACTATTTTTTTCTACAAGTGATGTTTTAAAAACAGGCAGTAGACACATATATTAGTTTAGTAGATACATGTATTATGCATCAAACTTTAGGAAATTGGCTGCAGAATGTTGTGAAATACTGTTGAGTTGTTATGTGATGTTATTATTGTTTGTTATATCGTGTGAAGTGTAGAAACAATA
Source organism: Oreohelix idahoensis (assembly GCA_024509875.1). Lineage (NCBI taxonomy): Eukaryota > Metazoa > Mollusca > Gastropoda > Stylommatophora > Oreohelicidae > Oreohelix > Oreohelix idahoensis. The sequence goes on along the minus strand of JAMPIV010009815.1, from coordinate 731,724 downwards.
AAAAATAAAAATAAAAAATGAAAACAAATTATGCACATACACGTAAATATTTCAGCTGTACTTAATCCCTTGGTATTAAAACACCAGTAATTGAAATATATATATCCAACTGGCAACTAATCCAAGAAGTTTGATAAAAAAACAAATGAAAATTGTAATTTATATACATTTTTTTGTGAAGTCACATGCTGCTGAACTGGAATCTCACTTACACATTCCTGTTCCATGCAAATTAATTAATTTATTATTTAAAAATATCACGTTTGTTCAACGTTCTTATCGGAATCGACAATAGGTTATTATCGCTACCGATATCGCTAAAATTCATTTCGTAATTATATATTGAGGTTGATTTGTTAATAGTTTATGAGTGTTATGTATGTGACTACACCACTTGTAAACAAATAACCCTATGACGTCACTAATTGATAAAAGTATGCAAAAACTAAGCACCAATATAATTATTTCGCTACCAGTTAAAAATACGATGTCCACAGGAAGTGTTTACATGATTTGAACACTCTATGGCCACGTATTTTCTAATTTTTTGTTCAATTTCGGAATCTTATAAAGCGGGCGTACCACGCGCCATGCTGCTAGATCCAAAGCAACTCTTGCAACGGATATAAAATACACAATTGTAACATCATAAATTTTTTTTCGCTCACAAACGTTCACACCCATGTGCCGGATGTAATGAAATAATTTTTAACTGGCTTATCGCCAGATATTCTATAATTTTCCGCTCAAATGCGGCATATAGTCACCTTGGCGCGCCATACGCCCTGGGTATAACGAAAAGCCTATCTGGCACGCCATGCGCCCGCTTGGACGGAAAGAGTTAAGCAGATTTGAGGTTTTAGCCACCACTTATGGGTTGGAAAAAGAGAGATGGAGTTTAAAGTTATCCCAGGGTCTTAGGGGAACATCTTATGAAGTGTTTGCAAAAATGAGTAAAGATGACCAAGACAATTATGACATGTTAAAGCAGGCTCTGTTGTTAAGATATGAGAAAAATGGAGAATTTTATAGGAAGAAGTTTAGAAATGCCAAGCTTTTGTCTGGGGAGACATACCACCAATTCTCTGCCAGATTGGAAACCTATTTGGAGAAATGGACTGCTCTAGGGAAGAACCAAGATCTTAAAGAGATGATCATGATAGAGCAATTAAGAGAGTCCATGGCTCCAGACCTAAGAAAGTTTCTCATGGAACAAGGTGCAGAGAGGTTGGGTGAGGTACTTAATGTCGCTGAGAGGTATCAGGCGGCCCAGGCAGAGGTAGCTGGCACAAAAAATAAGCATGTAGATAACTATAAGGCCCTACCAAACTATAATAAACTGGATAACAATGATCAGGGTAACAAAGGTAAGCCAAACTTTGATAGGCCACGAAATGATTATCGAGATAGAAACCCACTGTTCAATGACCAAAAATATAATGAAAGAAAACCTTTCCACCAAGGAAAGTTATGATGTAGATGGTGCAAGAAGAACAATCATGACACCAAAGTATGTACTAAGAAACCTTCTTCCTTCGCTGCAATAAAAACGGGGAACAAGGGATTAAAGGTGAAACCTACTGGACAGCAGGAACCTTATCACCCCCCCCCCCCAGTTTGTGAAGATGTTGTATGTAATGGGGTCACAATTAGGTGCCTCTATGATATAGGTTTAGATTATGACTCAGTCGTGAGCTCTCACCTGGTGCGCGCAGATCAATACACCACAGAAACAGTGGAGATCCAAACAGCAACCAAGGACGTAGCAACAATGACACTTCCCATCGCCAGGATAACTGTAAAAACTCGCTATGTGGAAGGAGTGATTAACGCAGCAGTGATAAACGAACCAATCTACCCTCTGATATTGGGGTGTAGATATGTCTTCTTGGGGAATCCCAAGAGACCTGTGATCATGGCAACAGTGCAGACCAGATCACAGTCAAAGAAAGAGGAAGATAACCTTATAAATACTCATCCAGAGGAGATGAGGAAGGCACAGGCTGAGGACAGATCACTCAAGCCATGTTTTTTAAAATTGCCTAAATGCCACCCACCTCCAAGCAAAGGAGACTACTATATGAAGAATAAACTGATCTATGGGAACGCTGGAACTGGAGCAAATGGTCACGGACAGCTGGTTCTTCCCACTTCATATAGAGAGAAAGTGATGGAACTAGGGCATGCGATTCCCTTCAGTGGTCATATGGGAATCAGCGCAACAGGACAGCGTATAGCTTGTCATTATTTCTGGCCAGGGATAACGGAAGATATAAAGAGATATGTAAAATCCTGTCCAGAATGCCAGAGAGTAGCTCCAAAACATTGGACTGCTCCAGCAACTCTAGGGGAGATGCCCATAGTGGGAACACCTTTTGAGAGGGTTACAGTGGATATTGTGGGACCTCTCACTCGGACCAAGAGAAGGAACAGTTACATCCTCACTCTGGTGGACACTTATTCTATGTGGTTAGAGGCGGTAGCCCTGTCGTCAATCGATTCGAAGCATGTCGCAGAGGCATTACTTACAATATTCACAAGGTTAGGATTCCCACATCAAATCTTGACTGATAGCGGCTCACAGTTCAAGGGGAAACTAACGGAAGCAGTTTTCAGGATCTTCCAGGCCTAGCACTTTCATTGTAGTCCGTATCACCCCCAAGGGAACGGCCAGGTGGAGAGGTTCAATGGGACTCTCATTTCTATCCTGCGAAAGCTGGCCCATGAAAAACCTGATACGCGGGATCAATATTTGCCCGCTGCGTTGTTTGCGTATTGGGAAGTTCCACATTATTCGACCGGAATGACTCAGGCAACCCTGTTATTTGGGAGGCCAATCAAAGGTACACTGGAAGCCTTGTTAAGGACGTGGACAGATGAGAAGGCAGAAGAAACTGTTACCTCATCCTATCAATATGTGAACGAGCTGACCACTCGTCTAAAAACTGGCTGGAAACTTGCTAATGACAATTTGAGACAAGCCAGGAAAAAACATGCAGCAAATTATAATAAGAAAGCGAAGGATAGAGAGCTAGCTGTGGGAGAGAAGGTGCTTCTTCTACTACCCAGCAGCAGTAACAAATTGCAGATTGGATGGCAAGGTCCATATACGGTTCTAGAGAAGGTGTCTAGAACAAATTACAAGATAGATAAGAAGGGGAAAGAGAAAATATATCATGTGAACCTTCTAAAGAAGTATCTGGACAGACAAATCCAGGAGGGAACACATTTACTGACCTTGGCTATCGCAACGGGGATGAAAAATGAACCACTCGCCTCTCATGAATATCCATTAAAGACATGTGAGACCCCTGCCCATGTAAAAGTCAGTAAACACTTGACGAAAAATCAGAGGGAGAGGATTCAACAGGTTCTAATTGATCATACGGACGTGTTAACGGACAAACCGGGGCACACCAATTTGTTGGAATATGATATGAAGTTAATAGACCCAACACCAATCTGTATGCGAGCCTATTCTATTCCTTTCGCTAAGGAGAAAGCTTTGAAAGAGGAGATCGATTATCTGTTGAAAGAAGGGATTATTTCTCACAGTGAATCTCCATATAGCTATAGTGTGGTTTTGTTGCGGAAACCATCTGGGGAACATAGATTGTGCATAGATTACAGGAAACTGAATGCTGTCACAGAAGGTCAGGTGGATCCATTACCTGATACAAATCAGCTATTTGCCAGGCTGAACAAGACAAAATATTTTTCTAAGGTTGATCTTAACAAAGGCTATTACCAAATCCCAGTGAAGCCCGAGGTTCGACCTTATTTAGCCTTTAGCACCTCGGAAGGACATTATGAGTTCAACATGTGCCGTTTGGGTTGAAAAATGCTCAGAGTGTGTTTTCTAGGATGATGCGAAAATTGTTGGATCCACTGAATAATCCATGCATCACTAATTTTATGGATGATATCCTCATCGCTACTGAAACGTTTGAGGAACACGTTAACTCTTTGACTATGTTGTTTGATAGACTCAGAGAGGCTAACTTGACTGCTAGACCAACAAAATGTTGTATTGGATGTAAAGAGTTGGAATTCTTGGGACATGCTGTATATCAGGGTAGCATGACCCCGGACCCCAAGAACCTTGAGAAACTGCAGAGAGCACCGAGACCACAGACAAAGAAAGATGTGCGATCTTTTGTGTCGTTGTGTGGATTTTATCCAAAAAAATATAAAGAATTTTAACTCTATATGTGCTCCTCTGACGGACTTAACTCGCAAGAGCCAACCTGATAGAATTATTTGGTCAGCACAGTGTGAATTGGCATATCAAGAGTTAAAGGAAAAACTCACTAGCAAGCCTATTTTAAAATTGCCTGATTTGACTCAGGAATTCGTGGTAAGAACGGACGCAAGCAATGTGGGCTTGGGGGCCACTTTGTTACAAAGGTCCTCTTCACCAAATGGGAAATTGAACCCAGTCGCTTATGCTAGCCGCAAGTTGAAAAAAGCGGAACAAAACTATTCAAAAAGCGAAAAAGAATGTTTAGCTTTGATCTGGGCTATAAAAAAGTTCCAGATCTATTTCTATGGTAGACCATTTGTGGTCCAAACAGATCATCAGCCCCTCGTATTTTGTCACAGGCCAAGCATGAAAATGCTCGGTTATTACGATGGTCTTTGCTCATACAGCCTTATTCATTCACTATTGAATACATTCCCGGGTCGCAAAATGTTGGTGCAGATTTCTTGAGTAGGCGTCCTTTTGACGAAAATCAGAGTATTCACAAGGCCTAAGGAGCAAATTTGATCTATGTGTTTCACTGTTCTTGAACTTGCATCAGAAGCATGTTCTTAAGTGGGGAGATGTGTGGTGATTTACATTGATACACCGATCAAATAGTAATAATACCATTTGTTTATAACGATAAAATAATGTAGAAAAAAAAACAGTGGAGTTGTGACGCTTCTTCTTCACCCACGCCACTATCGTGTTGATTTTAGCAGACAGTATTGTAGAGTAAATAGTACTATCGTTTCTAATGTCCTTGAAAAACTATTTATAACATTTTGAGACGAAAGGCTTATTCGTCTAGAAGGAGTGAGAGAGGAGCGACAGAAAAATGATACACTGACACGCGTTGGTGTGGAACACAAATTGGCAGCGAACGCGTCGGGTAGTGATAACGTAGGGTTAAATTAAATAGAACATGTTTGAAACACATCAAGACGTAACTCTTTTCCGCATAACATGTTTGAAGCAAAAATCTATGTAAGGCCAATATTTGTTCGTTCTATAGTCACACAGTGGAAATGTATACACACACAGACAGCGCATTGCCTGCCAAGTAGTACATTTTATGACCTAACGGACTAGTGGTTTCAGTTTGAACAACGAGAAAGAGGGCAAAAGATGGAGTATTTATAGAAAAGAAGAAATTGACAACTAATATGGAAAATATATGGAAATCATAATTACAGGGACCATGGCCATAAAATTTAGTTAGTTTAATAGCATATCTTCTCCTGAGCAATAATATGTTTTAATATACAAAATCCTCCATGTAATAATCAAGATATTGACATAATACTAGATGTTCACGAACGGACTGACGAACAGACCCTCATGTTTGCATTCACTAATCATAACATTTTGGGAACGCGGTTTTGAAAAAAAAGGCATGAGAGAAGAAAGTGAAATTTGATTGGTTAGTAATAGGAGGATAGGAGAGATATTATTGGGTGGTCCAAACTAAGTATATTTGTAGAGTGATATCCAAGACAGAATTACTAACAGACTGTGAAACACGCAGTTTGTTTTGAGTTTTTTTTTTTTAAATTTCAATTCAAAACGGGGGAACGCTGGCTTTCATTGGCCAGCCTCTTTTATAACATACCAAGCGTCCAAGGCTTGTCGCCATTTATATAGAATCATTTCCAGACTCAGGACGTTGAGAATAGAAGTGTGACTTTGTTGTTAAAACTAAAACTAATAAAATAAAAAATAATCACAGTCTAGCCAGTGACAGAACTGAATGTGTGCCAGTCATCGTACCTGTGGTTTTATTTCATTGAATTGTGGTAAGGGGAATTGAATTATTATTATGTATTATTTGAAAGGCAAAAGTTTGATACTGCCAAATGGGGAAAGTGTATGACATGCCGAAAGAGACAGTTTGGGTATTCTAATTTGATTTATGATTGAATATTGCATTGTTATAATTAATAAGTATTGTAAGACCAAGATAGAATAGCAAGCCTCAATGTTCGAGGAACACTTATTAACATGCCTAGAGCGTTTATATATAGAGAGAAATAGAAGAAAAATCATATAGAAGGAGATGTACATACTCCTATTAAATTATGTTGAAGAGAACTATGGAAAAATGGCAGTGGCGTATCTTCCATATGGACCTGAGGTGTGGTCTTAGTAGGATGTGAGTTCATATAACTTAGGGGCTGGTGCACTTTGTTTGCACACGAGGCTGACCCCAAAATCATACCATGTAGAGAGTAAGTGAAATATACACCAGATATGAAAAGGCCAGGGTGTCTTTTATGTTGCAGGGTTTTATTTCCTGTTACCAGCTGGTGACAGGAAACCTGAAGTATTATAAGAAGACAGTAACGTCTCCAGTACAGCGTATTCTGTATATTATTATCAAGTGAATCTCTGAGAGCAGCAGTTCTTTGCAGAGACATACAATCGAGTTGAATCTTCACGTGGGAAATTAAAGGTGATGTGCCACAGTCTGTGCACTCTGACAATTTATCGGGAGTAAAATTGATTCCCTACAAATAAACTATAACTCTCAGGGGGATGATGACAACCACAACTCCTCCAATAACTGACTCACATCAATACTTAGTGAATAATAGTCTGTGAAAACACTTGAAGGAACATTTTAAGATTAATATTATTATTGTTGGACCCAGAGTCCTTGTTTTTAGTTCACTATTAGTGTAACATATATTTTCTTCAGTTTTAAAGACCTGTCTAAAGAACGAGAAGGACAGGCACAATAAAATTGTACAAAAAATATTCTAAATTCAAACTTAAACCACCGACTTATTAAGTTCCTTATGGTGAGTTATATTGTGTTGTTTTGATGTACCATCATTTCATTGCATACCCTAGACACTAGCCACATCAAACACCACACATTAGAAATAACATACAGCACCGTGTGAGATCTAGAGAGGTAGCGTTAGGTCCCTTGAGAATTCATCAACATCATCTATTAGACTCAAGGTCTTACATAGCTTGACCTCACACGGTTGACACATACATAACCACATTCATGATCTTTTACCATCATAACCTCTCCAGCAAAATTTAACTTTGCTACAGTCTATTACGACATGAGGCTGAACCTCATATACAACCTTATATTAGTTGTCTTTAACGACATGAGGCTGAACCTCATACACAACCTTATATTAGTTGTCTTTTACGACATGAGGCTGACAGAGCCTCATATACCCGAAGGTTTCGAGGAATGTCCTTCCTCATCTGCACAAAGGCATTTATAGAGGAACTCTCAGGACCCGTAGGTCCGAGGAAAGGAGCAAAATCTGAGACAGGCACAGCAGTCTTTGGTACTGAGAGGTCCCCACTCAGAGTGGTGCACCACACACAGTCAGTAAAGACAAAGGTCGCCTGCGGCCATGAACCTCATACACAACCTTATATTAGTTGTCTTTTACGACATGAGGCTGAACCTCATACACAACCTTATATTAGTTGTCTTTTACGACATGAGGCTGAACCTCATACACAACCTTATATTAGTTGTCTTTTACGACATGAGGCTGAACCTCATACATAACCTTATATTAGTTGTCTTTTACGACATGAGGCTGAACCTCATACACAACCTTTTATTAGTTGTCTTTTACGACATGAGGCTGAACCTCATATACAACCTTATATTAGTTGTCTTTTACGACATGAGGCTGAACCTCATACACAACCTTATATTAGTTGTCTTGTACGACAAGAGGCTGAACCTCATACACAACCTTATATTAGTTGTCTTTTACGACATGAGGCTGAACCTCATACATAACCTTATATTAGTTGTCTTTTACGACATGAGGCTGAACCTCATACACAACCTTTTATTAGTTGTCTTTTACGACATGAGGCTGAACCTCATATACAACCTTATATTAGTTGTCTTTTACGACATGAGGCTGAACCTCATACACAACCTTATATTAGTTGTCTTTTACGACATGAGGCTGAACCTCACACACAACCTTATATTAGTTGTCTTTTACGACATGAGGCTGAACCTCATTCACAATCTTATATTAGTTGTCTTTTACGACATGAGGCTGAACTTCATACACAACCTTATATTAGTTGTCTTTTACGACATGACTGAGCGACCATGAAAAGAAGTAAAAACAGAGGTGAGTGAACTTCTGGTGTATGGTTGAATTAGACATGGAGACGAGAGTAGGAAAGTACGATTTCATTAGAAGCCTGTGTCTGTGGAGCGACGTACTTCTGAGCACAGAAATTGATACCTACAACACATACGTACGTTATAGACAGTTTGTTGTTGGATACTTATGGAGTTCCATCTGTTTACATGTCTAAGTGCATTCATCGTCACGGAATCCATCTGCAGTTCTAAAAATAGGGTGTAAAGTTCTACTGTTGAATCTAAACCAATGGCTGATTAGTCGATAACGATTTGTGATGCTGGGTAAAAATAAATATTACACACATTCAGGTATATTTCTTGAACTCGTGAGAAATAACGAAGTAGAAAACTAGATAACAGAAAATCAACAGAAGTGAGAGGTTTATCGGGGAATGGAACCCAGGACTTTCCGAACGATGAGAGTGCTTCGTTTATTCCTGTTTATAGGCCTCGGGTTTCCCCTCTTTATTAGTTTAACTGAATAATAATAAGAATTTAGCTAAGCGTAAGTGATGTATTCAGTCCAAATTTACGTTTGTATCAAGTTGTGGATCTACATTTTTGGTGGCCTTGAAGCTTGAACTTATGGAAGGACTACATTCATTTTAAAAAAAGTGTTGGGGATGGGAAAGAAGCGTATTATAGAGAAAATTGCACTTGGGTGGCCATGAAGCTGAAGCTTCATTAGCTTCATAGTAGATCCGCCTCTGTTTGTTTTGTTATCATCATAATCACCTCCTTTTTTCGCTCTGCGTGGCGCATGGAGCTACCACTTCAGATGGTCCTCTTAAGGCAGCTTTGGCAAATGGCAAACTCCTGCTGAGGTGGTTTCTGTAGCAACAAGCTTTACATGATGAGGGTGCTACCCTCGTGCACAACCTTATATTAGTTGCTCTTTACGATATGCCTGAGGAAACAAGAGTCATATTTTATCTTTGCCTACTCAGAGACCACGGGGAACGACCAGAGGCGTATCATTCAGCTCCGTTACTAACAGTAGAAAAACAGTACTGGTGTTAATGTGAACATTTTATGAGGAAAACGACATTTTGTTTTTGTTTGTTTTTTAATTTGGTTGTGCTAAAAAATAGTGTTGATAATTCAGTCGTGTAGTTTATTTGTGAGTCTACTATCTTTTTAAAGCGAAACGGAATTATTCATAGTCGGAGTGGCCAAGAAGTATGGCGCCCGCCCCTAATTCTAAAGGTACCGGGTCCGCTCCCAGTACAGGGAATATACTTGATAGAAATTTTGTTCAGAACCACTGGTTTCTAATATTGTCATACTCCTGCCTTGATCTCTTGGGTATAAAAGATCCCAGGCCACGCCTTCTCGGATAAGAACGAAAAGATTCGAAGACACGTGTGCAAGTTGCGCAAGTTAAAAATCCATCGGCAGTTGGAATTGGTAGAGAGTAGGCCATTTGGCCGATGCCCTGGCAAAAATTTAAAAAAATCAGGACCACAAAAATATTTCGACATTGGCATGTATGGAAGCATATCTAGCGTCATCCTTACATGACTAACAGCTAAGCACTGTGCTACATTAAAGAGGTGTGGAAGTGAACTTCTGTGCTTGAGGCTAATTACGCCCTCATTTACTTTTGAAATCATCTGCACTCTTCCAGGGGTCCCCCCCCCCCCCCCCCCCCCCCCCCCTTTTTTGTGGTGAAACATGTCGAGAACCCAGCCTTGCACACTAAGCTTGGAAAAGTCACTTGTATCAGGGATGTAACTCTGACTTTTACCTGGTTGGCTGCATACAGAAGGATCTCACTATAGAACCATGATAGGCAGGGGGGGATTCAGAAAATGGTTGTGTGTGGGACGTGACGATTCTTTGGGAGAGCCCAGAACCAGAGCATGGTATTTTAGCTCTGCATATTTGGAAAGCCCCTTGGATAGCAGGGAAAGCTCAGTATGCGACGCACTTCTTCCACCTAGCTTTGGACCAGATGTGATGATACTTTAAATGCAAGCCAGGGTGGAGAAACTGAAGCTCATGACTTCAACTTAACACGTTTCGAAATGGTAGAAAAGCCACAGGAAAGCGTAGATCTACAGTGTAAATAATACCAAAGAGTCGTCAACTTGATATTGGCTGCAAAAGAACTAGAAGCTCAGAAGTCCTAGTTAAACAACAACAACAACAAAAACACATTGGGATCTTCGCCGGCGCTACGTAGTTCGTGCACTGTGCTGAGATGCTTCGTGTATGATCTAAGGGAGGAGATCGGAGCACTTATGAAGTTGTCCGTGTGCAATGAAGATGGTCCTCAAAACCAAACCAAACCAAACCAGACCAAACCAGATAGGTTATTAGACCACTTATCAAGAGGCAGTTTTTTTAAGTACTTGAAAAATGAAACATATCGAATTTTAATCGGGATGCACTGAGTATAGCATACATATTATGCGAATGCGTCTTCTTCTTCTTCTTCTTCTTCTTCTTCTTCTTCTTCTTCTTCTTCTTCTTCTTCTTCTTCTTCTTCTTCTACGACTACTTCTTCATTTTGTGCTCTTATTCTTGTTCTTCTTCTGTATGTGTCATACCGATTGATTAAACAACCATGACGTTTGTTTTTGATTTTCCAAGATCCGTTTCCATGTTACAGGATGGACTCGATTTAAGACAGAGTAAATCTCTCCCTTTTTACACGCTTTTCTTTAACTTGCCTTGTATGTCACTGTCGTGTCACCTTCAAATCTTGTTGCATATGATAAGTTTCCTTTTACGGAATTATGTTTTAATCGGATTATTCTGGTCGACAACTCCGAAGTATATCTTTTATCTGCTATTATTAGTGTGTCCAGGTATTTAAAATTTATGGGTGTGCTTCAAAGGTTTTCCCTGAATTCCCTCCCTCCCCCCGTTTTTTTTAAACCCTGTCCTGCAATAACTTAGAGAAAAGCTGTTAAACGTGAACCATCTAAGACAGGGATCGGCAACCGATCGATGTTGACTGCCGGTACAGTAAGAGACTGATTTGGTAGATCTATAGGCGACGGAGGGGGATGTGTAGCCTAGGGAAATTACGAACTAGCTCTCTGACGCCGGCACTTAAAAAGAGCGGTTTCTCCAGGTTTAAAAATACTTTCACCATATTCCCAGTGAATAGGGGTCGGAGTGGCTCACAATTATAGCATCCGACTCTAATTCTAAAGGTACCGGGTTCGATCCCAGCACCGGTAAAATAATTGATGGAGATTTTTTCAGAACCAGTGGTTCCCAATGATGCCATTCTCCCCCTGATCTCCTGGGTAGTGAGATCGGATGCCTAGCCTTCTCGGATAAGGGCGAAAAATGTGAGGTCCTGCGTGGTAGTTGCGCACGTTAAAAATCCCTCGACAGTTGGAAATCGTAAAGAGTAGGTTTTGTGGCCGCTACTTTGGCAAAATGTAAAAATTAGGAAACCTGCCCACCACAAAAATATTTATAGAATGTGTGATTCCTATATTGTCACAGGTTGCCTCCCCTTGCTCCGCAGTGATGGTCCAACAATGGCTAAAATCTGGAGTATGTAATGTGGGTCTTCGCACAAGATTACTCTTGATAGTGTAGATAGAAGAATGATTATGCTTCTACCGTGAGTGATTCTTCACAAGATATTTCAGTCAAGAACAATGCTGAATGTGTCTTAGCAATGTTAACTTTTATCAGCCCGCCGCAGGTCGCAGGCGAGCGCTGCGCCAGGAAGATTGTGCGTGGTCCCGTACTCCGGGCCCTCCCAGTACAGATGGAGCAGGGTTGCGTGTCTGTCCAGATGACGTCCTTTCTGCAGTCCGGAGAAAGCGGTGGCTTCGTCACCGCAGCACGTCCATGGGCAAAGAGAGGCGGTGGCAGTGGCGCTATAGCCCGCATGCAGGGTAGAGAACTGACCCGCATGGGGCACAGCACACACGCCAAAACATTACAACAAGACCCATTACTGGCCGTTGACTGACTGCCTCTGTAGCCCCGGTGCAGGTTCGTTTCTGCCTGATGCCCGGCTGCTCGTGCCGGCGCACGTCTCGGTGGTTGTCTCGGTGAGATCGTCTCGAAGTTGTGACCTCTTGACAACGCACGCATGCCATAGTGGGCCTGGTGTAAAATGTCGCTGAGGCTAGGAGGCTTCCTCTGCAAAACGAACCCTCTGTGGATGGGAAGGAGCTATGATGCTGGTTAGCTTCTGACCGGGTGGGTAGGAAAGTCCACAGACACCCCAGCATTATAGTGCCAAAGGGCTTTGTTCCCATGGCCGCTGGATCCATCAACAACAAATCAGCCCGCCGCCTTTTGTGAAGGGGTATTATATAATTTAATTTAGCTCGTACAAGCGCCCAACTGAATTATATATATATATATATATATATATATATATATATATATATATATATATATATATATATATATATATATATATATATATATATATATATATATATATATATATATATATATATATATATATATATATATATATATATATATATACAGGGTGTCCATAAAAGATTGTACCCATTTCAAAAAATGTATTTTCGGCCCCATGATGTGGTACGAGGATGCTTTCTATCACAAAAGTAAGGTAATCTCTGCAAGTTTTTAAGCATACCTTACAAAGACTCAATATGTGCACCCTTCGTGACGCGACAAATATCTAGTCGATAGTCCATTTCTTCCCACACTCGAATCAGCATGTCTCCTGTAACAGCAGCAAAGGCTCCAATGATCCGCTCTCTCAGCTCCACCAGATCTCGAGGCAACGGTGGGACAAAGACTCTGTCCTTGATGAAGCCCCACAAAAAGAAATCACATGGTGTCATGTCTGAGGACCTCGGGGTCCATCTCGGCAACACTGCATCGTAAGGACCATTGCGACCGATCCACCGTTGTGGGAGATGTTCATTGAGGTACCCTCTCACTGCTCCATGGTAGTGGGGTGGAGCTCCATCTTGTTGGAAAACGAAATCCCGTGAGTCCTCTTCAAGTTGGGGCATCATCAAATTGTCAAGCATGTCCAGGTACGAGAGTCCAGTAACTGTTTTTTTCCGCAAAGAAAAATGACCCGTAAAGCTTCCTTCTGGATATGGCAACAAAGACGTTTAACTTTAAATAGATACATTCTTTTTATGGACACCCTGTATATACTAGCTGTAAGGACCCGGCGTCGCCCGGATATTTTCTTAGTAACTGCATAGGAAACTTATGAAATGTCAAAATCAAACTATAATATTTTGATATCGAGTGAAAATTAATTTTCATTTAAGTTAATAACTACCGCTTTAAGTGACTATCCTCGTGCCTTGTTTACAATAATTGCAAATGCATGCCGCACAAAATACTGTTATTCCTTATGGTTCCACCAGAAGAGTGATATCACTTTTACTTTTCAACTTGCTTCCGAGTTTTTCCAAAATACTCTTATTTCTTATTGTGACGGTGCGAAGACGATGTGCAAAAGCCCAAGGCCTCAGTTGGTTATCGTACGAGGGCGCATTTTGCACAAGAACGATCTGGCTACTTCTCAGCTCTCTCACTGAAACCTCTCACTGTTTCAGTTTAAATCTGCATCTCCAACCATGCACCACATGATAGCCGCCACGTCAAAATGTCAGGGAAAGCTCCACCCATCCCTCTAGGGAGCAAATCAGGAGTCCTATGCTCAGTATGGATGACATGAGATCACTTCTTAGTCAAGAAAATCTTCCTAATCGACACAACTCAAGGTCCGCCCATTAATGATTACATTCCCACGATATCACTCGCCTGGAGTCAATCCTCACGGTTTTAGTGCTCAACAAGATGTGTTATCAGACCGCGCCAGGATGTCTAACAACCGATGTCTGTCTCCTGTTACATCTGCGTCTCACACGTTTGTCTACTTCATGGATGGCAAAGGTGTGTTTTGTTTAAATCGCCCCTTCTCGTGGGAGAATGCCAACATGAGCACAAATATACACCGTAGACGAGATCGACAACTATTACTCAGTCAAAAATTACACCTTTCTGGCCACACGGGCACATGTTCCGCCCCTAAATTTTTTGTGGTCCCCACAAACGTACTCTGCTCCATTGTCAGTTCCAAGTTTATGTCTGATTGCTTGTCGTGGTCTGGGAGAATTGTCCGCTCGTACAGCGTCGCTACTCGGTTGAGAGTTCAGCGAGTTAGTGCCTGCAGTTGTCGGCCTTGGCGGTGGAATGCTTCCAGCTTGTTTCACATTTGTGTTCCGTCGATGTCGGCGTGCATTCCCCCCAATCAGATTTAGATTGGTGTCCTCTGCGGAGCGCCGGTGTGTATTCCCTCCTATCTGTTTAAGATGAGTTTCCTTTTCTGAACGTTGACTGCTTTTCTTGGCACCCTGAAGGTAACAGTTGTTACCGCCATCTCTTGGCCTGCACTCTGAAGGCAACCTAGATGTGTCGGTACGTTTAGAGAGGGCGCTCTTTGAGGGACAAACCGATATCAAGTGCTCTGGGGACTTACACTGAAAACATCGCTTCGGAAGCGGGCCCCAAGGGCACTTGGCAGCCATGTGGTCTGAAAAGTCTCCACAATTGTAGCATCTTATTTTTCTAGGCTTCCTCCGTGCCATGGGTCGCCTCCTGCTGCCCTTACATTCCTGGCCGCCAATGCCGCATACAAAGACCGCTTCAATGCCCTGAACAGATGGTTTGCTGTCAAATTCTACTTTCTCATTTCTCTCCAGACTACGGAATCCCTTTCTGAAAATTTTAGTCTGATGCACAAAAACATCAACACCTCCATCATCCGGTGTAATAAATCCCCATCCTTTGTCGACATTATACCATTTACAGAATCCTTGCCGCCTTGCTGGTGCATCTGTGTTTTTACTTACCTCTAAATCACTGCGTTCACTATCAACTGCCTGACTCTCACCAACAGGAAGGTCTAGTTTTGGTTCCAGTTGATTCAAACCTTGGTTCTGCTCTAGGTTTTCACACGGCTGGCACTGTTTCCTTTTTCTTTGCGTCTCCTTTTGTGCTGGCGCCATACTCTGTGCTAGTTGTGCTATCTGGGACTTTAGGCGAGCTACTTCAGCTTCAAGTTCGTCCTTCTCAGTGAGGGCTTCTACACTGGCTACCTGCACTGGTGCATCATGCTTTTTGCCTTCCCAGAAAAGGGCATAGTCCCTAACTTCCCTAAATGAAACACTAGGATTCATTAGCACATGTTCCTTCACAAATGTCCTGCTCAGATCATTACTAAGCTGGGCAACAAAATGATCTCTGAGCATGGATTGGTCTGCGGGAGCCAAGCCTTTCTCCACGCGCGTTGCATTCAATCTCAGAAATAATTCATGCAACATGTGAGAGAATTCCATTACTGATAAGCTAGGCCCCTGTCTCATGGCATAGAAACCCCTAGTCATCTCATTGACTAGTTGTCGTTCACTGTAGGCTTCTTCCACTATTTCGAGTAACCTCTCAGGGCTGGCCTTGGCTCCGCCACGTATCCGTAATTCCCTAGAGACCACTGATGTAACATTAGTCCACACAATGTCTAACTTATCTTCTACAGTTAAGGGCCCTACCTTCCATGCAGCTTGAACCTCTTTCACAAACTCTTGCCAAGTGGGGCCTGGCTTTTCACCAAATCGTCTTACCTCTGGCACTGTTATGTATATCACCTTCACATGCGCATTGCTCGGGCTCTCTCCTGGTGTGAGTATTTCTTCATGAGAGCCACCTTCAGCTGTCGAGGCGCTCCCAGGCTCTGACCGGCATGTTGCGTCTGCGCATTGAGTTGACATCACTGCTCTAGCCCTAACCTAGCAAAATACAATGCAAAAACAGATGGAAAGAAAACACTTATTATAATATTACAATAAATAATAGACAGTGTCTCTTATTCTTTTGCTTGCTCTTGTCTTCTCTTCGCTGTTGGGGCCTGTAGCAGTTTCAGGTGCTGCCTGGTGATACAATTGAGTCCCTGGCTGAATGTCAATCGTGGTAGGTCGGCCACTGGTTTGGCATAATAACACTGGCGTAGCAATAGTGTTCCTGTTTGTTATGATGGAGTATCATTAGCGAGGATACTATTGCAGGAAAATTGAAATAACTGCAAACGGCGGGTCCTTGGCTTGATCAGGTATTCAATGGATGTACGGTGGTATGATTCTTCTCTGGGCCTGCGTTGGTGCAACTCTTCACCTGGCCTACGTTGGTGCGACTCTTCAATGGGCCTATGGTGCTTCGAATCTTCATGCGGTAGTGCGATTCTTTGCTGGGCCTATGGTGGTGCGAATCTTCACTGGGGAGATGTACTGGGCAGATGTGCTGCTCCGTCTGTGCTGGGTGTTGTAATACTCTTGCAAGGTTTAACTCAGGTATCCTTGGCGCTCACTGATTGTAGTGCTCTCTTGCAACACTGAACATTCCGCGTATGACTCTATACTACACTGTCTGTCAGTATCCTGCCGACGACGCCATTTGCGACGGTGCGAAGACGATGTGTGAAGGAGAATAAGGATCTGTGTGTAATGTTGTCGTCACTCTCTCTGGCCTACTTTCACACACGTTCTGCAGTCACAGAATAACTCTCTTGATGATGAAGACAATTCCTAAGCAACACCATATAACCAAGCTATTTAGGTAACACCATCTAATAACCCAGCACAGACTGCTGGACACTCTCTATGTCGTCAGTTCTCTTAGCACAGACGCAACTATGCAAAAGCCCAAGGCCTCAGTTGGTTATCGTACGAGGGCGCATTTTGCACAAGAACGATCTGGCTACTTCTCAGCTCTCTCACTGAAACCTCTCACTGTTTCAGTTTAAATCTGCATCTCCAACCAAGCACCACATGATAGCCGCCACGTCAAAATGTCAGGGAAAGCTCCACCCATCCCTCTAGGGAGCAAATCAGGAGTCCTATGCTCAGTATGGATGACATGAGATCACTTCTTAGTCAAGAAAATCTTCCTAATCGACACAACTCAAGGTCCGCCCATTAATGATTACATTCCCACGATATCACTTGCCTGGAGTCACACCTCCCGGTTTTAGTGCTCAACAAGATGTGTTATCAGACCGCGCCAGGATGTCTAACAACCGATGTCTGTCTCCTGTTACATCTGCGTCTCACACGTTTGTCTACTTCATGGATGGCAAAGGTGTGTTTCGTTTAAATCGCCCCTTCTCGTGGGAGAATGCCAACATGAGCACAAATATACACCGTAGACGAGATCGACAACTATTACTCAGTCAAAAATTACACCTTTCTGGCCACACGGGCACATTATGATGGAATCGCAAAAGCAATTTTATTCTGCTTCCAAGTTTTAGCAAGAAACAAATTATTAAGACACATTTTCCTTTTCCGACTTGGTGCACCAAGAAAGAATAGTCCAACTCATCCTTTTTTAATGTTCTTAATACTGTTTTTCGTAGCACGTTCTTTTCAAACATATATACATTATTGCTTGTTAAAAAATACATGATTATTATTTTCTGTCATACATACTTCAAATATAAAAGGCACAGTGATTGTGTTGAGCTGTATTTTTTAAAAAAAAGTTTCTCTTTTCGGTGAGACACGACCTATTCAACCTAGACATACGGATAACGCCTGTTATATTAGGAAACATGGCTAAATAAAGAAAATCTTTCGTTCTGGTGTATTGTTGTTATTGTTGGTGTCGTTTTCATAGTGATGAATTGAAACGCGAATGGTTACAACGGAATAAATGTCAACAATGTTTTTTTCAAACGAAAACCAACAAGTATCTTGAATTGGGTGAACTGGTCAAGTATTGGCAGCACACAAGTCGTTGGTAACTTTACATAGATTTTTATTCACCAGGACACGAAGTGGACAAGACGGACATCGTCACAGGCGCAAAGATCACACGACAACATATTAATTATTGCTGCTAAAGTTCCTGAAGATTCTCTTCTAGTAAAGACCTCTGTCCATAGACTAAGGATTACAAAACTGTTACCGTATAATATCCTTCTCAGTCACGACCGTTGACCTTCTTTCAAGGACGTCTATCATGGTAACGTATTCATACTCTGGGATGAAATCTTCCATATTACATTTGTTAAAATTCCCAGACGTTCATCTTACATTGCGTTGTACATCATATAATTTCACACAAAGTCATATACGATAATCCTATCAGTTAAAGGCTTTCAGTTGGCTAACCTCTCTTTACATCCATGCCACGACTTTGGCATTGAAGCATGTACGGCATTTAAAACATGTGCATAAGGTAAACAATATAACTTCTTCTACTCGTAGGAATTCTCCGTCTACGATCCAAATCTTAAAGGCAAGCGACTCTGTAGATCCATTCTAGGAATGATAAAATTCCCGCTAGATTAGTAGTAGAGCGGCCTTTTTATGCAGCATTAAAATAAGAAGTGGGCGATAACTTACGTGACATTACTGCGATTGGCTTCGACCTGAAGACCAATACAAATCACAATAATAAATGGCTTCCTTCAACATGCCATTGGATACACAATATAAAATTACAATCATGGACACAAGCCAGTTCCATGTTTCCACTTCAAAACATGACGTCACAAACTACTCAACTAGGTTACACGTGCGTTCCAAAGCAACACTCACTGCTTTGTGCACGTCAGTGCGTGAATCAATCGAACGCTCAAACAATATAACTACATAAAACTGGTGCGTACATTTGGCAGGACCGAAGACTACCCCCTTAGGTAATAAATGTACGTAACAGCTCCCTTATTACCTCCCCTTAAAAAAATTAATCCCATTAATTTTTTTCGAACTAATTACTCGAGAGAGGTGAGTCAAAACTACAACAAGATTTATGACATGCATAAAATTATCATATTAAGAAGAGAAAATTTAAAATAAATCAATATAACTAAATGATAGTATGCATTAAAGCACACATCCACAGTCGACCTACTTTGGAACGATGTGGTAATATTCGAAGTAAAAAGAAGTTGAAAAAATGAAAATGAAGAATCAACAAAAAAGATGATAATAAAATTCAACTAAGTTTTCAACAAAATTTGAAACATATGATTTCAAAAATGAAAATGAACAGCAACACTGATGATAATCAATGATAAGAAAATCAAAAGAACAGAAAATTTTTTTAAAATACAACATGCAAAAATGAAGCAATGCATAATTAAACACTTTAAGAAGCAACGCACTTACTGATATCTAACACTAGTAAGTTTGACTAGTTATCTAAAAGTAAAATATCATGTAGTGGAATACGTGAATACACGTATTGCGAGACACTAATAAAGTTAGTAGATGTGTGATTCATAATCAATTAAATCGATTAAATTGAGTTATTCTACTTAATATATGTCTTAATTTATCAACAAATAACTAATTACTAATTTATTCTAAGTGATTTCAATTTCACTCATTGTTAATATTTTTTTAGAACTATTTAGAATCGACAAGAATATGTTCCCAATGTTCCATGCACGAAATAAGTTTACGAACACGATATGTAGTGTAATATGTTCCATAACAATAATGAATGTCTGTTTGTCGTTTTTACCAATGTTTCCATACTACAAAAAAAAAAAAAAAAAAATGTTACTTTAATATCACTGTTCCCGTTCTAATAAAACGTTACTTCACAAGAAATAATGTTATAATCCATATGTAAGTATGTTCTGAAAGTTATATTTATACGAATACTGCAAAACTATACATAGTCTTCACAGATGTACAATTAATGACACTGTACAAAGTTATTCATGTTTCGGTGAGGACGTTTCTCCATCTAAAAGTAGTTTAGTTTCACCAAGTTCACTAGGGCATCTTGAAAGACAGTCTGCAAATACATTCTGCACTCCAGGAATAGCTCGTATCTCAAAATGGAACGGTTGAAGAGCTATAGCGTAACGCGCTGACTTTGATGACTTAACGTTCCCTGTATTCAATGCGGTAAGAGCTTTCTGGTCAGACTCCACCACAAAGTGTGATCCGAGGAGATAACGATCCAGTTTTGTGATTGCCCAGACAAGAGCAAGGAGCTCTTTGTCTAGAACGGAGTAATTTATCTCGCTCGTTGTAAGCTTTCTGGATACGTACATAACAGGAAATAAGGCGCCTCCGTATTCCTGCATCAAAACTGCCGCAATAGCGTAGGAAGAAGCATCACTGCGAAGAACAAAGGTGAGATCTTTGTTAGGCAACCTTAAAAAAGGCTTATTTGAAAAAAAATTTGTTTTATATAGTCTAACGCCGTTTGGTGATCCTGCGACCACTTTATTACATTAGGTGTGCCCTTCTTCAGTAAAGACGAAAGAGGTGCAGTTATAGTAGACAAATGAGGGATGAATTTAGAATAGAACTGTATTAGTCCTAAGAGTGACCTCACTTGTTTTTTTGTCTTAGGTGCTGAGATGTTTAAAATTTTAGAGACGTTACTGTCTTCTGTATACATTAAACCGCGACCTATACGGTGACCAAGAAATGAGATGTCATGAAAACCGACAAAAGCCTTTGAAGGTTTCGCTGTTAAGTTATAATCCTGTAAGGTAGAAAGTAAAGATTTTAAACCCTGAATATGTTCATCCCAAGAGTCACTAAAAAGACAGATGTCATCTATATAAGTAATGACATCGGGACGATGAGACAATATGCGGCGCATCATGCGTACAAAGGTAGCTGGCGCATTCATTAACCCGAAAGGCATAAAATTCCATTGAAAAAGACCCCGTGGCGTCGAGAAAGCGGTGAATGGCTTTGCTTTCGTAGTGAGTGGCACTTGCCAATAACCCTTTGAAAGGTCAAATTTCGAAAAGAATGTAGCATGAGATAATCTCTCCAATAAGTCATCTAAAAGAGGTAATGGTTCCGCATCGAATTTTGTAACTTTGTTTAACTTCCTGTAATCTACGCAAAGACGTATATTGTTGTCTTTCTTCCTAATGATTACCATAGAAGAAGAATATGGTGATGAAGATGGTTCAATTATATTTAATTGGAGCATATCATCCAATTCCTTATCAACCTTATCACGAAAGTGTAAAGGAATAGGATATGGGCGAACTCGAATCGGTGTATCGTCAGTCAGAATAATGTCATGTTGGATGACTGACGTATGACCTGGGATGTCAGTGAGGACATCCTCATACGTGTGTAGAATATTAGAGACTTGCTGACGTTGATCATCAGTAAGAGTAGATGAGATAGTAACATCATTCCATTTCTCAGTGGAATGGAGTGGTACAACTGGTATTGGTAGTTGTACATCATCGAAAGAAGATTCCTCTTCTTGGATGACTGACAAACTAAAATAGTGTTGAATAGGAGGTGTAGGATCTTCAGTTGCCTGAAACACTGACTGTAAGTAATCAGGACGTGAGTAATATTCCTTCAACATGTTAATGTGGAAGGTTTTATGTTTGCCATTAACATCAACGATGTAGTCGACATCGGATATTCTTGAGATGATCCTGAAAGGACCTCTCCAGGTAATTAAAAGACGATTGTTATGCGCAGGGAGTAATACAAAAGCTTCATCACCAGGTATGAGCTGGCGAAGACGTCTATATTTGTTTGCAGATAGACGAACTTTTTCTTTGGCATGTTCGGATGATGCAGTAGCTAGTCTACAAGCATCTATGATTTTCTTTCTAAGAGAGATCACATACTCATAAGAGGATTGAGTTTCCTCTTCAATATTCTCATCCACCAATAAGTCGTGGATTAACGACATCGGACCGCGTGGTTGCATGCCAAAAACAAGCTGGAACGGAGAAAACCCCGTTGCTTGATTTTGTACCTCGCGATACGCAAAGAGACAAGCGGGTAGGACCCGATCCCAGTCTTGGGGATGGTCTTGAGTCATCTTACCCAACAACTGCTTGAGTGTCCTATTGAGACGCTCAATTAACCCATTTGACATCGGATGATAAATAGAACTAAGAGATCTGTCTATACCTAATGTCTTCATAACTTGAGACATGGATTCAGAAATGAACTGAACCCCATGATCCGACAAGATTTTCCGTGGAAAACCAATGCGTGAGAAGATTAACATCAATGCCTCTGCTACACTGGCAGATGAAGTGTTCTTGAGAGGGATGGCCTCAGGCCAACGAGTGCACATATCAATGCACGTAAGAATATGCGTATGCCCTCTAGCAGATGGAAGCATTGGACCAATAATGTCAATGGCCATTTTATCAAATGGTCTAATCGGGATGTCCGCAGCTTGAATAGGAGCCGCATGAAATGGACCCCGTACCTTAACTTCTTGACATATCAAACAGGACCGACAATAGAGAGTAACATCTCTATGGACGCCTGGCCAGTAGAATGCCGAAAGCACTCTGGATTTGGTACGCGAAAAACCCATATGGCCCGCACATTGCGAGTCATGAGCATGTCGTAATATACGAGATCTCATACAGGATGGGACAAGAATCTGAGAACATAAGGATAAATCCTTTTCCCGTATTACTCTAACCAAAATCCCATTTTTAAGTATAAAGTCATGTCTAGATTTTGCAAGTTTGTTGCTTGTATTCTTTTTGTTAACATACTGAAAGAATTTTTTTAATGAATTATCATTCTTTTGCAATGTTGCAAACAACTCCCGTGAAATAGGAGCATCATCATCACAAGTGGTATGAACTGTAGGTTCAATAGGTGTATCATGCGACATATTAGTAGCTTGCGCTCTAGTCACTACTGCATTTGCAGTTTGAATATGTCGCTTTTCCCATTCAGCTATTTGCTGTGGTGTACACTCTTTAATACCATGTATGCGACCAAGTATAACATCACAAATTGGGTTAGGCAGAAGACATGCTTGGATCTTTCCTGTAAAGAAAGGAGTATGAAGATCAATAATAGCAGTGGGAAATGTTTCAATTGTGCCACCAAATGTTACACATTTGACAACCCGGCCCGTGGCACAACTTGGGTTGATCAGCGAAGTCCGGACACCGATTGTTGTACAACCTGAGTCAAATAGGAGAGAGCATGAAATATTATTGACAAATCCCTTGTGAAACTTAAGAGAGCCCTGTCCCTGGTGTACTGACGCAGCAGTGGCTGTACAGACTGCAGGCAGGCTAGGCAAGGTATGTCCGCAACGCAGCGTCGTGATCGCCTTAGGCTGGAAAAGAGTCGAGCATTCTGGACAGTCTTTCACCTGGGAACAATCGAGAGAACAAGACATAGCATTGTGAGTTTCAGCTACTTTACCCTGTTCAATGTTAGCCTGTGTATCATTAAAAGCAACATTAGAATGTCTACCTGTATTATTCGACGATCTATCTCGTCGGCGCGATCGATTGTGATTTTTGTCATTAAAATTGCCATAATTGTCGTTTCTGCTAGAGTTAAAATTTGGATTAGTCCGATAATTTGTAGAATGATCGTTATGATGTTGGTTAAATGGTTTATTTCCAAAAAATTGTCTGTTTTGCGGACCCTGAGACCTTGATCTCCAGTTTTGTTTATTATAATGTCCTTGATTATTTTTAAAATAATTGTTACCAAAATCTCGCGATCTGTGAGTTTGGTTCCAAGAAACATTAAATGGAGCAGATTGTTGAAATTGCTTCCCTTTGTAAAAGTTATCATTGTTGAAATTATGATTATTTCCCTTATTGACATACCTATCAGCACTAAAAGAACGATTGCGTGAAAAATTGTTTTGTTGTGCTGCAAAAGCAACAGGCAATTCACTCTTAATCTGCGCATTACTCAGATCCATGGTTGGGTGAGCAGTGCAGAAGTTTTTTGCATGTTCTTCTAAGTTTTTCATTGATAAAGGTTTACGTTCGTGTAAAAATGCGAGAAATGTAGGATTTACCGACGAAAGTACCTTATCGCGCATCAGTAAATCAAAGAGACCTTCATACGACTTTTCAATTTTGGATAATTCGATCCATCTTTCTAATGTTAGTCGTATCTGTGACAGAAAATCACTAAAATTTCTGCCAGATTGAGGTAGTAATGTGTGAAATCTCAAACGATATTCGTTTTCTGTCATTTGGAATTTTTGCAGAAGTGCTGCTCTAAGAGCATTGTAGTCATTTTTCTCACCAATGCTGGTGGTATGATAAACTGCTAATGCATCCCCTGTAAGTAATGTGGATAAATATGTACAGTATAGCGCTTTATCCACGTTATAAGACCCACAAGTGGCCTCAAACCTATCTAGGAAGAATATTACGTCATCAGACGGGGGATTAAATTTTGGTAATTTAAGGTGAATTTCCTTAAAATTATCATGTCTGGATGAAGTTTGGCTTTCAAAAGTTCTCTGAGAATTAGCTTCCTGAGTTAACCTAATTCTCTCATATTCTGACTCTGCTAATTTCAGTTCATGCTGTCGTTTTTTTTCATTCTCTTCCATCTCAAGCTGAAGTCGTTTTACATTTTGTTCCGCTATCAATCTTCTCTCTTCCATTTCCTTTTGTTTCTGTTCCATTTCCTTTTTAGCTTGTCGTGGAATATTCTAATCCACATATATAAATTATCAAGTAAATATAAAGCCTAATAAATACATATAATAAATAAAGGAAGAAGAATGGTAAAGAACAGTGCTGTCACAATGACAGTACTCGAAATCCCCCTTGTTTTCTGCTTCGTCTGCAAATTGTAACGCTTTCACGTTGATAGTAAAAGCTTACTATATTATTACCCGCTTTCTTCAATGAAACGTGTGCTGTATTTCTTGGAAAAACATTGAGATACCAAGCTGAACAATGACCTAATTTTAATATTTCATTCATTCCATTTTATACACGGCGGAACGAACGAACAGAGGGACTAAAGGATAAAGAGAGAGGGAGGGCTGAAAATCAGGAACGCATGCAACACGCGTCGCGCGATACACAAATGCTACTATCACGCGTGTTAGGCTACAAGCACTAACTTTTTCGGACGGACAGTGATAAATTCACTACCCTTCCCAGAGTTAGGTTTTAAAATCATAAAAAACGCTTATTAGGAAAGATAACAATAGATGGGTTTACGGTTGAAAACATAACAGTACCCAGACAGCACATCTTCGAAACAGGAGGTAGAAAATACATATTTTGAACGCAGCCACGTAGCTCTTTTAAATTTGGATATTTGGGTTCCTTAGGGCTTGCTGACAAAGAATATGTAAAACGTTACGCAAATAGTCCAGGAATTAATAAATTATACCCAAAATAAAATAGTGGGGATGCCTGACAGCATGGAATCATTTCTGCTCATAAAATTTTTTTATAACGTGTTTGAAAAAAATCTTACGTTACAGAATTAGCCTACCATGTAAACTCCAAATTGATTGGAGCGCAACAAATGAAAGACTAACCACGATTGGTCGGGCTATAAATACTATCTTTCGTTGTTAGGGGAGACGTGAAAAGGTAACATTTTTTCAAACACTTGTCGAAACGTGGCCTCATTGGCTAGACTCGCTGATATACTCACTTAGGAGCGTTAGTTCGAGACCACTAGTGCAAATAATCTTGATAAAGCAACAGTGCGTTGAAGCCAGCTCATATTTGTGTTAAATAAAAAGCCTGGAACATAAGCAGATGGGAATTTGTGCCAGTAATTGTGCCAGAACTGGGATTCATTGCTAATCAACGTATCTGTGTTTATTTCCATGAAATTGTGGTAAGCTTGAACCATTCAGTATCTTTTAATGAAAATTGAATGTAAATTGTTAATTTATGCCTGTATATATATGTGTAGTTCAGTGGCAAACAGGAGATAAAGCCTATAATGCTCCAGCCTGAACAGAGGGTGTCGGAGGGAAGTAAAACGGCATGGAATGGCCAAATAGTACACTGACACCTGGATGATTGATTAGACAGAAATAATGCTGGAAGTGCAGAGGCGTGGTAACCATTAAGGAGGTAAATACTGGTATAAAGTATTTCAGATGAAGCTGACAGTTGACCTAACGCTCTGAACTCAATGTTTGTGATGTGTTGTGATCAGTGTAAAAGAGAGTATAAGTTAGTTATGAAGTAGAAGGTACATCCTTCTTGATTTCAGGGACCGTGGTCTTGATGGTACTGAGCAGCACCTGGTCAGAGCTTTGCTGAATCCAGAGTCGGACAGCATACTCCTTGGTCTTTTTAGCTATCAGTGAGGTGTCTCCAGAGCCCAGAGGAGAATTCGAGCAGAGGAGTCCTTTCCTGCCGCCATCACGCAAGATAAGCTGATTTGGCCAGCTGAGCTCAACATTATGTCCCCTCATCTTGAAATAACTTTGTAAAAATAACATTCAGAGGGGAATTTAATTGTCTTAATATCAGGAACTGAGAACATCTACAATAATAGTCCCAAAAGACAAACTATTGAAGTCATGATGACAAATACCAACAGAGCTTGAACAAAACAAAACCAGTATTACCTCATATTACCACTACACAACTGACACACATAGGATATTTTAATAATATATGTCACTACAATATTCATATTGATAAAGTCTGTACATATACTTGTAATTAAAATTGATTGTGATTCCTGGTTCCTTTGTATTTGAATCAGGACACATATACCTTTATGATAACCATGAATACATATTGTTATTTGAAAAGTTATCAGTGACTCCTTAAGATATTCTCATAGAGTGTTATATGTATGTGAGTGTCACAGTGTTGTCAAGAGTAGTGGATTAAATTAAATTGTTTATCTGTCTGTTGTTGTGACTTACACCTCATCATACACATACCCTAGACACATAACGTAGTCATCACACTATTCCAGAATAATTCTGACTGAGATATATAGATATGTGGTAGCAAGTAAGGTTATCTATAATACACTACTCTTAATAGATATAGATACCTTCACAGCTGATCTCAGTCAGTACACTAAGTCCCATATAAATATTTATAACATCCCACTTCACCACACAGCTATTAATCTTTTTTCTTCCATTTCTTTTCTAAGTCTTTCTTCAGCCTCCTTTTGTTTCTGTTCTGCCTCTCGCAGAAATCGTTTCTCTTCTAATTCAGCGGCTAATCTCATTTTTTTCTCATCTTCCTCAGCTATAAATTTCCTCTTCTTTTCATTCTCCTCAGCCTCAATCCTTTTTTGATCTGCCTCAAATTTCATCTTCTTCTCTTGTTCCTCAGCCTCAATCCGTTTTTGATCTGCCTCAAATTTCATCTTCTTCTCTTGTTCCTCAGCCTCAATCCGTTTTTTGATCTGCCTCAAATTTCAAATTTTCCAAACGTAAAGTTTCCAATCTTCTCTGATCAGCTTCTATTTCTTGAGCTTTCTTATATTCTGACAGTGCAAATGCTTTAGCTTCATCAGGAGCCATCTGAAGAGCTTTTTCTTGCTTAATGAAATAGTCTAAGGTAGCCATTTCAATATTATTATGTAATAATACTACTTAAAAGTGTTACTACAACTAGTGTTCTTCGTTCCTGTTCTAGAACGGTAAAATCAATTTATATAATAGGCAATAATATTAATAATTAATAATGTAATTTATAACATGTAATGGTGTGAAAGCAGTAATGTGACAGACAATAGCACAATAATGACACGACAAGATATTCAAAACAAACGAAGACGTTCGCAGAAATCCAATTAAAATAAAATGAGAAACTAAAATGGAATGTCGTAAAGAATTACGATGATAACTGCGATTAAATAATGCACAAGACAATTGACAACACAGTGTAAAAAACATAGGTTTTGTAAGAAACTAAACGACAGGAAAGGTGAGATGGACGCGAAATACAAACACAATTCATCATAAAACCAAGGTACAAGTAAAAATAGCTACCAAAAACAACAAGTAAACGTGACACTACAGCTAAAACAGACAGGTGTCACAGACCACCAGACACAGTGGACCTAGAATCCTTCTACGCTCACGCGTAGGAACATTCCACTGCGGGAAGTCTGCAAAATAATGTCCTACAGAACGTCTGACGAAGAGCCCGAATTGGCTTCGAGATGGATCTCGTTCGTCAGATCAACCTCCCAACCTCCCGCGAAGAATACACAAAACATAACACATAACATAGAAAATATATATATATATGGACATTTAAGGCACAGCTAATTGTAATAAAGCGTACAACGACAACACGCTATACTCATCTCGCGTGCAGGTAAAAAATCAATGTGCCTCGTCTCCGTGGATGTACGTCTACAGATAAAATACTTCGTTCTGCTTATCTAGATTACAGCTCGCACGCAATAATGATGAAGAGATGATCTCCAAGTAATCAGTCACTGTGAAACTTGACGTGGAGGTTGATTGAAGACTTTGAGCATTTGAGTTGATTTTGATTCATATCCCGCTAGGATCCAAATTGAGATGATGTCGCCTTGAAAGTAAAAATTCTTCTTTTCAAACGATCAATTGGATGGGTACGTTCCTGAAATTACTTCCAGACCGCACTGGCCTACCAGTTATTGTTGGTGTCGTTTTCATAGTGATGAATTGAAACGCGAATGGTTACAACGGAATAAATGTCAACAATGTTTTTTTTCAAACGAAAACCAACAAGTATCTTGAATTGGGTGAACTGGTCAAGTATTGGCAGCACACAAGTCGTTGGTAACTTTACATAGATTTTTATTCACCAGGACACGAAGTGGACAAGACGGACATCGTCACAGGCGCAAAGATCACACGACAACATATTAATTATTGCTGCTAAAGTTCCTGAAGATTCTCTTCTAGTAAAGACCTCTGTCCATAGACTAAGGATTACAAAACTGTTACCGTATAATATCCTTCTCAGTCACGACCGTTGACCTTCTTTCAAGGACGTCTATCATGGTAACGTATTCATACTCTGGGATGAAATCTTCCATATTACATTTGTTAAAATTCCCAGACGTTCATCCTACATAGCGTTGTACATCATATAATTTCACACAAAGTCATATACGATAATCCTATCAGTTAAAGGCTTTCAGTTGGCTAACCTCTCTTTACATCCATGCCACGACTTTGGCATTGAAGCATGTACGGCATTTAAAACATGTGCATAAGGTAAACAATATAACTTCTTCTACTCGTAGGAATTCTCCGTCTACGATCCAAATCTTAAAGGCAAGCGACTCTGTAGATCCATTCTAGGAATGATAAAATTCCCGCTAGATTAGTAGTAGAGCGGCCTTTTTATGCAGCATTAAAATAAGAAGTGGGCGATAACTTACGTGACATTACTGCGATTGGCTTCGACCTGAAGACCAATACAAATCACAATAATAAATGGCTTCCTTCAACATGCCATTGGATACACAATATAAAATTACAATCATGGACACAAGCCAGTTCCATGTTTCCACTTCAAAACATGACGTCACAAACTACTCAACTAGGTTACACGTGCGTTCCAAAGCAACACTCACTGCTTTGTGCACGTCAGTGCGTGAATCAATCGAACGCTCAAACAATATAACTACATAAAACTGGTGCGTACATTTGGCAGGACCGAAGACTACCCCCTTAGGTAATAAATGTACGTAACACATATATACATTATTGCTTGTTAAAAAATACATGATTATTATTTTCTGTCATACATACTTCAAATATAAAAGGCACAGTGATTGTGTTGAGCTGTATTTTTTAAAAAAAAGTTTCTCTTTTCGGTGAGACACGACCTATTCAACCTAGACATACGGATAACGCCTGTTATATTAGGAAACATGGCTAAATAAAGAAAATCTTTCGTTCTGGTGTATTGTTTAGCTTTGAGCTAGTTTCATTTTGTTTTTGTTTTTAATGACCAAAAATAAAATTAAAACAAAACTTTAAAGTTGCCTTATTTTGGCGAGGCCCACCTTGATTAAGATTGGCACATGTCCAATTATAGAATACCCTTCGGTCCAGCAATGTGATAAAGACCTTTTTCTTATAAACGATATTGCGGTCTGATTCAGTTATGAAGATATTTGTTTTTAAATAAAATTTTGCCTCGTTTTGGCGAGCCGCGTCCCGTTCAACCTAGCCGGTGATATTAGGGCGCATGTCCAAATATAAAAGACCCTTAGGTCTTGACATTTTTTTGTTTTTTGTTTGTAATCATAGTATTCATTTACTATGTAGATATATTTGTGACGGAATATCTGTCTCTGTCCTTTTGTGTGATCTCTCACACCTCCAGCCCTACGGCAGTATCATTTTTTTTCCTTCATTTTTCTCTCGGTTCGCTTTTATTTTGGCATTTCATTTTTCCCCTTTATAGATTTTACTCTTTATGCTGGACATAGCATGGGGAAAGTCTCAGACGGTCAGCGACATATTTTACGTACAATCTGTCTGACCATCTTTTCAAGCGACGGTTTTTTATTTTTATTTTATTTTTTATTTTAACATTTTTATTCACATCCCGTGTAAATTTACAAAGCCCTTTGCATTGAAACATTGACAATAGTATGAAAATAAGTATAAAAATGAAAATGCAATGAGCAGCTGTTTAGAAAAAAAAAACAAAGAAAAAAAAACCTTTCATTCCTTGCACACAGTCATTTACCCATTCTTGTACTCTAAAAGTTACACATTGCAAATTTTGTAATTGTAGTGTTGAAAAAAAAAACCTATTTTCAACCGCTATTTTCCGACATTCCATGCTGGCGGTCGTTGTCATAGTCCCAGTCCCCATAATTACAGGTTCCGGACACATTTGGTTGGTCGTAAAACTTCAACGTGTCACAGCGTTCCATAGATACACCGTCAACAAAAATGTCCCGTGTTCCGATTTTCCCTGCCACGATTTAACGACCACTGTTTGAATGCTTGGCGGTCCCTCTGTCCCATGCCCTTAATTACGGGTGCCGGACATCGCTATCGTAAATCTTCAACGTGTCACAGTACCCTATGTAGAAACTGGGGCGAACGGATAACATTAAAGTTTCCTAAAAACATTTTTTTTTTGTGTTCCTCTCTGTGGACACCCACGCATTCTGACCTGTGCAAAATTATCCTATAAAAAGCTAACTTCTGCATCATCCGTTTTAAAATAATAACAAAATAAATAAACTACTCATGTATATATGCATTCGAATTGTCCTATAAAAACACTTACTTTTGCATCATCCATCTTAATCAAAATAATAATAATAATGAATAAATACAAAATAAATAGACTACACATGTACATATGCATTTAAAATGTAAACATAATAATGACAATAATAATAATGATAATAGATACATAGAAAATAAAATAATAATAATTTAAAGGCAGGCTTCTCTCTGCGGACATGACAAAGGGGAGGATGAAACAAATTTTAACTTGCACACACACTCTCTCACATGTACTTAAGATAAAAATATTGGGTGATGGAGTCCCTCACCTCTAACGCTGTGTGTGTAGGGAAGGAGGAAGGAGGATGAGGATATGTGTTAAAGGGAGTGGGGAAGGTAGGAAAAAAAGAACAATGTCCCACACCATTACGGCACACTACCACACTTTTACAGGACATGCATACAAGCCATCAGAGGACACGAAATTTTAATTAACCAGAAAACAAACAAAATTTACAAACACTTAGTCAGGTTACAAGCACCACCTTTACACCTAAGAATTAAAAGAGGTTACAATTACTTTATAACAGATTACACTGAGATTTTCACCGATCTTCACAACAAAAGCATCGCACCAAAAGCCAGAGAAGTCACATATCGACTTTTATATAACATGACATTAACCACAGAAAGAGCAGCACACAGATTAAAACGAAAATCACGATGCAAGATGTGCCAGGCAAATGTACAAGAAAGTGAGGAACACATTTTCTATAAATGTAGTACAATTATACCAGCACAGAAAATCTTACAAGACATACTGGACACACATACGAAAACAAAAACAGACATTTTCAAAGCGATTATGCTTAATTCAATTCCCAAGACACTACCAGACATCCATTTTCAATTAATTCTTTTACTCTCGGAATTTCGATTTATAATTTGGAAATGTCGGATTCAATCAGTATTTGAGTACAAAATTATCCGTCCAGCTTTTCTCCTAAATTTTTTTCTCCAGCGAGTGACGCTTATTTTAAAACCTGTCCAATATCCCCAGCTACCTGTACCTGTACCTTAAATCCAAGCCTTAAGTTTATACGAAGGTCATTTTCCTATAACCTCTCCCTTTCCGCACCCCCAACCTCACTGCCAATTACGTGTTATTTCACCACCTGTGTTTTGTTTTCCTTAGGTCTTGACAATTAGTTATGTGTTAATTATGAAGATTGAACGGTTATGAAGATTTTAATCTCTGATAAACTATGTAATATTTGCTAAATAAACAGAAACTGCTTGATAAAATGTAATTAAACTTAATATAGACAGTAATAATAACTTAAATACTACAAAGAAAAAATATTTTATTGTATTTTCGCAAAAAGCAATTATTATTTGTATAAATAATTTAAATTGCAATGTAAAATAAAGAAATGTGACATGTAAATAACGACGTTTAATAATAATTTTATTGTTTGGATTGTTTCCCTTCATTCATAATGTTGATTGTTTCCCTTGATCAGTTAAGTACTTCTTTGAGTACGGCCCTGTATTATGCATAGAAAAATAAAGCACACCAAAGTGGAGACAGGTTGTTGCGGCCCTACAAGACGCCACTAAGCGTGATGGTCGCTGATTGCTTTGTCAGTCAATGGCCATAGACCAACGTGGAGACAGTTTGTTGCTGCCCTTACAAGACACCATTAGGCGTGATAGCCGCTGATTGCTTTGTCAGTCAGTGGCCATGGACCAAAGATGACCATGAAGCAGAGATTAAAGTTGCATATAGGCTACACATATTCCAGATTCCAAACACTCTGAAACTAGAAAACAGACACGATCTTTATAAAGGTAGATCTTTAGAGTGCTCAGTGATTTATAAAGTAGATCACAACAGCCCCTTGGTTGCCTACCGCTGCTCTAACATTAGAACTTAATTAATTCTAATCTAAAGCTACTGACTAGAGTGAAAAATATATATATTAAGTAGCACAATTGAAAATAATTACGTTGGTGACAAAGAAATAAATATTACAAACAGGTTTATTTTATTTATTTATGTCTTTTTTTTTAAGAAACAGAAAGCCACTCACGTTTGTTGTTTTTCTGTTGTCTTGTTTTCTAATTCTTTATTTCTTACGAGTGCCTGAAAACATACCTTTATGTTTGTCTTATATTTATTCTCTGGCAACGTGTGCAAGTCTATAACGTTTATAATTTTTCAAAGCATTCTTTTTTGGCGGTTAAATAAAACGCAACGGAGTTCCGTTAATGGCGGAAGGATTTATGACGTTATCATATCATCGGTACAATAATTTATCTTCTTTTATATCCCAAATCAATGCTATGCTATTTTTATTACACGCTTTTCTTTAACTTGCCTTGTATGTCACTTTCGTGTCACCTTCAAATCTTGCAAACGATTTTTCAATCACTTCCAGATGAGAAATAGCTCTGAAACTTGGTATAGTTGTGTATTCCCAATGACAATACAATAATCAGTCGTAAAAATAATAAAATTAAAAAATTAAAATTAAGTCTTTTTTTTTTGGGGGGGGGGTGGGGGGGGGGGGGGGGGGTATTGTATTGTATCAGCACGGATGTGGCCGATAACTTCAAATAATCTAGGTGTATTATTTCCAACAAGATTATCTCTCTTGAGAGAAATGTTGAAACTTCTTTCCGCCCCCCCCCCATTATCGCACACGCGTGCACAGACATACACACAACTGACAAATACATTTAAAAAAATGTAATTTACAACTCTTATCAAAATTTAAAAAAATTATTTTTAAAAAAATATTAACTTTCCGTGTAATATACTGAATAATGAAATCCGCCTCCTGTGCTCTGGACTCGTTTATCGCAAACTAATGATGCCATTAGCGGATCGATTTGAAATTTAAAAACAACAAAAAATTAACACTAAAAAGAAGAAAATAAAAAAATAAATAAAAAATTTAAACACACGCTTTAAATGCACTAAAAAGACACAAATAATTTTTCAAGGAGTTTATAGCTTGCAGTCAAAACATATAACATCAAATTGACAAAAAGCGTGGGGCGCTGATTCTGCACGAAATTAACTTCTGCTTTATACTTCATTGGGAGCCGCGGTAGCATAGTGGTTAGTGCACTCGCTTCCTAGCTCAGTGGTCTATGGTTCGATCCCCAGATGAGGTGGGATTTTGTTTAGGCCGCAAACGGCTCCTGGGTCGACCCAGCCCCAATTGGATACCAGAGCAACTCTGGGAAGGTGAAGGCGGCCGGCGTGATGCCGACCACATCACCCCTAGTGTGCCGATGGTCTAGAAAATATGGGCCTAACACCATATTCCCAATATGCCTCAATGGGCGTGTAACGGGATCCTTTTTCCCCCATTTTTATACTTCATTAGACACTTATGGATAAAATATATGATAAGCGCTTGCGCCTCACGCTTTTTTGTTACAGGCTTTTCAACATTAAAATTAATATAAATTTTTATTTGGTATTGTTGCATCAGTGAAATGGGCGATAACTGCAAATAATCTAGGTGTTTTCTTTCCAACAAAATTGTCTTTCTTGAGAGAAATATTGAAACTTCTCCTTCCTCCCCCCTCCACACACACACACTTTCGCACGCGCGTGCACAGACACACACGCAATTGACAACTACATTAAAAAAATTGTAATTTACAACTCTTATCAAAATTTTTTTAAAAATAAAACAAAAACAAATATTAAAACTGATTCCCTACGTAATTATTTTCAGCTCTGGACGGAATTATTTTCAAGCCCCCAAAAATGTACATATACATAATTTACTTTTACTAACAATGTGTGTCTAATCATGAGTTAAGTATAATATATATACTGAAGCACATTAAAAACGCACCACTATTATATATACTGATGCCGAGATGCTGGAAAAAACAGTGTGGGAATGGATTTTCCCCGTGTTTGTCATAAGGTAGAGAGCGAATGGCTGCTGGAATGGAAAGTGCATGATTCAACCCACGGGTTTGTATACAGACTACATGAAAACAATGAAAGTTACACGTGCAACACGATTCCCAACAGCTATGACCCTGAAAATGTGTACGCGTTGTGGCAGTGTACTCGGTATAAAAAGGCCGTTGAGACAAAACACCCAGTACATGTGCTTGAAATGACACGACTGTCTGAAAACGACCGCCAACGAGCCATTGGTATGTTGGGAGACCGGAATGAGCTCGCGGGCCATTGCCAGAAGGATGAATTGCCACCACATCACTATTGTACGTCTCAATGAACGTTACGGAACCACTGGCAGTGCCCGGGATAGACTTCGGAGTGGCCAACCACGAGTTACTACCCCTGCGCAAGATCGTCATATTGTGCTGAGTCACCTAAGGAATCGTTCTCTCCCGGCAAGTCAAACAGCAAGAGCAATAGTGGGTAGACGTGGGCAAGTCTCTCGAATGACAGTCATACGACGACTCAGAGATACAGGCTTTACTGCAAGACGACCTTATGTTGGGCCAAACTTGACTCACAGACATCGTCAGCAGCACCTGCAATGGGCAGAGCAACATATCAGATGGACTAGACTGCAGTGGAATGCTGTCCTATTCACAGACGAGAGCAGATTCAACATATTCTTTGCTGATGGACGTATGCGGATTTGGCGACGGTGTGGAGAGCGCTTTGCAGATTGCTGTGCTCGTCAGCACAACCGATTTGGAGGTGGCAGTATTCACATTTGGGGAGGATTCAGTTTTCACCATCGCTTGCCTCTTCACGTCTTCCGTGGAAATGTTAATGCTGTGACATATCGAGATGAGGTTGTGGATGCATTGGTTGCTCCTGCGTTCACACCGCATGCATTACGCAGCAATATCTACAGCAGCAGAACATTGGGACGATTGATTGGCCTGCCCTATCACCAGACATGTCTCCTATAGAACATCTGTGGGACGAGCTTGGGCGCAGAGTCTACAGGCAAGGTTCTCCAGCTAATCTGCAACAGCTCGAAGCTGCTCTTACACGTGAATGGGACTTGATTCCCAGGAATTTCCTTCAGAGACTTGTGCGTTCCATGCGGAGCCACTGCCAAGCTTGTTTGCAAGCACACGGTGGACATACCAGATACTGAGGATAGTGTGAATGAATTTTTTTTATTGGTTGCATTTTTGGTTTTCTCCCTTGCCTGCACAGAAGCAATGAATTTCATAACAATCAAATGTACAAATTAATGACCAGCATGGATTCATAGGAAAATGAATAAAGATTCCAAATATGTAAACTTGTAAACACTTATATTTACATTTCATATTCTGTTCCTGGATTATACAGGTGGTGCATTTTTAATGTGCTTCAGTATATTATATATCAAATTAAAGTACATTGGATGGACAATATGAATATATATATACTTTTCTAGCTAATCTTATATAATGTTTATGTTATGACAGATAATATGTACTTGAAATTTTGAACATAAATTTTCCACTTACCTAAGGCTTGTAACATAAATTATTATCACAATACAGTTTCACTGTTTCACGTTTTTAAACGAAGTTCACCAATAGAACACGTGGCACCATTTTTAGAAACAATAGTGGGTTTCCAGCTGCCGTTACAAATATTAAAAATGTTATTGAAATTTGTTTTGTAGAGACTGGTTTAAAAGAGCTAAAGGTAGGCACATAGCAGATACTACAGTAGGTAAAGTGTTAGATCAGTCATTATTGGAAAGTCTCATCTTTCACCATTTGGACATGGCGGGACAGGGGCGTACTTAAATTATGTGGCATCGGGGGCTAATCCTTGTTTTGGCACCCCTCGTAAAACATACGGATATATATATATATATATATATATATATATATATATATATATATATATATATATATATATATATATATATATATATATATATATATATATATATATATATATATATATATATATATATATGCTTGCAAATAGATTTTTAAACATTACAGTGATGTTATAATAGAGTGCAATGGCTTTCGCCTCGGGTGGACAGCCTGCCTCGCACCCCCCTCCCCCCTCCCCCTCCCTTTTAGTACCCCACAGTTGCGAGGGCAAATGCATGTATTTTATTTCAAGACTAGCAGAAAAGATACGGCCAGTTAGATTTTACTGAAAACCAGATCCGAGACCTGGAGAAGATAAATGTGTTCAGAATGATTTGCTTCTTGCATTATAGTTGCTAGTTTTTTTGTTTTTGTTTTTCCTCGGCCTGTCGTGGATCTGCAATTTGCACAGCCAAAAATAACTTATAAGCCATGCTATCAGATTCTCAAGACATGAGTTAGCCAATAAGTTCGTGACACTTTTCAATGCTTTTAAACAGGTAAGAATAGCTCTCAGAATTTACAAGCTTCGGTAGGAGGCAAAAGAAGGTAAAGTTAGTACCATAGAAGCATCAATAGAAGCATCGAATCTTCAAGAACTGATATGAATCTACTGTCCTGTCATGCCGGGGTACGTGGCAATGAAAGAGCTGACAGACTAGTTTTAAGAGCACCCATAAAAGGTGCATTGACCAGGGATAAGGAAGAAATACTGAGGGCAATTCATGTTCGTCTATTAGAGAATGACACTGCAATCGATGAATCATCAAGGCTAAGATTGCTGGAATTTGGCATCAAACGTAAGACCAGCAGGGATGAACGTA
Organism: Oreohelix idahoensis; assembly: GCA_024509875.1. Taxonomy (NCBI): domain Eukaryota; kingdom Metazoa; phylum Mollusca; class Gastropoda; order Stylommatophora; family Oreohelicidae; genus Oreohelix; species Oreohelix idahoensis. The sequence goes on along the minus strand of JAMPIV010009815.1, from coordinate 693,728 downwards.
TGAGAGGATGCATGCGCCGTGTATGCAACCAGTGCGCAACAGGAACAATTAGTGTTCATACCCTTCGACATTTGCTGAGGGAGACTAATCACCTACTGGTTTGCCCGGAGTGCAATGACGTCGATTCTGACTAACATTGTTTTATATGAGAGTGTATGTGTGTGTGTGTGTGTGAATGGAACTGGCAGCCTCACCATATAAAACAAATTGCTACAGACACGCATAACAAACTGAATAAACACATGTACAAGCTACGATTGTCTGCTTCACCACTGTCCACATGTAGATTAAATGAACAAACTGCTGAGTATTTTCTACATGATTGTCCTCTGTACGACCAGTTAAGAAAGATATACTGGCCCAAGGACTGAACACTAAACTCAAAGCTGTATGGAGCTAAAGAGGAACTCCAGACAACGGTCGAGTTCATTCTGAGAACTCGTCTGACGGTGTAAACATCAAAGATGCGATCGCAAGAAGAAAAAGAAGAATCTACAGAAACTACTGTTGTTAGAGAGCAGGAATGTTTTGGTGCAAGCTTCCTGCAAGGTGACCGGCTGCAGTTGTGGTTGTATGCTCCGTAAGGAGCGCACATGAAAATTATGCTGATGATGATGATTATTACTGTAAACTGATATTATCTCTAGAAACAATCTTACAGTATCACTGCAACGATGTCTTCTTAAGTTACGTTGTATTACTTATTGATTGTAAGTGGATGTCACGCTGGGTTCACATGTAAACAACTGTAATTAATATCTATGTCAGAAGTGACAATGACAAAAGCTGTATAATCAGAGATTAATGTTAACAAAGACAGTAGAAATTCTTCTTGCTGTTAATTTCCAGCTGAGAGATAAAGTCATAATGATCTTCATCTTTATCATCATCATTATCATCATTGTGACGTGTAATGGAAAAAAGAGTCTACAGTAATCCGACAGCCTATTGCAACCTTATAGCTGCCCTCTGATTTGCTAGCTAAACCATGTATCAATACCCACTGTCTATTTCTGAAGCTTACTCTCTTGTCCCGCCTCTTTGGTTTAACACGATCTATCGCAATGTTTACAAACTGTGTGACCTGTCAGTCATAACAGGGAAGCAAATCAGGCTGTGTTTACCTCGTCCACTCACGCGAAGCTCATCTGTCAATCACAATACCTCTCAGACAGGCAAGCAGCTTGGGAGAGAAAAAAACACAGACCCTTTGAAGTTTCGTACTCAGGGAAAGTTAGAAACCCCTGGGCTCTTTGAACTTCAGAGGCGGGCATTCTTACAGAGAAACCCGTTAGGGAACAGTAAGTCTTTGATGACGGTCGAACACCTCGACGAAGACCGACTGTAAAGCCTTTTATCTTGACACGCTTAGCTTCTGAATTTAGAGTAACACCGCAACGCGAAATTAACGCATTCAGAGATCAGAGAATCCTAATGATATATATATATATATTGTTGTTTTCTTAACCCCAGTCAGAATTCGGAAGTATATGGCACGCAGCCTTAAACTATTTCCTTGTGTGGATTTGTTCCTAGTTCTCGTGGAGATTTCATTTCTGAATTTTCTGGTAAAGGATAATAATACTAATGTTTTTAAGAAGTGATAGCTTTTAACATTTAGTCTTCACTTGGATTTTCTCGCTAGTAAAACGAGCGAAATAAAGTAACGCGTAGCGATTTCCTACCAGATGCTCTATTAAAATGTTAAATCACGCCACCCGTATAGACAGTAAACTGATAGTGTAGGATAGAATACAACATTATATTTCATTTGTGCATATTTGTTAGTGTCTGTTATTTTAATCATATACGGCAAAGCCAACAGATGCCGACAATTAATAACTATTTAATGACAGGCGATCATTGTTTAGGTAGCGCGTATGGAGAGATTAAATAATAATTTCATTGTACGCTGCCGCAGGCGAGCAGGGGCGGGCGAGCTAACATAACTCAGACCCGTCTGAACTCAGCCGCCAGCGGAATTTGCTAACTGATAGGAGTAAGGAAACACCGTGTGCCTTTTAAATTTAGCCAGGACAGACGGAGTGGAGAAGAGATCGTCTTGTCCCCGTCTGTGTGGGTAGATATAGGATTAGCATATTTTTTATATAAATGTTTCTTGTATTCTTCGCAGACCTGATCACAAGAGCGGCCAGGGGTCTTTTTTTTGTTTCTTGTTCCTTTTTTGGATTTGTTATTTTCTCCTTTTCTTGGCTGTGCGTCACAAATTTCATTTGTGAACGGGCACACGCCAGAGAGTATTGGAGGTCAATAAATTTGGTTTTTTAATATATATATATATATCTATATATATATCTATATATATATATATATATATATATATATATATATATATATATATATATCTATATATATATATATATATATATATATATATATATATATATATATATATATATATATATATATATATATATTACCAGCCACAAGTTGGCCGATAGAAGAACCATCATCATCACATGAACGTTAATTTTTAGCAACCAGATGTTTCCCAATACTGGAAGTATTTTTTTCCGTCAAAGAGTGAACCTCAAGAACTCTCACAGTTTTAACTGTTGGTAATAACACTTTTAGGAGAAGCACCATATGAGGCGTTCACCTCATTTAACTAATTTTTGGGGATGGACTGGGGCCAATTTGGATCTGCGACAACTGGAGTGACAGAATATTAAATGAAAATAGATAATATATTCATGGAGTAATTCTATTACCAAGGAATATTACAGACCTACCATACCAGGCAATTAGGTAAGAGTGTGAGAGTGGCCACTGTTTGCAAGAGTGTGCGAGTATTTTCGTGTTTGAGGGAAAACTATCCATATATCTGATTTGTCTAAAAGTTTTTTTTTATTTTACTGGGTCTCATAGAGTACCAATACTGTTCATTCTGTAACAGAGAGCTAACCTTCCACCTTTGGGTTAATAATTTTAGGGTTCTTTTCTCCTTTTGGGGAGGGTGCACGATTTTCTACTTTATTTCATATGCATGTAAATGACTCTTTGATCTTTTCCTTTAGATATTTTGATGTTGTCGAGTTTTAATGATAATAAACTACAAAGAAACATACCTTTGTGTGTTGGTCAGACCCATACCCATTTATCCGTAGTTTTTTTCACGTTTGTGCGTCTTGTTGTCACATAGCTGTGTGTGTATGTAGAGAAACTTATCTATTCTTGATAGGGAGATAAAAGCTGTCTTGCAATAAAGTACAGTCGTACGGATAGGCTGGAAGAGATTACCTAATCACTCCAGAAACAGATCTTTTTTCCTCAATTCTACCACCTATGTAAAATCTATTTCTATACCTTCTCGCGTATCTGTCGACATCCACTCTATACACTCAGACGGACCAAATAAAACAATTAACATTCCGTACGACAATCATCATCATTATCGTCATCATCCATCAGCCCACCAAGGAGCATAAGCTTTCACCAAACTTATGCCAAGTCTTCCTATTCCGAGCCATTAGGTAAAGGTATTTCAATATCTTCTTTATCCTTGTCCCATCTGTCTCCAGTTCTCGTCTCCATGTCTTCTTGGGTCTCCCTCTACCTCTTTTACCCTGGGGATTCCAGAACAAGGACTGGCCGGTAATGCTATCAAAGGTTTCCTCATTGTTTGTCATTGTCATATACAACTCCAGCGTCAACTTCTCATCTCTTGTTCCACTGGCGCTTGTCTGGTTCTTGTCATTAGTTCCACATTAGTTGTCGTACAACTTCAATCCTTCTATTCTATACGAGAACCCATTTATGAACGTCTGCAGCTTGTTATTTATTGTCAGAAATAAAGCAATCGGTTTTAATTGTACAGCCGTGGACGTTCATTGTTGCGTGTTGCTCCCGGAGTTATATGACAAGACAGGATATGAATAGGATTATTGCTCTTACTGGCATGTTGTTAGATGTAACTAATACAAGGTTAAAAATGAGACGGACAATCGCGTTATGTTGTTGTTGTTTTCTAGGGCTGATGAACTTCTCGCTCTTTTGCAGCTAATACCAAGTTGAAAAACTTCTTTGTGTCATCTACACTGTAGATCTTGGCTTTTCCTGTAGCTTTTCTGTCATTCCGAAACGTGTTGAGTTGAATTCACGAGCTCCAGTTTTGTCGGCTTGGCTTGCATTTAAAGGATCGTCACATCTGGTCCCAAGCTCGGAGGAAGAAACATGTAGCATACTGTGCATTACTCGCCATCCAAGAGGGCTTTCCAACTTTGCAGAGCAAAAAAACTGTGATTTCCCAAGAAATGTCACGTTCTGCACAAAGTCACTTCTCAGCTACCCCTGACTATCACTGTGTTCATAGCGAGATCATCCTGCACGTAGTCAACCATATCGAAGCCAAAGAGTTACATCTGGGGCTCAAGTGATTCTTTCAAGCTTAGTGTGCAATGCTGGGTACTCAATATTTTTCACCACAGGGGGAATCCCTAGAAGTATGTGGATGATTTCAAGAGTCAAAGAGTTTAATTATCCTCACAGACAGAGATTCACTTCCACAATTGCATATAATAATAATAATAATAATAAATTCTTTAAGCACCAAACACGGCGCATAAGGCAGAAACCAGTGCTCTCCAGGTTGTTCGTTGTGACGCCACTCCTCTTAGCTCTTGCACATTATTTAGGCCCAACGTTCTTCCTTCTCTTATTATTGTTCTTCTGAGTGTTTCTTTTGGTCTTCCTTTTTTCCTCTTACCCTCAGGAACCCAAGTGAGCGCCTGTAGTGGTATTCTGTTGTTTTGCATTCGTAGGACATGACCGATATATGACCATCGTCTTTTCCTTATATAGTCGGAGACATATTTCTGCCTAGAATCTTCTCTTATTTGTCGATTAGTCTTGAATTCTTTCCAACTGATGTTCATGAGTTTTCTAAGACATTTGTTCTCGAATGTATTCAGCTTGTTCTCCAATGATTTTGTTATTTTCCAACTCTCACAGCCGTATGTTAACACTGAGATAACATTTGAATTAAACAGACGAAGCTTGGTATGTATATTCAATGATCGTAATTTCCAAATGTTAGATAATCTATTGAAGGCGCTAGCTGCCAAAGCAATTCTAGTATGGATTTCTCTTGTTGTGTCACCATCCTGAGTCATTTTACTGCCTAAATAATTGAAACTTTCAACTTTCTGTAGTTTTTCCCCGTTCAAGATGATATCAAAGGTCTCGTTAGAAAAGTTCATAGCTTTAGTTTTAGAGGCATTTATTTGGAGACCTATTTTAACCGAGAGATGACACAAATTATTTATTGCTTCTTGGGATTGTCTTGTTGTTGAACTTAAGAATGCTACATCATCTGCGAAATCCAGGTCCCCCAGGAATTTTCCATTTGTCCATTTTATACCCAATTGTTCATTGTGCGTATAGTTTCTCATAACCCAATCAATAGCTATTCCAAAAAGTAGTGGTGACATAATACAGCCTTGTTTCACCCCTGTTTCTACTGTAAACCATTCTGTATTCCCTTTATTTGTTCTAACACAACATCTTGCATTGTCATATAGCGCTTTGATTATATTCACATATTTTGTTGGAAAACCATAGATTGTAAGTATCTTCCACAATGATGGGCGGTGTAGACTATCAAAGGCTTTTTGAAAATCGACGAAGGTGATAATAAGTGACGATTGCCTTTCCACTGATTCTTCTATAATTGTTCTTAGTGTGAATATTTGATCAATACATGATCGTTTCGGCCTGAAACCCGCTTGTTCTTCTCTGATCTTTTCGTCAGCATGCAATTTAAGTCTTTCTAACATCATGCAACATAATAATTTTTCAGGTACCGATAATAGAGATATACCACGCCAGTTATTACAGTCTGATAGATCACCTTTCTTCGGTAACTTTACAATAATACTGTCTTTCCATTGTTGTGGTGGTTGTTCTTCTCTCCATACTTCATTTATAATATCTAAAATTCTCAAGAGGTTGTTGTCATTAACTGCTTTAATCATTTCCCCTGAAATTTCGTCAACTCCAGCAGCTTTAAAATTTTTTAATCTTTTAACGGCTTGTTTGATCTCGTCCAGCGTGAATTCATCGCAAGTTATTGGCAAGGTGGTTGTGGGTGTTTCATTATTAAAATCAGGTGTTACTGTTGGTGGTGGTCTGTTTAGCACCTCCATGAAGTGCTCAGCCCATCTCTTCATTTGTTCTTTTTCTGTTGGTATTGAATTCCCTAATTTACCTTTAACAGGTGTTTCCATAGCAGTAGGCTGGTGACATAGTTGTTTTGTAATTTGATAAAGGCACCTACTATTACCAGTTCTTGCAGCATTTTCAGCTTCTACGGCCAGTTCATTGATGAAATGTCTTTTATCTCTTCGAGTTTTTGTCTTCACTTCTTTATTTAACAAGTTATAAGTTAGTTTGCAAGATTCAACTGCATTATGTGTACTTGCCGCTAGTAGTTTAAGTTTTGCTGTTTTCCTTTCTTGTATTTTATCCCAAGTATCTTCTCTCATCCATTTTTTCTTTTTATGTACTAGGTATCCGGTGGTCGCTACTGCTGCTTCTGTCATTGCTGTTCTCAGTTGTTCCCATTTAGTATCGATTGTCTTGGTGGTGATATCGTTGTCAATTTTGCCTAAAGCATCGAAATAGTTGTTCATTTTGACATTATATTCCTCCTTTATATCATTTGATTGCAGTCTGTGTACATCTATTCTTCTATTTTTATTCTGTTGGTATAACTTCTTCAGTTTAATTCTCAGTTTAGCTATGCAGAGGTTATGATCACTTCCGATCTCTGCACCTCTGTATGCTCTGACGTCTTGAACTGATGAGCGAAATTTAGCGCTTATGCAGAAGTGATCTATCTGGTTCTTAGTTCTGCCATCAGGTGAATTCCATGTTATCTTGTGGATATTCTTATGTGGAAAGATGGTGTCTGCCACAACGAGGTTTGATATTTCACAAAGTTCTAGAAGTCTTTCGCCATTTTGATTCATACAGCCTATGCCATGAGTACCGAGATATCTTTGTACTCCATCGTTGTTGTCACCTACTTTGGCGTTAAAATCACCCATGACTGCTATTATGTCATGCTTGGGTATTGTGTTGATGGTACTTAGAAGTGCTTCATAGAAGTCATCTTTTGTGGTATCAAGAGCGTCGTTAGTTGGTGCATAACATTGTACAATTGAGAGCTTGAAAAATCGTGTCTGAAATCTAGCTAATATTAGCCTCTCATTGATAGGTAACAATTTGCTTTCTTTCTTCTGAAATATATTTTATGCCCTTCCCCGTCCATCTACACTCGCTGACACCCAATATGTCCAACTTATAATTATCCATTTCTTTAATTACTTCTTCCAATTTTCCGTCTTGATACATAGTTCTTACATTCCAGTATCCAATTTTAAAAATCTCCTTAGCCCCCAAGATATTAGAGTGAGTCATGTTTACTGTCGAGCCTGGTTCTGTTTCGGTAACAATAGCTTGTTTTACGATAGTGAATTGTTAACTCACTGATCAACCCTCCGATCCAACCGACCGATTCGAGGGTTTCGAGGTCAGTTATAGGAAAATATCTACACCACTAGATACTCTGGTGTATCTTTTATTCTATAATTTAACATAACATGGTATTATCCATCGAAATATACACATTCCTGATGTTTTTCTTTCGGCGTCTAAGGTGAGAAACGAATTTCACCTCCATCTTGGAAGGGTAGATAACCTATCTATTCCACATATATATGCATATTATAGCATTGTGTATATCTGATCACCATATAAGGATGACTCCAGATATGCCTCTATTCATACTGCGTTACGTAAAACAGATTTCAACAGAAACTACCGCTGAAAGAGCACCTGAATGCCCTGATGCAGGCTTCCTGCAAGAGGGCCAGCTGCAATGGTGACCCCATGCTCCCAGTGGCGAATCTACATTTTGGTGTCCCTGAAGCTTGAACTGTTGAAGGGAACCCTTTCATTTAAAAAAGTGCTGGGGGATGGGAAAGACACGTATTAGAGAGAAAACTGGACTTGGGGCCCTGAAGCTCAAACTTCATTAGCTTCATAGTACGAGTAGATCCGCTTCTGCACGCTAAAACGGAGCTAAAATGATAAAATGATGATGATGATGCATGTCATCGTTTTTTCCCCACTTATCCATCACAAATATCCCCAAAACTCGAACAGCAGCGTGTACTGCACCTCTCACAGACATTACGAATTTTAACGACCCTTCCATAAGGAAAACTTTCGGTTGTCTGGTAGTGATCGCCTTTCCCGTAAATGATTCACGCAAACAAACGTTTGATCTTTTCACCAGAGGCTGGAATTTTTCCATGAGCTTTCTGCTTGTTCCAGACAACATTTGAAAAAAATTTCAAACCGTGAGTCATCCAGCCTTTAGTTACCGAGAGATGAATAATGGACCAAGGGGATCGGTTACTCCCACTGGCACCCACTTCTTGCTGGAGCCGATAACCTTCAAGCTTCATACTTCATGGTATTCAATCGACGTTCCTGATCGATAGTGGTGCTTTAACTTAGACCTCGAGCGAAGATTTTTTTTTTTAACTTCTGTATCCTCGCTTTTTTTCCCTTACAAGTTGTCATGCTCTGATTTAAAACAGAAATATGGCCTTCTTCCTTTATCCCGGTTTATTTTTAGTTATTTCAAGATGTTTGTTAGTTTGTCTGCCTACCTGCCTGTCTGTCCGTCGGTAGGGCTCTCTGCATTCTACCAGTATGTCTGCTTGCCTGTTTCTAGGTTATCTGCCTGCCTTTTTGCCTCGTTGTCTGTCAGCCTACCTTTCTGTCTGTCGTCAGTCTGTCTGCCTTTCTGTTTATCTGCTTGCCTTTTTTGCTATCAGTCTGCCTTTCTTGCTGTCTATCTGTTTGGCAAGATAGTCTTTCATTATATCCGCCAGCTTGCCTAAATTACCTTAATGCTTGTCTATAATTCTGTTTTCAGTACATTTAACGTACTACTTCATCTTTAAACAGGATATGCATGCTTAAAATATATTTTGTCTTGAATATTGTTTCAATAAAATAATACAGGGGGTTGAAATTGCACATTGCTAGTGGTATCATTACTTTTAGTTCTCTCTTTTACCGTAAATCTCAGTTTTTTACAGCATGAACAAATGAGAATTTTCAACAGTGGAAGGTTAAATGTGCCAGCGTTTCACGAATTCGTCTATAAAGTTAAGTGAAACAGTATAACTGCATAAAGTGTGTACATTTTTGTATATGCTGGAGCGATGTTTGTTATTCTTAAATTAATCGAAGGGCTGTTATAAATGCTGGAGAAACAAAATCAATGCCTAAGCCTGAATGTATGAAGGTGAAATAAATTCACTGCTTTTAAAAAATTGTCGCCCTGGCTAGACTTGAGTAAAAATAGCGGGGTTGTGGAGTCGGTAACAAAAAAATTGCGACTCTGACTCCTGAAATTTTAGAAGTCCGACTCCCGACTCCAATTTTTTTACTAGATATATGGCTGTCACATAATTTGGTTCGCTCCCTTTTCCTCTCCGGCAGTATTAAACTTCTTTTATTGTGCGTACTAATTATGTGCACTATTCGATTGTCGGCACATTCTATTTTCCTACCATCCGAAAGTATTTGGTATTTTCGAGTCAATGTTTACACTCCTTCCATTCATTGGTGTCGTGTTCGTTTACCTGAGAGTTTTACACAAATCAGACCATATTGGCTGGCAAGGTCATTTTCGTGTTGTGACCCAGTGTTATGTTTCACGGGGAGTGCCAGTGAATTTTCGAGCTGGTGACAGATTAGACACACGAATGCTGTAAGAAATTTCCGGACAGATTTGGGTGGCCAAGATGTTGCAGGAGGACGAGGAAGGTAAACATTACCGAGAACAGACGGAAATAACAACTCCATAGACGGAAAATTGACCGTTTGAATTTTACAAACGAACACGAACTTTTGAATGTATTGGCTGGCATTTGAGGCGCGAATAGACATTCACGTTGATTGGACATTTGTCGGAAATGCCTTGTAGTAAACAACATGTGAGAGAGAGCCGAAAACTGCAATATAACGTAGAACATTTTAGCCATACAACACTGCATTCCAGAATCGTCTCTGACTGAAGGCAGAAAAGAGTAGAAGTTAGGATTCTGAACTTATAGGAACCGAAAACATGTATTGGAGCACCTTTTGACTAATAAAATAAGGAAACTCCCCTTTTTAATAAGGAAACCGGACTCCTACAGGACCTACTCACAAAGTCACAGAGGGATTCTATAAAAGAACTATTACCCCAGACGCGTATTCGAGAGATCTTTATCAAGTGCCAAAACTATTATACTAAGCAAGAAGTCTATGATCCCAGTTTGGGTTTGTGGTACGAGTTAACGAGACCACATGATGTACGATTCTACGATACCAGCTGTACTGTGGTTCAAAGCTTGCGATCGACACTTGAAACCTACTTTCAACGGGTTGTTAAGATACCTGCCTTGACCAGGTGACGTGTCTCCACCACAGAGACGAATCTACGGAAACAGCAGCATATACACTTCAGCATTTTAGAATCTAAGTGACATTTTTAGCAGGCCAACACAACAGAACTTATTGATCTGTGTTCCACAACTAAGCTTCCTAAAGCCGATTTCAATAACGAAACCTATTTTTTTTTTTTAATCATCAGTTCATATTTATTTACATTTGTTCCAAAGTAAATGATTAGTAAATTTGTTAAATGTTGGTTTTGACAAATTCATAGTTGATTTAGTTATTACAGAGACAGAAGTGCACACGGATGAATCAGCATCTTTAATATATTTATATGTATATCTATAGAGCCAAATAATAATAAGAATTTCACTGTTAATTCAGTTGGAGGCTAGTACGAGCTAAATTAAATTATTTAATACCTCTTCACAAATGTTGTCGGGCAGATAATAGTTAACATTGCTAAGGCACATTCAGCATTGTATTTGACTTCTGAAATATCTTGTAAATACTCCCTCAAGGTAGAAGCATCATCATTCTTCTACCTGTATCTCTGCCAAGAGTAATCTTGTGCGAAGGCAGATACCTTTGAAGACCTACATTAGGTACTCTAGGTTTTGACCATTGCTGGACCATCACTGTAGAGCAAAGGGGAGGCAACCCATGACAATGGCATAACATTAGGATTCGGAGTCCGGACATTTTTACCCACTCAGACTCCACTAAATACGACCGACTCCACGACTCCGACTCCACAACCCCGACATATAGTTTATAAGATATTGTAAATAGTATAACTGAACCTTATAGAACATGAAGCTACCAGTGCAGCTTGTCCCCTCACAGGTAACCTTCATCAAGCTTTCAAATACTTTTGTAGTGGTGGTTTCTGTAACAATTAGCTTTACATGATGATGTTGCCAGCCTCATGCACCACCTCATTAGAATCGCCTTGCATTCAGGCCTGACGGAGCAGCTGCCGTGTTCTTTCCTTGTCTCATCAGAGACCCACCCGGAACTAGTTATTTTAAACTATTTTTTTTTACTATAGACTCGTAAATGAAGTTTGTAAAACTAATTCTACATCAAAGATTCCATCAACAACAGCATACACATTTTATTTCTACTGTACGGATCTTTTCGTCTTTATCTTTACTTCCACCATTATAGCCATAATTGTATCATCATCACCACATTATCATCATCTTCACCATCATACCATCACCATCATCATATCACCATCATCATATCATCACCACCATCATCATCATATCACCACCATCATCATCACTATCATCATCATATCATCACCACCATCATCATCATATCATCACCACCATCATCATCATATCATCACCACCATCATCATCATATCATCACCACCACCATCATAATATCATCACCACCATCATCATCATATCATCACCACCATCATCATCATATCATCACCACCACCATCATCATATCATCACAACCATCATCATCATATCATCACCACCATCATCATCATATCATCACCACCATCATCATCATATCATCACCACCACCATCATCATATCATCACCATCATCATCATCATATCATCACCACCATCATCATCATATCATCACCACCATCATGATCATATCATCACCACCATCATCATGATATCATCACCACCATTATCATGATATCATCACCACCATCATCATCATATTCTCACCACCATTATCATCATATCATCACCACCATCATCATCATATGTCCACCACAATCATCATCGTATCATCACCACCATCATCATCATATCATCACCACCATCATCATCATATCATCACCACCATCATCATCATATCATCACCGCCATCATCATCATATCATCACCACCATCACCACCACCATCATAATATCATCACCACCATCATCATATCATCACCACCACCATCATAATATCATCACCACCATCATCATCATATCATCACCACCACCATCATCATATCATCCCCACCACCATCATCATATCATCACAACCATCATTATCATATCATCACCACCATCATCACCATATCATCACTACCATCATCATCATATCATCACCACCATCATCATCATATCATCACCACCATCATCATCATATCATCACCACCATCATCATCATATCATCACCATCATCATCATCATATCATCACCACCATCATCATGATAACATCATCACCATCATCATGATATCATCATCACAATCATCATCATATCATCACCACCATCATCATCATATCATCACCACCATCATCTCATCACCACCATCATCATCATATCATCACCATCATCATCATCATATCATCACCACCATCATCATAATATCATCATCACCATCATCATCATCATATCATCACCACCATCATATCATCACCACCATCATCATCATATCATCACCACCACCATCATCATCATATCATCACCACCATCATATCATCACCACCATCATCATCATATCATCACCACCACCATCATCATATCATCACCACCATCATCATCATATCATCACCACCATCATCATCATATCATCACCACCATCATCATCATATCATCACCACCATCATCATATCATCACCATCATCATATCATCACCACCATCATGATCATATCATCACCACCATCATCATGATATCATCACCACCATTATCATGATATCATCACCACCATCATCATCATATTCTCACCACCATTATCATCATATCATCACCACCATCATCATCATCATCATCATCATCATCATCATCATCATCATCATCATCATCATCATATCATCACCACCATCATCATCATATCATCACCACCATCATCATCATATCATCACCACCATCATCATCATATCATCACCACCATCATCATCATATCATCACCGCCATCATCATCATATCATCACCACCATCATCACCACCACCATCATCATATCATCACCACCATCATCATATCATCACCACCACCATCATAATATCATCACCACCATCATCATCATATCCTCACCACCACCATCATATCATCACCACCATCATCATATCATCACAACCATCATCATCATATCATCACCACCATCATCACCATATCATCACCACCATCATCATCATATCATCACCACCATCATCATCATATCATCACCACCATCATCATCATATCATCACCACCATCATCATAATATCATCACCATCATCATCATCATCATATCATCACCACCATCATCATGATAACATCATCACCATCATCATGATATCATCATCACAATCATCATGATATCATCACCACCATCATATCATCACCACCATCATCATCAAATCATCACCACCATCATCATCAAATCATCACCACCATCATCATCATATCATCACTACCATCATCATGATATCATCACCTCCATCATCATAATATCATCATCACCACCATCATCATCATATCATCACCACCATCATCATCATATCATCACCACCATCATCATCATATCATCACCACCATCATCATGATATCATCACCACCATCATCATAATATCATCATCACCACCATCATCATCATATCATCACCACCATCATCATCATATCATCACCATAATCATACCATCATCATCATATCATCACCACCATCATCATCATATCATCACCACCGTCATCATCATATCATCACCACCATCATCATCATATCATCACCACCATCATCATGATATCGTCACCACCATCATCATCATATCATCACCATCATCATCATATCATCACCACCATCATCATCATATCATCACCACCATCATCATCATATCATCACCACCATCATCATCATATCATCACCACCATCATCATCATCATATCATCACCACCATCATCATCATATCATCACCACCATCATCATCATATCATCACCACCATCATCATCATATCATCACCACCATCATCATCATATCATCACCACCATCATCATCATATCATCACCACCATCATCATCATATCATCACCACCATCATCATCATATCATCACCACCATCATCATCACATTATCACCACCATCATCATCATATCATCACCACCATCGTCATGATATCATCACCACCATCATCATCATATCATCACCAACATCATATCATCACCACCATCATCATCATATCATCACCACCATCATCATCATATCATCACCACCATCATCATCATATCATCACCACCATCATCATCATCATCATCATCATCATCATCATCATCACCATCATCATCATATCATCACCACCATCATCATCATATCATCACCACCATCATCATCATATCATCACCACCATCATCATCATATCATCACCACCATCATCATCATATCATCACCACCATCATCATCACAGCCATTATGATCATGATTCGTTTTCTATTTTTTCATCATCATTTCCCTTCTCGCTCCCCGTGGAACATGAAGTCGTCACTAGAGCTGGTCCCCGTGCAAGAAACATGCACCAAAGCATGCATTTGTTCTTACAGCAGTGTTTTATGTTACAATTTGTTGTACTAGATGAGACTGTAGCCTGATCTTAAGTTAGTAGCCTGATACGAATTTGCATCCTCAGAAACCCGCGGAAATTACATGGGGCCTGTTCCTTTTTTACTGCTACACTTTTTGTTATTATCGCCATCTTCATTTCTTCATGTTTCTTCACCAATTTTCACAAGTTGTGAGAACGTGATTTTATAAAATACATATTCATTTGATGTCCACATGCCATCAAGTTACCATGACTGTACATTGTGCCCTTTGATTTTCATCTGCTTCTATTTGTTTATTTTCTTCCTGTAAGTTACAGCTAGTGGATTTCAGTCAATGCCGTATTTGCTCGACTAAACTATTGTGTTGCCTGCGGCATCTCATTTTCAAGAGTAGCAAATTTCATGATCGAAGCAAAACGACTGCTTCCGATCAAATATGTTGACAGGAAAAACGGAACTACTGTACAGATATTGCTGACTAGGAAGAGCAGCCGATTGACAGAGCTGTTAGAGCGCTGGTCTATCGCGTCATAGGGGCCGGGTTTGATTCACGGTATCGTTTCCAGTGTAAATGGGTATCTGACCTTCTTCGAGTTAGGGAAGAAAAAGGCAACGAGAATGGGAACTAGTGACCCTATCTCTCGATGCTGAAAACAAGAATAGTGAAGTCTCTAACATTTCACTTCCCTACGGCTGTATCTGCTATAGGACAACATTTCCCTTATTTTTTCTTTTAGTTACTGGAAAAGCTAATCTATAGCTCGTGCTCGTAATGAATCAAACAAAGCATTTAGATAGAGAAACGGAAAACGCCTTCTGTTACTGAAGCTAAAGAAAAAAGTCTTGTTGATAGGAATAGGGACATTGGGAAAAAAGGCCTTTTGCTGATAAGGGTAAAAAAATCCATCGTTGGTAAGAAAGTGGGAGAAAATCTTTTGCTGATTAGATTAGAAATACAAAAATAAATAAATAAATATATAAATCGTTTATTGCTGGGGTTCTTAACCCTTCTTCTGCCATGGACCCCTTTGGTTGTCTGGTGAAGGCTACGGACCCCTTCTTAGAAAAAAAAATTACATAAACTTACTCACTTACTTACTTAGTCATTCTTCTTCTACCCTGGGGTGTAGAGGTTTGCCAGAGAGAGCGCCATACTATCCTATCGCCTGACTTCCTCATGACATGGTTTCAATTTAGTCCTCGGTGCTTCAGAGATAGTCTAATGTTGTATTCCCAGCGGACTTTGGGTCGTCCTGGAGGTCTGGATCCCTGATTTGTAGTTTCCCATACTTTTAGTGGCAACCAATTTTCTCCCATTCTGCAGACATGACCAGACCATCGTAGATGGGACAGTTCTACTTGAGCCTGCAGGTGGGGTTTTGAGTCCTTGCCTTACAGTCTAGTTGCGGACCATGTCTCTTCTTGTTACTTCACCCACCTTCCTCAGATGCCTCATTTCTGAGGTCTGGAGCTGACTTTTGTGGGTTGTAGTCATTGGCCATGACTCATTTCCATACGTCAAGACTGGATCAAAAGTGGTGTGGTATACAGCCATCTTCGTCTTCTTGCCAACGTCTCTTTTACTGAGGAATTTAAATAAACGCTTAATTAAAAATGTTACATTTTAAATCATAAGCTAGGTACACGGACCTGCTAGAGTCCATTTATGGAACCTCAAGGTATCCGTTGATGCAATTACAAGAACAGCTATGCTATGGACCCCCGAAGGAAAGCGAAAGACAGGCCGACTAAAAACAACTTGGCGGAGAACTGTGGAGGCTGAGATGCAAAGAATGAGCCAGAGTTGGGGCACTGTACGAAGGATGGCCGCCGACCGAACAAAGTGGAAGCAATTTGTTGCTGCACTACAAGACGCAACCAGGCGTGATTGCTTTGACAGTCTGCAGCTAAGGATCAAAGAAGAAAGAAGGTATCCGTGGACTACAGGTTAAGAAACCTTATTTATATGAAAATTGAACAAGTCTACATACTCGTATTATGAGTAGAATAGTTTATATTAATGTGGCTGTGGTTCTCTGATTTGTCCAGCTATACGTATATATTGATACGACACTTAAAACAAAGCTATTGTTCACAGAAACACAGTTAGTTTCTTGTTGGCGTTAAAACAGAACAAGTCTATAAAGGTTTAGTAGAATAGTAAACGATGACCTTCACAATATCATTCTGACATCGTCATCATCACCATCATCATCATCCTACTTCTCCTCATCATCATTACCAAGACCACAATCATCATCACCACCATCATTATAATCACCATCACCATCATCACCAACAGCACCATCATCATCATCACCATTACAACCTCCATCATTATCATCACCAACACCACCACCATCATCATCACCACCCCCATCATCATCACCACCACCATCACCACAATCACCACCACCATCCCCACCACCACCACCACCGTCACCACTACCACCATCACCATCATCACCACCACCACCACTATCAGAACCACCACCACCATCACCACCACAATCACCACCACTATCATCACCATAGCTACCACCAATTCCATCCCCACCACTAAAATCATCACCACCAACGCCATCATCATCATTATCACCAACACCACCATCATCATCACCACCACCCCTACCTTCATCATCATCACCACCACCACCATCATCATCACCAACACAAACGTCATCATCATCACTATCACCACCAACACCATAATCACCACCTTCATCATCATCACCAACACCATGATCATCATCATCATCACCACCACCATCATCCCCACCACCAACATCATTACCACCATCACCATACCACAACCACTATCATCATCACCAATACCACCATCGTCATCATCACCATCGCCGCGATCATCGCCGCGATCATCACCACCACCATCGTCATCATCAATATTAACGGCATCATCATCATCATCATCATCATCACCACCATTATCATCATCATCACCACCTTCAACATCATCACCAACACCATCATAATCACCATTACCACCACCATCATCCCACCACCACCATCACCATGATCACAACCACTATCATCAGCATCACCAACATCACCATCATCATCACCAATGCCACCATCGTAATCACCATCACCACCATCATCATCACCAACACCACCTTCACCATCGTCATCATCACTAACACTACCATTATCATCACCACCACCACTATCATCATCCCTAACACCGCCATCATCATCACCACCACCATCATCACCATCACCAACATCATCATTACCATCACCACCATTATCATCACCACCTTCATCATCATAACCAACACCATCATCATCACCACCACCACCATCATCCCCACCACCATCATCATTATCACCACCACCATCATCATCATCACCACCACCACCTTCATCATCATCACTAACACCACCATCATCATCACCACCACCACCATTATCATCCGCACCACTATCATTATCACCAACACCACCACCATCATCATCCCCACCATCATCATTATCACCACCACCATCATCATCATCACCACCACCATCATCATCACCAGCACCACCATCATCATCACCACCGCCACCACCATCATCATCACCACCACTATCATTATCACCATCATCACCATCATCAACACCACCACCATCATCATTATCACCAACATCACCACCGTCATCATCATCACCACCACCACCATCATAATCACCACCACCACCATCATCGTCACCAACACCGCCATCATCATCATCACCACCACCACCATCATCATCACCACCACTATCGTTATCACCAACACCACCATCATCATCACCACCACTATCGTCATCATCACTACCACAATAATTATCATCACCAATACCACGATCATCATCATTGCGACGATATTGTTTGTGTCCCTTTATATTTCTTCTTTCTCTCCTATATTATCCATTTATTTCTTCATTTTTCGCACATGAGTTCGTGCCATTGACACTTTATAAATTTCTATACACTTTCTCACACTGCAATAGTGTAATTTCACCGGTAATTGCCTCTCTTGAAGATTAATTGTAACCGCTTAAGTGGTCACGCCAGCTTGAATGCAGACGGTAAACGTGAAAGTAATGGTTGACTTTGAAGTAACTCATTTCCGACCCAGACAGAGCAGGCGGGTGACCACCTGTGTTTCGCGGTTGGTCACTTCGCCTCCCGACACCTCGGCGGGAGGAAACAAAAGAAGCCATATTGTCTGTCTGAGGGAGCCGGCTGTGGTCCGCGTACGTCAGGGATTATCTGTCTAACGGAAGATTTCAGTACACGTTATAATCATTTTATCATTTTTGTCCAGACATTATCGGCGTCTGTGTTACCGATAAAATATGTCTGAAAAGACATTACGAGCAAGGTAATCATTAGGGATGAGATTACAGATGTGTTGGCAAGTCTGTGTAATAGCAACGGAAGTAATCATGCCATATTTGAAAGATAGGTCATGCGTTTACATTTTAACGTGATAATTTTAAACGTGCGGGGAAGAATTAAAATAAACACCATGACCCCCTAGTTCTAAGAGCAGGATTGGTTCAATCGAGAGCAGGAAATAAAAAATAGCTCTGATTGGCAAGTTTGTCGGAACCACAATGTGGAAGCTTGGAGGAAGAAATGAGAATATAACCTTGCAAATTCGGAGACTAAGACAGACTGCATCACAACGTCAAAAGAGCAACTCCAGGAGCCAGAGAAGAATCGGAGAGAATTCCAAATTAAATAGGACAGGACCGAAGTATTTGAGTATCTTTTAAACTTAAAAGAAAACCCGCATTTTTAAATACCAAGACTGTATACCTAGGAATAAAAGCCCCCGTCATAAGAGGGATTATAAATTTACCCCCAGACCAAATGTTGGAAGTATCTTATATAAGTTGCTGTGTCCTTTCATCTGTGCCAGGAGACTGTAGATCCCAAGTTGGGGTGAGTTGTACATATTTTTTACACTGTGACTTTGACATGTTTTTCTTGCTAAGTGGTTATACAAGTCATATGAGGCTGGCAACCTCAACATATGAAAATAGTATATTCATAAACCTCTACAGCAAGCGCTGGTAATTGCTGCATGTTAGTTCGTATAGAACACCGAAAGCAGAAGTAACCCCAGACTCCGAATGGAGCAGAGAGGAGTGATGATTACATCACATGTGCACAGTGTTTATATTTTCATTTTTGAGTTATATGTAAACCTCAGGCACAAGCCACTCGCGCTGTTCAGACTTATTTTTACCATTAAATTAACCATAAGAATAACGGCGATTTCTAATCATGCTCCCTGAGTTGTGCTGTATATGCGCAGGGAGAATAAAATCTCAGAGAGGCAAAACTGGTGGGCGGACAGCGTGAAAAGGCGCCTGTTAATCTTCCGACACAAATGTACTTAGCAGAGGCATTTGTTCTTTTATTTTTTCTAAAGTTCGTGGTACGAGGCCAGTTGGTAGTAAGAGTTTCTACGCCACTAGTTTGTGATTCAAGAGCTGGGATTCGACACTAACCACTGTTGTAAAGTGGGATGTTATAAATATTTATAGGGGACTTAGTGTACTGACTGAGATCAGCTGTGAAGGTATCTGTATATAATAAGTGTGGTGTATTACAGATGACCTTACTTGCTACCACATTTATACCTCAGTCAGAATTATTTTGGAATATTGTGATGACTACGTTAAATGTCTAGGGTTATGAAAATGATGAAGTGTAAGTCACAACAACAACAGACAGATAAACAATTTAATTTATTCTACAACACTGTGACACTCACACACATATAACACTCTATAAGACTATCTTAAATGAGTCAAGTGTTTAAGTTTAAAAATATATGTATTAATTCTTGTCAATAATGGATATCCTGATTCAACTACACAGTGAACCAGGAATCACAATCAAATGTAATTACAAGTATTATTTACACAGTTTATATATATGAACTTTGTATTGACATAGTTTATTATTATTATTCTATGTGTGTAATTTGTGCAGTAGTAATATGAGGTAATACTGGTTTTGTTCAAGCTTGGTTGTTGTTTTTATCATGACTTCAAGTGTTTGATTATCGGGGAAATAGTATTGGGAAACTTTCACAGTTCCTGTCATTTGAACCAATTAATTGTCCCTCTGTGGTTAACAAAATGTCAATTTTTGAGGGGGCACATACCGTAAAATCTCGCGTATAATACGCACTCGTGTATAATACGCATGCTTGATTTAGCCCAAAATTTTCTGGTAAAATGGAAATTCGTGTATAATACGCACCATAATTTTTCAAGATTTTATTTTATGAAACATTTGTTAAAAAACTGAAAGAAGATGGAAGATGCTGCATGATAGTAGTTCTTCGATGAACTGAAAGACCATGTCGCTTCATAAAATGAACTGCCCATCCATATGACGCTTTAAATGCTGTTGTGCCTGTACGAGATTTTGTAAGTTCCAGAGCTTTAAGTCGGATTTCAATGCATGAAACACCGATGCCTTGTTGCCTTCTATCCACTACCCACTCCAATAATGTTTTTTTCTAGGTCTGGAAGATCTGGTGGTGACCCACGATTCGCCTTTTTCTTACTAGGCAACACTTGCAGCGGCTCTTTGTTTTTTCACCATTATCGAATGTTGCACTCGTTAATGGAAAAATGTCGACTTGCTGCCCGATTGCCGTTAGATTCTGCATATTTTACCACTAAGAGCTTTTCTGCTGCAGTACAACATTTTCTCGAATTCATTTTTAGAGCTCAAAATAATCAAATGACAAACTTCACAACCAAGCTTAATATCAAAACAGACTGAAGACCAAGAGTGCGAAATGCGTTTTGCAACAATGTCTGACACATAAGAAAACACATGGCACATTCAATTTTGCGCCATTTTCACTGTCAAATTGTGACAAAAACTTGACAGACTTTCCAATGTAGGTTACTTTCGATATCGAAAATTACGTATTTTTTAGTACTCGCGTATAATACGCACCCGAGTTTTAGCGGGCAAAAATGAGTAAAAATTGTGCGTATTATACGCGAGATTTTACGGTAATGTTGAGCTACTCTGGCCACAGAAGCTTATCTTTCGTGATGGCGGCAGGAAAAGACTCCTCTGCTCGATTGCTTCCTGTGTTCTGGAGACACCTCACTGGTCGCTATCTGGACCAAGGAGTATGCTGTCAGCCTCTGGATTCAGCAAAACTCAGACCAGGTGCTGCTTCAATAACTAGGACCACAGTCCCTGAAACAAGAAGGTTGTACCTCCTACTTCATAACTAATTTATAATCTATTTCCACACTGAACGCAATACAGAACAAACACTGAGTTCAGAGCGATAGGCCAACTGCTATCTTCATCTGAAACAATTTACACCAGTATTCTCCTCCTAAATGGTTACTACGCCTCTGCAATTCCAGCCTTAGTTCCTTCTAGTCAATAAGATAGGTGTCAGTGTACTGTTTGGCAATTCCATGCAGTTTTACTTTTCTCCGACATCTTCTGTTCAGGTTGGAGCACTATATAGGCCTTGCCTCATGTTCGCTACTGAACCACACACATATACAGTCATAAATTATCAAGTTACATTCAATTTTCATTAAAAGATATTGAATATATCAAGCTTACCACAATTCATGGAAATATTACACAGATACGTTGACTGGCGATGAATAATGGCACAAATTATGGCACAAATTCCGATCCGCCTCTGTCCCAGGCTTTTATTTAGAAAAATATGATCTGGCTCTCAACGCACTGTTTCTTAGTAAGTTTATTTTAACATGTGGCACTGAACTGACGCTCCTAATTGCCTATATTGGCGGGTCTAACCAATCGGGCCATGTTTACACAGCTTTTCAAAAAAAGTACTCCTACTCACGTTTCCCTAACAACAAAGAATTAGTATTTGTAGCCCGACTAATCGTGTTTAGCCTTACATTTACTTCTATCCAATCAAATAGGATTTTACACGATGGCCCATTTCCCGTAAAATGGTGGTTTCAAAACCTGCCACTGCGCAATTCTGATTTTGGTGTTGTCTGACAGCACCACCATTTTATTTTGGCTATAATTTGTTAATTCCTAGACTATTTGCGTAACGTTTAACTTATTCTTTGTCAGCAAGTCCTAAGGAACCCAATTATATAAATTTAAGGGAGCTAGGTGGCTGCGTTCAAAATGTGCATTTCCTTCTACCTCCTGTTCACTTCGATACGATGTGGTGTCTGGGTACTGTCAGGCTTTCAACCGTAAACGTGTCTAATGTCATGTTTCCCAATAAGCATTTTTCAGGTTCTTAAACCTAACTCTCGTATGGGTAGTGTTTTTTATCACTGTCCATCTGAAAAAAAGTATTGCTTCTGGCCTTTCGCTTGGGGAGGGTGGCATTAATTGTATATCGCGAGACGCGTGTTAGGGTTGCATGCGTTCCTGCTTTCAGCCCTCCCTTCTCTCTATCCTAAGTTCATCTGTCTTTTCATCACGCCGTGCATAAAATGAAATTAATGGAAGTATTAATTTAGGTCATTACGCGGTGTGCCTAGCTCAAGATTTTCTTAGAAATGCAGTACACGTTTTATTGTAGAAAGCGTGTAGTGATGCAGTAGGCTTTACTATCAACGTGAAACGTTACAATTTGCAGACGAAGTAGAAAACAAGGGGGATTTTTGTACGCCATTGTGACAGCACTGTACTTTTACCATTTCTCTTTCCTTTTATTGAATTTATGTGTTAGGCTTCACATTTACCTTTTAATTTATATATGTGGATTTAGAATGTGTCACGACAACCACCTACATTGGACGAGTTGTGTAGATAAGTGCCATCATCAAAGCAGACTTGACGAAACACCTGCGGAAGTACTCAATCATTTGAAGAGCTAAGTGCTTATTAAAAGGCGAACGCAACGGACGTTTATAAATCCCTTATCAAGTCTCTATGAAGACACTTTTTATCTAAATTTCACCCATCATTCATATTTATTTTAAACTGTTAAAGAATAATTAATAATAACATTTGTTACGTGTTATTTTACAAATTCATAGTGAAATTAGCTAGCTATAAACGCAACGGACGTTTATAAATCCCTTATCAAGTCTCTATGAAGACACTTTTTATCTAAATTTCACCCATCATTCATATTTATTTTAAACTGTTAAAGAATAATTAATAATAACATTTGTTACGTGTTATTTTACAAATTCATAGTTGATTCAATTATTATAGTTATGAAAACGTACGTATGTATCAGACTCTTTAATATATATTTACATTTATAGAGCCAATAAATAATATTAAAGAATTTCGCTGAATTAACTCAGCTGGGGGCTTGAACGAGCTAATTATTGCATAACCCATCTTCACGAAAGGCGACGGGTCAGATACTGAAGTTAACACTGCTCCAGCAGTGTTTTTTACATCTGAAATATCTTGTGAACACACCTTTGAGGTTGAAGCATTATTATCCTTCTACCTACAACTCTGCCAAGAGTAATCTTGCGCGAAGGTAGACACCTTTCAAGACCCACATTAGATACTCTAAGTCTTAGCCACTATTGGACCACTACTGCAGAGCAAAGGGGAGGAAACCCGTGACAATAATCACCAACGTCACTATCATCATCACCTACACTACCATCGTCATCATCACTATCACCACGATCATCATCACCAGCAACACCACCATCTTCATCATCACCATCCCCAACACCACCATCATCATCACCACCACCATCATCATCATCCCCACCACCATCATCACCACCACCACTACCATCATCATCACCACCAGCATCATCATCACTACCACCACCACCATCATCATTATCACCACCACCATCACCACCACCACCGTCACCACCACTATCACCATCACCACCACCATCACCACCATCACCACGATCATCATCACCATCATCACCACCACCATCATCACCACCACATCCATCATCATTGTAACCATCACCATCACTACAATCAACACCACCATCACCACTACCACCACTACAAAATCACCACTATCACCATCACCATCTTCACCACCACCACCACTATCAGAACCACCATCACCACCACCATCATCACCACCATCGCTATGACCAATACCATCATCACCACCCCCATCCCCACCACCACCATTATCACAATCACAATAATCACACCACCATCATCACCCTCACCACCGCCATCATCATCACCACCACATTCATCATCACCACCACCACCATCATCACCACCATCATCATCATTACTTCCCCACCATCATCATCCCCACCACCACGATCATCATCATCACTAACACCACGATCATCATCATCACCATCATCATCATCACTACCCCCACCACCATCCTTACCACCACCACCATCATCATCATCACTGCCCCCACTATCATCATCATTACCACCATCATCAACATTATCATCAACATCATCATCACCAACACCACGATCATCATCATCACCAACAACACCATCATCATCATCATCACCACCACCATCATCATCACCAAAACATCTGTCTGGCGGAGGCACGGAGATAAAGGCGATAATTAGATAATCGTCTCATCTGAGCCATCTTTGTATCATGACTGCAGATAAGATGGCAGAGTAGACATCTGACCGGAAATATTACCACATGGTCAGAAAAGAGGTCACGTGTGGAATATTAAAAGTAATATTTTAAAACACGCGAGGGGATATTTTTAAATGAAATACCCAACCCAGTGCTAGAGAGGTTTGATTGGTTTGAAGTGAGATGCCGGAATATACAATGAATTATATTGGAATATTCGGCGGAAACACAATCTGTGATTTGAACTGAGAATGAGTGATATAATCTAGTGAACTCAGAGGCACAGAACAGACAGCTTCGCAACTTCAACCGAGCAACTCCCCAGAAGCCAGAAAGAGAAGGATCGGACCTAGAATTCCTATATCAAAAGTGATAGATCGACAGTATTTGGGCAACTCTGAAACCTTAAGAGTAAACCCGCATATTTAAATACACAGACTGTAAAACTTCAGGGACCAGAACTTTATAAATACTAGACTGGAAACCTAAGAATTGGATCATCAGTCATAAGAGAAATAACACCCCAGACCAAGTGTATCGCAGAACACCCGTCAAAGAGGAATTACTAGTTTCCCAGGCCAAGTGTATCACAGAACACCGTCACAAGAGGAATTTCTCAGACGAAATTGATTCTAGAGCATATGCACCGAAATTGCCCGTGTCCATCTAAAACCTGTGCAGGGAGATTGTGTTTTCCCAAAGTGTGGGGTAAGTTGTAAACATTTCTTTTACAAATGTGAATTTCACATGTTTTCTTGCTAAGTGGTTATATATATATGAGACTGGCAATCTCAACACACGGAAATAGTATATCCATGAACCACTACAGCAAGCCCTGGTGATTTCTTCTGGCTAGTCGAGCGGAAAAACCCGACAGCAGAGGTGACCCCAGACTCCGACTGAAGCAGTGATGACTACATCATATGTGCCTCAAGTGTAGCATATCATTTTGTGAGATTTATGTAACTTGTTAATGTTAATTCAGGCACAAATCATTGCTCGCGGTGTCCAGACACATTGTCCCAGTTAATAACCAGAGGAATATTGGTGCATTTTATTCATCTTTCCTGAGTTGCACTGTGTAAACTCAGGAATTTAACTCTTCTGGAAGATTAACATTGGTGGGTGCGCCTGTTAAACTTCCAACTCAGTGTACTTAGCAGATGCATTTTTGTCTTTCTATTTTGACTAAAAGTACGGGGTTACAAGCTATCAGACTGTATGAAGTACTGGAGCTACTACGCCACTCGCGTGAGAGAAGTTCATTCATCACCAGAACAACGTGACGAAAACCTAGGCGGCAGTACTCACTTATACAAGTTAAGTGCTAACTAATAGACACCAGCAAAAGAGGACATTTCAGTTAAACTTTAAGTATAAGGTTAAATTCCCACCTACGTCTCAATGACGAGAACTTTATAGCCATCAAAATTCCACTAATCTTTCCATGTTTATTTAAACCTGTTAAAGACTAATTTACTATTAAATTTGTTACCTGTTGTTTTAAAACTAAACAATAATAGTTGATTCAGTTATATGTATGAAAGCAAACGTTTGAGCCAGAATATACATATATACTTAGACATATATTTACCTCTAAACAGAGCTTACCTTATAAGAGGGAGTTCGTTGGATTACACCAACTGAGGCTTGAACGTGCTAAACCATTGCTTAAATCCTTCACAAAAGACGACGGACCAAATATAATGCGTTAACAATTGTTCAGACCAATGCAACATTGTTCGTGACTTCTGGAAAAATGCTCCCTTCAGGTAGAAGTGTCATTAATCTTCTATTTACATCTCTGCCAAGAGTAATCTTGCGCGCAGGTAGCTACTTTGGAAGTCAATATTAGATAATAAATATTAGACAAACATAAAGGTATGTTTTCAGGCACTCGTGAGAAATAAAGAAGTAGAAAACTAGACAACAGAAAAACAACAGACGTGAGTGGCTTACCCAGGACCTTCCGTGCTACACCACCGCCTAGCTATGCAAGCGAATTACACTATCCTCCATGCCCTCTAGGCATCACCAAAAAATGATGCTTCGATGACGGGTCACTCTTGAGTTTTGGTCACTGTTGGACCACTATTGCAAAGCAGGGGAGGCAATCCGTGACAAGGAGTAAACGAAAGGAAGTGGATAAATAAAATTAATACTTTGACTGGTTACTTCCTAGCATTGTTATATTTCGCTTCCGGGTTTTAGATAAAGAGCATGCCTGACATTTATAATGTAAGATGACAAATATTCGTTTATCGCTAATGGCTTTATCTCACTTTAGATAAATGGGTTCGTGTGATATTAAATAACTACATTCGCCTTCTGACATCTTAACTCTTTGTCCCTTCTACTAATCTCTGTTAAGATGCTGAAAACATTGTTTGAGTTATTTCACTTGCCTTCTTTTTTCAAGTACCATGCCAGGTGATAATGTGTGTCCACAGCCGCCAGTCCCCGTGCTATTTATCAGTTCTGCTGTTTACTTCTTCCTATTGATTTACAACAGCACAAGAGACTATAGGATGGTGGTTTTCCCTTTCTCTCCCTCAGTTTGTGTACAAGAATCTCTGATAGCCTTGGAATAAAAAGTCTAATCCTGAAGTCACTGCAGAGGGGATAGGTTAAGGCGCTTCCATCTCGACGGCTGACAAGTCATAAAGTTTTAGAGGTGTTTTATATCCCTCGCAACTATCCCACCTCGTTCTCATTTGTCTTATTATATACACGGAGCCAACGCAACAGGCGACGAAATTCGACAGTAATTATGTCAACAACAAAATAAATCCTTTTACAACTGTCACAACTTCTTGTCCATAATGTTTTTTAACCCCATACCATGCTGTCAAACTGTCCATATCGCATCTTTTTGTCATTCTTTATCGTTTGCCTTCAGTATTTCTAGTTGTCACAATATAATCCAGCTTTCTTCTTTTCACAACATGTCCAACACAAATTTGATCTCTTCCTTCTAATATGGGCAAAGAAGTGATCTCTTCCTTCTAATATGGGCAAAAAAGTGATCTCTTCCTTCTAATACGGGCAAAAAAGTGATCTCTTCCTTCTTATACGGGCAAAAATGTGATCTCTTCCTTCTAATATGGGCAAAAAAGTGATCTCTTCCTTCTAATATGGGCAAAAAAGTGATCTCTTCCTTCTAATACGGGCAAAAAAGTGATCTCTTCCTTCTAATACGGGCAAAAAAGTGATCTCTTCCTTCTAATATGGGCAAAAAAGTGATCTCTTCGTTCTAATACGGGCAAAAAAAAAACGTCCTTTGTGTGCTAGCTTCTTTCAGAACGTTTTCGTTATTCATTTTAGCATAGTTGTCCACGGTATTCTCATCATTATTTTGTAAACCAGACCTCCGTGATCTCTATGACTTTTCCATCTTGTACTAATAGTCCACAACTCACTTTCTTAGGTTAGGATTGGCTCTATTTAACGCTGAAGAACTCTCTTTCTTACTTCCTTGGGAAAGACGTATAAAATGCAACAATAGGTACTGCCCGAGAAAAGTAAGCTAAAAATGTAAGAAAAGATAACATCAGAAAATACACGATGAGAGGTCACAACAAGTGTGTCTAAAAATACATAGGGAAAAGACAAAGATTATGAGAATAAATGCAAGAAATGATAACAAGGTTGAACTTGAAGAAACACCACTAAAGGATGTAGAATCGTACACATATCTTGGCAGCAATATAGACAATGGAGGGACAGACAATGATATCAAAATAAGAATACAAGAAGCAAGATTTTCATTGCATTGGGAAACATATGGAGATCACGAGAAATCAAGTCCAACACGAAAATCTTCAACTCAAATGTTAAGTCAGTCCTATTATATGGCCTTGAAACGTCGAGAACACCGAAAACAACAAGAAGAAAGGTACAGATATTCATAAATGGTTGCTTGCGTGGAATAGAAGGATTGACATGGTATGATAAGGTCACAAATGTGGAACTGATGACAAGAACCAGACAAGTGCCAGTGGAACAAGAGTTGAGAAGAAGACGCTGGCTATAGATAGGACACACATTGAGGAAACTGTTGATGGCCTTACAAGGCAGTCCTTGGTCTGGAGTCCCCAGAGAAAGAGAGGTAGAGGTAGACCCAAAAAAACACATCGAGAAGAGAAATGGAAAACAGAAGTGAAAATGATGAGGAAAACGTGGAAAGAACTTGAGCGGATGGCACGATACAGGAGGACTTGGCATGTATTTGTTGTAGGCCTATGTTCCTTGGAAAGGTAAAGGGTATTGATTGATTGATTAACTTCACAAAGACCGCTTGTCCGTTCTTCCATAATTTATATTCTGATTACTGCCGTGATCCGCCGCATGAAGCATTGATCATCGAATTTCCTATCCAGTTTGCGTACTGCAGTCAGGTAGATTGTCATGTTGTATTGTTTACGACATATTGCATCCCTCCATTCTGCTTCTCTTATGCTGCCCTCTAATCCTGTGTCTTTTGTTTTTACAGTCAATTGTTTGCAGGGCTGTTTGATTAGGCCACATCCTGACGCTGTTGTGGCGATACTTGTGTATGTCCTTCTACATTCTTCGTTTTCTCCTGCATTACCGATTTATCTCTTCATTTTCATCACTCATCGTCATATTATTTGGCATATTTTATGTATCTATATTTTTGCCTAGTCACTCCCAGACTTGTTTACGTTTCACCATGTGAATCGTAGTATTACAAGGCAAATTAGACAGGTCAGCGGATAATACTTTTATCTAGCCTTTAATAGAGACGGTCATTGTTGACACAAGGTGGTATCGCACGATCGACAGAAAGAAAGTCAGATTGTCAGTCTGGGAAAGCCGTCTGGTAGGTGTATGAAAACACAGGTGATAA
This sequence comes from Oreohelix idahoensis, assembly GCA_024509875.1. Classification (NCBI taxonomy): domain Eukaryota; kingdom Metazoa; phylum Mollusca; class Gastropoda; order Stylommatophora; family Oreohelicidae; genus Oreohelix; species Oreohelix idahoensis. The sequence continues at coordinate 663,333 of JAMPIV010009815.1, read as the reverse complement.
TGAGGTAATACTTCCGCTGGACCATCTCTGTATCAATAATACATATAACCCATCTGGCGAGATTATGGTGGGAAAGGTATTAGCCAGGAACTAAGTTCACCGATGTGTTTATGAGTTTGTACAAATGCAATCCTGTATATATATATATATATATATATATATATATATATATATATATATATATATATATATATATATATATATATATATATATATATATATATATATATATATATATATATATATATATATATATATAAGTAGTATATAATGTACCTTTTAGGTATTATTCAGGCGGAGGGGCATAACTTTTATATAGCAAAATACTCGATCGATTTCAGGCGGAGAAATTTCAGGCGGAGGGGCATAACTTTTATATAGCAAAATACTCGATCGATTTCAGGTGGAGGAATTTCAGGCGGAGGTGCATGACTTTTTATATAAGGAAAATGTGGCGGCATGGATGACTTTTATATAAGGAAAATGTGGCGGCGCGCTGTGGCGGCGCATGACTTTTTATGTGGCGATATATTAGTTCGCTAATAGTGTGTTGTGGTTATGTGTTACACCATGTGTTGTGGTTTATTTTACATATATTTAGGTATACATATATTTATACAATAGGAAGACGATGTTACAACAGTTAGACGATATATTTAGACAATAGGAAGACTTTTAGACACATATTTAGACAACAGTTAGACATATATTACAACAGTTATATATAGGTAACGAAGAATTTAGTTAATATATTTTATTTTATATTCAATACTGTATTGTAGTATCAAACAGGAGTATATATGTACAGTAATTTTTTAACATTATATGATTATTATATTGGAAAGACAGTGTGTTGTCAATTAGTAGTGTTTTGTTACAGTAGTAACAGTGTATGATCACAGATTGTAAGAAATAAAATATAATATAGCACCGGGGTACAGCTGCAGACCAGACCTTCAGGGGTGTCGTCACATTGTCGTCATTGTCATCGTAAAAAATAGAGAGTGTATTATATTGTGTGTGCATAGCGGAAGAGAGATTGTGGGTAGAGAGTTTATGTATGGTTTTTGGTTTGTTGATGTATTGTGTAGAGAGAGTTTAGATGTTGACGGGTGATGTGGTGACGTTGTCGGGATGCACCTGTCGTCTGATATAAAAGTAAGACAAAGAGTTGCGGTGTTGCTTTTACGTGTATATGGCAGAGTTGTGTGTTTCGAAGCCGATATTTTTCCCGCCTTTTGCTTGTGTGGAGTTGAGGACTTCTAAAAATGTGTCTTTTTCTACTTTGTTGTGGTGTTTGTTCAAGCCTTTTGTTGTTGTCTTGTCGTAGTCGCCAAAACAGAGGTGGGAGTGACGTGTTAGAGACTTACCTATTTGAGTGCGCGGGTGTGTTCGTGTGTGATCGCGCGTGTGTGTGTCTGTGTGTGTGGGTGTGCGCTTGTGCGGGTGTGGCTGTGTGTGTATTGGGTTGTAGCAGGCGGGTGTGTGTATGACTCAGGAGTGAAGTGTTAGAGACTTGGATATACCAGGATCAGCGTCGAGAGGTGGGAGTGAAGTGTTAGAGACCTGTACTAGGTCTAGTATCTAGAGGTGGGGGTGAAGTGTTAGAGACTTGGCTATACCATTTTTGTGTAGATATTTTTGTGTGTTGTTGTAATGTGTATGACTCGGTATTGTGTTGTGTTGTCTTTTTATACATATATTTAGACATATATTTCAACAATTAGACAATATAAATACATTATTTATACATACCATATTTAGGCAGCATAGATAACAAAGGCTATTTAAGTGTAATAAATATATATATATATAATTCTTTTAAAAGAAGACGAAATATCAAGCTAAAACACATGCGCTCAGTCGCTTTGTAGGTCTCTTGAAACGTGTCCAACCTTGTTTGCGCGCTAGTCAGGCCTTGCTTAGTGGAAAAAACTAATCGATAGTTGACGAGTTGTTGATGTGAAAATTCTTTGTGTGCTGGCCTTGTACGTGTATGACTCATGGTAAATCCATATTACCTAAACCAACTAAGAATCAGCACCAAAGCTTCCTGTTATGTTTAATTTTGCTTTTCACTCAAAGTAAAGTCAGCTCCTTTGGTTTGAGAACATGCGTTTGTTTATTTGTCTTTTTGTTAAGGTTAAAGCGCCTGTTCCCGGTTCTGCATTTATTCTGATAGCAACAGCTGTATTATTCTTTGTGGGTATTTGTATCTTGTCTTTCTGAGCGCCAGAAATATTTAATTTAATCGTTCATACATTTTTCTAAGATAAATTTTAGCTTTCGCTATCATGAAACCTTATACTAACTGTTTTCGCCTCTTAAATTTACAAGATTATTTTCTTTGTGACCGTTAGGAAAGGAAAAATAGGTTTCTAAATTAACGTATACAAACTCACTTGTGTGCGTGCACGTGAGTGGTACGTTCATATATATTAATATATGTTGTCACTAGACTGTCTGACTCCTCTAAATCTGTTGTAGAATATAGGCTGAGAAAGAGAGAAGATTCTCGAATTCTCAGGGACAGCCTCTATTGATTCTACCATCTCACTCGTGGAAATCTATTTCTATTATTATCTCTCACTGTGGCTATCACTCATTCTAATCTAGTCAGAAGGGACCAACCCAAGTCTTAATCCCCCTATCAAAAATCTACGACAGGCCCCATTAAGAGCCTCTGATCTATGTCACATTGCGTGCAGGTGACCACAAAGAGTCGACAAGACTGCCCGTGATAAAGACACTGGTAAAACGAAGATTTTTCCGGTTGCGACACGATCAAATAATTAAGGTCTCTTGGTTGAGGGGGAGATTTGAGAAAAGTCCGGCTTGCCTAGGGTCCAAAGATCGCGCAGCTCAGGGGACATTAAAAAAACTCTGATCGTGCAGGTGTTCTCGTTTTCACGTCTGCCCGCGGAAAGTTAGATCTTATATGAGAGGAAAAGGAATGCTAAATAGGTAGCTCTCCCTTGAATCAAAGTGACCAGCATGAAAGTATTTGGTCGGCTCTGTGTAGACAATCAAAAGATGCATATGTGAAGAGACGTCCTGGGCTGTCTAAATGAAGTTAACACTAACAGGGGAGGAATTTTACAGTAGACTCAACGGACAAATAGAAGGGGGAGGGGGGGGGGGAGGAGACAATTCCGATAAGAAAGGGAATATCCTAACACAGAGAAAATCGGCAGAAATTCTAAGTCAGCTTATCACAGGCTACTAATATAAGTCCTGAAAATCTTATAATGTAAAGCTAATTGGTAGAAATTCATTGAGTTTATGACTATGTGTATATGTTTCTTGATGTAAGTTTTGTGTGTTGTGATGAAATTTTGAATGATAATTAAAATTTCTCTTGAACTTAATCAGCGCGTTGGTCAGCTCGTTCCAAATTATCTGTACAATCACTGTTATAGTTTTTTCCCACGTCTGTGTTAGACGCACAGACGTGGGAAAAAACTATAACAGTGATTGTACAGATAATTTGGAACGAGCTGACCAACGCGCTGATTAAGTTCAAGAGAAATTTTAATTATCATTCAAAATTTCATCACAACACACAAAACTTACATCAAGAAACATATACACATAGTCATAAACTCAATGAATTTCTACCACAATGATAGACCCACAGTATGATCTTATCCTTCAAGGTATGCCCACAGTCCTGTTAGAAGAAAGTGATAGCCCCAAGGAATCAAGGATACATTAGCGGTAATCTAAGGATTTTCCCCTTTTAAAGGTATGAACAGACTTAGATATTAGTATGATCTATCCTAAGGAAAAGTATCTTGTTTGCAACAAAACTTGCATACAGAAATTACAAAGTGGGTGAAATTTGGTATACCATAAAAAAAGAGTCACTCGTTCCTGCTTTCTCTCGGTTCATTCATCAGGGCCCTGTCGTGCATTTCTCACTTTCTTACCCTATAGCTTGCTGTTGTTCGCCGTCTGACGCACGTTATGACACAATCTGTTTTATCGTTTGGTGAAGCGGATACCCAGCTCTGCAGATCTTGGTTTCATCCAATTTGTCCGGGGAGCGTCCTCTTCAGGAGATGATTTTGTTCAGATTTTAAGTTAGTGTCACTTTATCAGTTCAGGTAAGAATTAGTTTTCATGCGGGCTCACAGGATCAGAATCACGTGGTTTCCACTACTTAGGAACAATGTCAGGTTTGTAACTTCGATCAAAAGGTAAAAAAATTCTTGGTCACACCACAAGTTGACATAATTTGCGGAACGTTACTGTTTGTAATAGTTTACTTGCCACAAGGGCTGAACTGTACTTAAGTTTTCTCAGGAAAAATAAAATCTGGCGCAATAGGTCCGTTATGTCATTTCACCTTTAAAGTTCTTGTAAAGATTTTACACCAAGTCTTTTAAGGAAAATGTTTTAGTTCTTCTCAGATATTACTCATCAGTACTTAACGCTGGCAAAGTTTGGGTTAACCCCAGTTTTCTTCACTAAATAGAGGAAAAACACATATAAAATAATTATACATACTATGTACTCGTTATAACTTACATTTTAAACTGCAAGCGTACAGCTTGACTTATCATTTAAAACTTCCCGTGAAATAATTTATATACATAAAATCAATCATCATGAATTAGGAATACATACGTATCCCGTCAATACTTACTGATGTAGCATTTCAGTTATAAGTTAATTTTAAAATATATTCTCGTCTGATTATTTAGCAGTTAAATTAAATTCATTTATGGCTGCATGAGTTTAAGCTAGAAATATAATCTATTCTGCTTTCCACTGAAACACGTCACTAGAAAATAATACAGACTATATTTTAATTCTCTCTGCACAAAAGAACTAGTGAAATATGAAATAAGCGATTTAACACTTTAAACACTTCACAAAATACTAGATATCTAATATATATTTACCTCCGCACAGAACTACAGATTAATACCACGAACTAGAATCATTCAATATAATGGTAGTCTAGAACTCGGCAAAGATTGCCCAGAAACTAAAGACTTTTCAATACACAAGATATTCTTCTAGCCTGGCGATCTGTCTACTGCAGATTTAGGAGTACGAATGAAAATCTAGTTTCAAACTCTGGTTAATATCTTAAACCAGACAAAAGATCCCACTATTTCCAAAAACCCGATCTCTCCCCTTTCCTAACACCTACGTACCTTAGACGCTGGACATAACATGCCAAACGCGTCTTAGACACCTCACGCTACAAAACTGTCTGAGAGTGCCATGACAGAGGAAAACACCAGACAAATGTCTCATTCTGCGCCGTGCAGATGTCGGTTATCACACCTCACGCCGGAGAAACGTTCGTGTCAGGTGAAAATGCTAGCCAAAAGTCTGCTCCTATGTCTGAGTATGAAACATAATCACACATCTCGTCTGACTGCAGCAACTGACACGTTATATAATAACATGCGTGTGCGTTTCTAAATGAGAAAGGAAACATGCGAAAGTTTGAATGGGAAAATAGTAATGTTTATAGTCGCAAACGTACGAATGCTAAAAACACAGGAAAAGGATAAAAGAGCGATAATAAAGTTGAGGAATGGGGTAGAAAAAGAAAGGAAATATAGAAAATTTATTGATCATAATCTCTATGCGACAGGGCCATTTTCCCAACATAAAAAAGCCATAAGAACCTTCCTACTTACTAGCAGCAACAAATATGGGCTTGTTATGTGAAGTGAATACTTGAAGCCATCGTAATTCGGTCACGAAAAAAAATCAACGGATACCTTTTCTGTTTCGGGTAAGCGACACTTAGTTGATTAGTATTTATAACTGGGTTATCATGTAAACAAGTGCCAACTATTTGAAATAGATCTAAGGTAATTATCTTCATAATTTTAATAAGCAAAGTGTGTTCGCTAAGCAACGTAATGTTAGGATGTGGAAGGATTCTGAAACTATAACTTTAGGGTTTTCGGCCTCGCAGATCTTTTGTGTAAATTAGTGGAGTTTTTGTGTGTGATGGGCCTCGATACAAAGGGGAAAGCCCCAAGATCATGTGTCCATTTTATCATTTCATTTATCATTGCTTTATAGTTATTGGTTGGGGCGATACATGCATTTTATTCCAGGCAGATTATAAAAGCATTACATTGCACTACTCGCACATTAGCATCGACACATCCAAGAAAAAACCAATAGACTGAATAAGTATAACCAGCAGGTGGGTCTGAACATCAATCTGAAGAAGACAGAGGTCATGACACTCAATGTGGACAATCCTGAGCCAATGACAATAAGGAACCAGAAGCTAGAACAGACAGGCACATTTAAATACTTAGGATGCACCAGACGGCGGAACAAGCAAGGACATCAACAACAGAATGAATAAAGCGAGAACAGCCTTTGCTAGTCTCAACAACATCTGGAAGTCTTTCCAGTACAGCACAAACACCAAATTAAGATTATATGAGAGATGTGTACTTTCTGTGCTTCTCTATGGTGCGGAATGCTGGAGAGTAACAGAGAAGGAAATGTCGAAACTGTCCTCTTTCCACACAATGTGACAATGTGCCTAAGGAAAATTCACCGAATCTTTTGGCTGAATACCATCACCAACAAAGAACTAATTATTCGGAGTAACCAAGGGGACATGCACACCACCATAGCTGGCAGACGCTGGAGTTAGGTTGACCACGTCCTTAGAAGGGACCCTGATGCCATTACAAGAACAGCTATGCTATGGACCCCGGAAGGAAAGCGAAAGAGAGGCCGACTAAAAACAACTTGGCGGAGAACTGTGGAGGCTGAGATGCAAAGAATGAACCAGAGTTGGGGCACAGTACGAAGGATGGCCGCCGACCGAACAAAGTGGAAGCAATTTGTTGCTGCTCTACAAGACGCCACCAGGCGTGATGGCCACTGACTGCTTTGACAGTCTGCGGCTAAGGATCAAAGAAGAAGACTGTTAAACCAGTGTGGTGTAAAACGTAAAAGAATTGTGTGTTATGTGTATTCGTGTTTTAACTTGCAGTACTGTTGAACTAGTGTGGTGTAAAACGTAACAGAATTGTGTGTTATGTGTATTCGTGTTTTAACTTGCAGTACTAAATGAACCAGTGTGGTGTAAAACGTTACACATGTGTGGTGTGTGTGTATGTGTGTGTTAGTTTGAAGTATTATAAGACACACTTTTTGGTGTAAAGAATAACAAGAGCAGTGAGTGTTTAACTTACAGCAGGGGTCGGCAACACCCGTGTGTTACCGGGGCCCGAAAGGGGAGCAAAGAATAGTAACACTGTACCCTACCATGCATGTCGTAGAAAGCGACTAAGGAGGGTTGGGCAGGGGGCTGGTTACCCCATCCTGTAAAAAAATTGATACCACATAAAACTTCAACAAACATGGACAAGTCAATTAAGGAAAATAAAACACAGCATCCAAGACAGGGGAAGGTCCTCTCGCAGGGAGGCGTATGATGCAACACAGAGAAAGCCGAAAGGAGTCTCTGTTACTGACTAACCTTCTTTCTTCTAGGAGAACCTCCAGATTTGGCACCTGGAATGTTCGGACATTGAACGAACAAGGGAAAGCGGCACAAGTAGCAGCAGAAATGAGGGAATATAAAATCGAGGTTCTGGGACTGTGTGAAACAAAGTGGAAGGGGGCAGACAAGAAGAAACTCATCACAGGTGAATTGGTGCTGTCCTCGGGACATGAAGACGAAAGTTCACACCACAGTGAAGGGGTAGCTCTTATGTTATCTAAAGAAGCACAGAAAGCACTCATTGAATGGGAAGCCGTTGGACCCAGAATAATAACAGCTACTTTTAAAACAGCTAAAAAGAAAATAAATGTAAATATCATCCAATGTTATGCACCAACTAATGACAAAGAAAAGTCTGTGAAAGAAGCATTTTATACTAGACTGCAGGAAATTATGGAGAAAGTAAACAGAAGAGGCATCACAATTTTGATGAGTGACATGAATGCAAGGATAGATACAGTCAACACCGGCTTTGAAGAAGTCATGGGAAAACATGGGCTAAGAATAATGAATTAAAATGGGAAACTATTCTCAAACTTCTGTGCTTCAAATCAACTGGCTATAGGAGGAAGCATGTTTCCACATAAGAGTACACAAGGCAACATGAATATCACCAGACCATAGAACAGAAAATCAGATTGATCATATATGCATAAACATGAAGTTTAGATCATCATTGCAGGATGTAAAGGTATATAGAGGAGCAGATGTGGCATCAGATCACCACCTTCTGATAGCCAAAGTAAAAATGAAACTCAAGAGATATGCAACAATGCAAAATTATAGACAACAATTTAATGTAGGACATCTAAGAAATCAAGACACAAGAGACAAATTTGCGGTCACAATATCCAACAAATTCCACATACGCCAACAGCTGGAAGATACAAAAAACTATTGGCAGCAAATCAAAACTGTATGGAATGAGACATGTGAAGACATACTGGGGAAAAGGGAACGACAACAAAAAGCATGGATAACAACAGAAACCATCAATAAGATAAAAGACAGGAAAAACAAGAAAGCAGATTTAAACACAAGCAAAACCAGAAGTTCCAAAGCCAAGGCTCAAGAAGTGTACACAGAAGCAAACAAAGAAGTATCAAAAGAGACAAGAGGAAGTATATTGAGGAGTTGGCAAGAGAGGCAGAAGATGCTGCAGCCAACGGAAATATGAGAGAACTGTATAACAGCACAAAGAAGCTAACAGGGAAATACAAGCAAACAAGTTGCCGCATAAACGACAATAATGGAAAACTGCTCAGCAATATACACGAGCAAATGAAGAGGTGGACGGAATATTTTGAGGACCTTCTCAATAGACCAGCTCCACAAACCCCCCTCCCCCCCCCCCCCCCCCCCCCCCCCCCCCCCCCCCCCACCCCCCCCCCCCCCCCCCCCCCCCGGGACATCCAGCCAGCAGAAGAAGAGCTACAAATTAACTGTGAAAGACCAACAAAGGAAGAAATAAAGAAAGCCATAAAGCTTCTAAGAGATGGAAAAGCGGCTGGACCAGATGGCATTCCAGCAGAGGCCATCAAAGCAGATAACGACACAGCTACAGAGATGTTACATAAATTATACTTGGTAACGTCTGGGAAGAGGAAGAGATACCAGCAGAATTGAAGCAAGGATATCTGGTTAAGTTGCCTAAGAAGGGAAATTTACAAGAGTGCACAACATATAGAGGAATAATGTTACTATCAGTGCCAGGACAAGTATTAAACATGATTATCCTCGAGAGATTAAAAGAGTCCAAAGACAAGAAACTGAGAGATGAACACGCAAGTTTTCGACAAAACACATCCTGTACAGACCAGATAGCCACTTTGAGAATAATAGCTGAACAAAGTCTGGAATGGAATTCACTACTATACATTGGATTTGTGGACTACGAAAAGGCATTTGACAGTTTAGACAGAGAATCACTTTGGAAATTGATGAGGCATTATGGAGTTCCCCTGAAGATCATTAATTTAATAAAGAAAACATATAAAGACATGACATGCAGAGTTCTTCATGAAGGACAGCTTACAGAACCGTTTGGATTAAGAACGGGAGTGCGACAGGGATGCCTCTTGTCTCCATTTCTTTTCTTACTGGCAATAGACTGGGTTATGATAACATCGACAACACACAACAGAAATGAAATCCAGAGGACTCTGACTAAGCAGTTGGATGATCTGAATTTTGCTGATGATTTAGCTCTTCTGTCCCATAACCGTAATCAGATGCAGGACAAATTGAAAACACTCGATGAAAGGTCACAGCAATTGGATTTGAAAATACACAAAAATAATGAGAATAAATGCAGGTAATGATAACAGGGTTGAACTTGAAGAAACACCACTACACGATGTACAATCGTACACATATCTTGGGAGTGTCACGGAATTGCCTTTCCTGTTTTACAGTAGTGGTCCAACAGTGACCAAAACTCAAGAGTATTTAATATTGGCGTCCAAGGTATCTTCTTGCGCGCAAGATTACTCTTGGCAGAGATGTAGATAGGAGGTTAATAATACTTCTACCTGAAGGGAGCGTTCACAAGATATTTCCAGAAGTCATGAACAATGTTGCATTGTGCTGAACAATTGTTAACGCATTATATCTGGTCCGTCGCTTTTTGTGAAGGATTTAAGCAATGGTTTAGTTCGTTCAAGCCCCCAGTTGGTGTAATCCAACGAAATCCCTCTTATAAGGTATAGCTCTGTTTAGTGTAAATATATGGCTAAGTATTTATATATAGATTAACTATTCTGGCTCATACGTATGTTTTCATACATATAACTGAATCAACTATTATTGTTTAGTTTTAAAACAACAGGTAACAAATTTAATAGTGAAATTGTCTTTAACAGGTTAAAATAAATATGGAAAGATTAGTGGAATTTTGATAGTTATAACGTTCTCAAGATTGAGACGTAGGTGGAAATTTAACTTTATACTTAAAGTTTAACTGGAATTGTCCCCTTTTTTGCTGGTGCCTTTTAGTTAGCACTTAACTTGTATGAGTGAATCCTGCAGCTGTGGTTCATCAATTCTGTGATGACAAAAGCCTTCTCCACACTCTCTTCCACTGTCAGCGGTTAGGTTGGATGCTTTTCTCTCACACTAGCTGCGTTAGTACCACAAATCGTCTGATAGCTTGGAACCACGAACTTTAGACAAATAGAAGAAACAAATGCCTGCTGAGTACATTTGTTCGCCGCAAACTAACAGGCCCATTGTCATGCGCTCCACCCACCAATGTTAACCTCTCAGAAGAATTAAATTCCCGAGCACACAGTGTTAACTCAGGGAATATGATGAAAATTCACCCATATCCTTCTGGGTGTTAACTAGGAAATTGCGTCTGGAGTGCATGAACAATGATTTGCCTGAATTACCATTAAAAAAGGTGCATAATTCTCACAAGATAATATATTACACCTTAGGCACATGGGATGTAATCATCACTCATCCCTGCTCCAGTCGGAGTCTGGGGTCCCTCTGCTGTCGGGTTTCCCGCACGACTAGTCAGAACCAATCACCAGCTCTTGCTGTAGTGGTTCATGAATATACTATTTTCATGTTTTGAGGTTGCCAGCCTCATGTATAACCACTAGCAAGAAAACATGTTAAATTCACGTTTGTAATAGTGTCGTAAATTTTAGATAGGTTAGAATATATTTATGGTCCCGTCTGAGCAGAGGTGATAGTGGTAAATATGTGAGAATAAAGGTGTAAGAAATAGATTTCACGAGTGAATAGTTAAGGAGAAGATTTGTCTCTGGATTGAATAGTTTCTCTAGTCCAGCCTATCTATACGACTATAATTTAGTGTAAGACAATCTTTGACTCCCTTATCTCTAGAAAGATAAGTTAAACTAAACACACCCACACACAATTATGTGACAGCAAGACACACAATCGTGGAAAAAAACTATGGTTAATTGGGTATGGGTCTGACCAACACACAAAGTTAAGTTCTTTTTGTTGTTTATTATCATTAAACTTTTTACAACATCAAAACATATAGAGAAATCAATAAATCATGTTTACAGACATAAGAAAATAACCGAATAAGTGCCCTCCCCCTTGTTGAGAAAGGATCCCTAAAGAAGTTAATAACCCAAAGGTCAAAGATAAGCACTAGGTTACAGAATAGACTGTGAAGAACAAGTTCCCACTAAATTACAACTCAGTAAGTACACAAGTTTAGCGAAATAAAAAAAGAAGTTTTCGCTTACGCACCGCACTCGTGGTGTTGATATCCCTTGAAAAAATTACAAAAGTTCCTGAACCTATACTGTCAGGTGGGTTGCCCAAATATGGCCCCAGTCCAGCTTATTTATGGAATAATAATTACAAGGTGGACGCCAAATTTGGTGGTTTAATTTTTCCCTGGATGAAACAAGTGTCACCGCGAATAGTTTCTGAAGCAAGACGTGCTCTGGACGTTCACAGTTGCAAAAGGAGAAAAGTAATTCCAGTATTGCGAAGCATCTGGTTGCTAAGACAAATGTTACAATATGTAAAAATGATGATTATGGTAAATCCTATCGGCTTGCTCTATGGTGAGTGCCGATTTTGAAACAGCGTAGTTTTCTGGATCACTCCGTTGCTACGGCTGTCAACCGTCAGGAATATATGTTCTTTCGTATGCCCAGTGGGCTGGACAAATTGAATAAATAATTCTGGATAAGGTACAGTCCAGTTAAGATTTAATATTAATGTTTATTTGTCTCTTGGGCCCAACCGGTTCACGAAGGAACTTGGGACTTGTAAGCCACGAAGAAAGACACCATTAATCCTTCAATGAATGAAGAACGAGGACCGAACTAGCCCAAAAATCGAAGACCCAAAGTAATAATAAGACCGCTGGCTGCTGGTTTTGATCAGGTACTATATTAGGAAGAAAAGAACATTTATGAAAAAAATGCTACTATCCTATCCACACGTACGTTTTCCGCTATGACATGTTGGGAAAATGCGTATGCGCCCTCCCCCATTATTGCCCGCGAGAAAATGTACAGCGCGCAAAGTCAATTATTATTTAATTTATCCATACGCGCACTTTAACAAAAATCGCCTGTCACTACTAGCTATTTGATTGTCGGCGTCTGTTGTTTTGTCACATGATATTAACACTAGTCACTTATATAATTTCACACAATGAAATATAATGCGAATTCTATTCTGTCACTCATCCGTCACGCGTAATAATCCCAGTCAGCTAAACCGTATCTTCTTGTGTAAGAAAGTGGGGGGATGGAATTTACATTACTGAACAACTGGCAAGAAAATATCTACGCGTTATATTATTTCTCTAGTTTTAAACGCTAGGGAATTACAGTGAATTAAAATGGTAAACTTAACACATTTTAACACTTAAGCACAATTTCTATTATCACAAATCAGAACATGAAATCCCCAAGAGACTATTTAACACATTTAGCGAAGAAATGGTCTGGCGTGTTTAGATTATCCAAAAATTTCTGAGCGACTCTGATAACTGAATTGGAGAGAACGCAGTATATATATATATACAGATCATGGTGTTGTTATCACTAGAAGATGTTATAATTCACACATTCTGCATAGCAGAGAAATCAGGAAACTGCGTTTCCCGGATCAAAGGTTTATTCGTTCATTCTACTCAGCGATGCTGATCGACATCAGAAGACTTGGCAGTGCAACGGGCCTCTCTTAGATTACGTCCCCTTTAGCAGATCAAACATTTACCTCCCCCCTGAAACGTACGAACATCAAAGGTGGTCGGGAAAATATTATCGCCCGTGTATCTCTTCAAACAGTCCGTTGTTTCCACGCGCATCTATCTAATGACAGATAATTGGCAAATCAGCTCGCGTGAGAAACTCAGGTAAACAAACGTGATTCGCTCCCCTGTTAAAACTGGCAGGTTGCGAAAAATTGGTAAACAACTCGGTTGTTATGTTCCCAGAAAAAGGGCGTGGATTCAAAGGCGAGTCATACAGACAGAAAATTGCGTGGTTTGGCTTAGCCAATGGTAGACACTAAATGGGAAAGCAAAGGCTGTCAGATTACTGTATATATATTTCCATTATACGTCACAAATAGAAATATTTACTCTTACCCCAAATTATGGGTATACACAATCTCCTGCACAGATTAGAATGGACACACAACACTTTAGGTTAGATGCTGTTCGAATCACTTTGGTCTGGGAAATTAGAGTTAATTCCTCTGACGGTGGGTGTCTCTGCAAAATCACTTGCTGGGAAAATTTGAGTTAAATTCATCTTACAACTGGGTCTGGGAAATTAGAGTTAATTCCTCTAACGGCGAGTGTATCTGCGAAATCACTACCTGGGAAAACGTGAGATAAAGTCCTCTTATGACTGGTGAATCTGATTCCTAGGTTTCCAGTCTTGTTATATTAACGTCCTGGTCCTTTAAGTTTTTACAGTCTATGTATTTAAATGTGCAGGTTTACTCTTAAGTTTTCAGAGTTGCCCAAATACGTTGAACTGTCACTTATAAGCATGGAATACTAAGTCCACTATCTCACTGGCTACTTGGGAGTTGTTCGCTGTACAATGCGATCTCTGTGTGTGTTCTGTGTCTGGGATTTCGCTACATTATATTGTACAGTTTCCAGTTCAAATCCAGCTGGGTTTCCGCTGAATGTTCCAATCTAATTCATTGTAGACTCTGGCGAACCAATCGCGCTCTGGCACTAGAGGGGTTGGTTTGTTTATCATTACTCATCCCACGCGTACTTGAAAAATATTAAATTTAATATACACGCGTGGCCTCTTACAACCGTGGTGTCATATCGTTACATAAAACTTCCGGCCGCACCTATGTCTATCACAATATTGTGACCGTGTGTTCCTGGCGTAATGTCTTCCGCCCAGATGTCTACCGTGACAGATTATCTAATTATCGCCTTTATCTGCGTGCCTCCGCCAGACACATGTCTGGTCAGACAGTGTTGTTTTCTTTCATCGTACGCACAATACAAGCTTGTGTCAACACGATCAGCAGTTTTTCACTGGAGTCAAATGTTGGACCGACACGTTTCCACAGGTGGTCAGACGGATTCAAAGAGATAAGCGGGTGACCGGTCTGATGACTGGGTATGGTTACGATAATACCACAGTTCACCTGGCGGAACGTAAATACGCCTGAGGAGTGGTAAGCAATAAGATACAAATTACTCCCGTAGCAAATACTGCCATATGGGAGTGGCATGTTAGAGACTTCACCATGCTATGTCCAGCATAAAGAGTAAAATGTATGAAAGGGCAAAATGAAATGCCAAATAAGAAGTGAATAATGAAGAAATATGAAGAAAAGAAGTTTACTGCCGTAGGGCTGAAGGCGTGAGAGATCACACAAAAGGACAGGGACAGACATTTCGTCACAGGGAGCAATATAGTCAAAGTTGGAGGGACAGACAGTGATATCAAAATAAGAATACAAAAAGCAAGAGGAGCTTTCACTGCACACGAAAATAAGAATCTTCAACTCAAATGTGAAGTCATTACTATTATATGGCTCTGAAACCTGGAGAACAACAAAGACAACAACCAAAAAACTACAGACTTTCATAAATGGGTGCTTGCGTAGAATAGAAGGATTAAAATGTTATGACAAGGTTACCAACGTGGAACTGATGACAAGAACCAGACAAGTGCCAGTGGAACAAGAGATGAGAAGAAGACGATGGCGATGGATAGGACACGCACTGAGGAAACTGTTGATAGCATTACAAGGCAGTCCTTGTTCTGAAACCCCCAGGGCAAGAGAGGCAGAGGTAGACCAAGAAGCACATGGAGAAGAGAGCTGGAAACAGAGGTGAAAATGATGAGGAGAACGTGGAAAGAACTTGAGATGATGGCATGTGACAGGAGGACTTGGTATGTGTTTGCTGAAGGCCTATGCCCCTTTGGGAGTGGAGGGTTATGATGGCATGAGGGGTCGGCAACCAAGGAGCTGTCGAGATCTACTTTGGAAACTCTGAACACTCTGACGATCTACCTTGATAAAATCATGCCTGTTTGCAGGTTTATTAGTATCTGGAATTTGTAATGTCCAACCTATGTGTAACTTTATTATCTCTGCTGCACCTTCTGTTTCCTGGAATCTCATAATCAGAGCGGTGGAAAATTTAAATATTTTATCGAAAATTCACTTTACTTCCAAGAAAAGATAGCTTTCTGCCTCATATAGTTCACGAATAAAGTGACTCTGAGTTAGCTAACTTGCGGGTTTTCATTATGAATGCGGTGAAAGTGTTTTTACACCTGGGACACCGATGTTTTATGTGCCGGTTGGAGAGGGCTAGTCGTAAACGTATCTAGGTTAAATACGTGCGGTATGACTCCGTCGCTTTTTTTCGCGCGGGCCCCTGTTAGCCTGGGGCCCTAGGCCCGTGTCTAGTGGGCCTAATGAAGAATCCGGCACTGTATAGGTGTGTGTGTTAGTGTGTCTGTTCTTAACTGGCAGTATTAAAAGAAACACTGTTTGTAGTACAAAGGTAAGGTGACCATATTTTCAAAACCCTAATCCGGGACAAAATTGTAGATTTGACCTATTTCAATGCAAAAAATCGGGACAAAAGGGTAAAGAAAAGGTCAAAAGTCGGGACATGTCCCCGAAAAATCAAGTTGATGTCAATTTAAAATAATATACATTTTATATATACATTTGAATAACATTGAATAACATACATTTTACTGTATAAGTTTAACTATTTAAACTAATAAGAGAGAAAAACATCAATTATCCTTACTTAAGGTGAAGCTGAGTTACTGTACTTTTCAGATGAGTGGATTTTTATCAATAGGTCCTTCTTTGCAAGCAGCATCTTAAAAAACTCGACACATGTTTCCTCACAGTTCACTTTGGTTGTCAACATAGCTTTCAAAGTTTCAACACCTAGCTGTGTTTTATCACTTGCCCATAAGCTGTTCATCAAAGAAAACACTCTTTCTGTGGCAGCATTTGTTCCAGGTAAAAAAACTCTACCAACTTCAAAATATTTGAAAATGACACATTATTGTTTTTGAAATGGGAAACCATTTCAATCCAACGTTGTGGTGGCAATGTTTTTTTGGCACTCCATTCACTAATTTTCTAAGAAGTAACAAACTGCTTCATTTAGACATATTCGTCATAAATTTCAGTTTCTGTAAAGTGGGCTGAAGGTAATGTTTGAATCACTAGTGATGATGATATCTCAATATCTGCCCAAATTGGTATTCTGTTCAGCGTTACCCAGCTGTAGGATTCTAGGTCTTGAAAAATTTTTGCAGCCCATTTATTCAAATAATTGAAAGCTGTTTCATAGAACGAAGAAACGCTAGCATGAAACTTTTTCACATCCTCCTTTGGAAGTCCTTCCATTTCCAGCTTTTCAAGGATTAGCTTAACTCTTGATGGCAAGAAACAGTCTTCCAGTTTGGACTTCAAAATTGTTTTCAACCTGTTGATGCTGTCAATGACTTCAAACACAGTGACCGTCCGTCCCTCTATTTTTTGCACTGCTTCGTGGAATGGAGAGGCCTGACTGTGAACAAAAACAAGCCATGCCTCAGATAGAGGATTTTCAAAGAATGTCTGTATAAAAACTGGGCATCTGTCTTGAGATTGAAAATATGATTTTAGAGGCAGGAACATCTGAAGAACCCTTTCAACAGCAGGCAGTAGAGCAAGCCACCTAGTCTGAGCATAACCTAAGATCATCTGGAAGTCTGTTTCCACAAACTGGCAAAACTCCTTGAGTCTTTCAACTCGTACTGTGTATGATTTGAAGAGTAGATAAATTTTAGCAATAATCAGCTCGACATCAACAGGCAGTACATCTGCAGCTGTTCGAACAGTGTTGTGGAGAATATGACCTGCACACCCAACTCCTATAAGACCATGTCCAAGGTTTTCTTGCAGTTTTTTTGAAAACATTGTTCTGTCCTTTCCTTTCAGCACCTCCAAAATTGGAATTTGTGTTGTCTGCGCATAATCCAACTACTTTCCTGTCTAAACCATTTTCAGTTATGCAGTCATTAAGAAAACTACTTACAATATCAGATGTTTCACCTGGCAATGACTTTAACTCTAATATTTTAATTTTCACTCCATTACTGTGATCACTTTATTTCCGCCGACTCCAGTTAATGTTTACGACATCTTGAGTTGAGTAGATAATTTATAACACACGATAAGCTAATACTTGAAAAACGAAGTAGCAATACACTCGCACACACACACACACACACACTTATTCGGCGTTGCTGAGATATACTGTTGGGTTTTACGCTGACACACTAGGGCAGGGATGATATATTCAAAACGTGTTTTCTTCCTGTGTGGCTTTTGTATTCTTATCTGGCAAGTGAGTGTATATCTCGTTCAACGTTCGTTGTTATACGTGAATTTTGTTACACTTGTACTACGCTACTTAAAATGTCTCGGTTGCTTTTTTTAAAATAAAATTTTGTCTCGTTCTGGCGAGGCGAGTCCGTTCAACCTAGACACATGTTTTGTCGGTTATGTTAGAGCGCATATCGAAATATGAAAGACCGTGCCGTCTGGATTTTTATCATTACTTGTACACAATTTTCTTTCCTCTCTTCACCGAAGGCAGTAAATAAATATTAGACAAACATAAAGGTATGTTTTCAGGCACTCGTAAGAAATAAAGAAGTAGAAAACTAAACAACAGAAAAACAACAGATGTGAGTGGCTTACCCAGGACTCGAACCCAGGACCTTCCGTGCGACAACCCCACCTAGCTATGCAAGCAAATAACACTATACTACTTCTTTATTTCTTACGAGTGCCTGAAAACATACCTTTATGTTTGTCTAATATTTATTTACTGTTTACAGGCCTCGGGTTTCCCTTCCTTATTTGTTATAAATGTTCACCGAAGGCTGCTCCAAAAGTACTATTCCGGGATTCCTTTAATCTATATACAAGTATATGGTGTAAACGTTTCTACCGAAAGCTACAACCACTCCGTCAATATATTATGTTACCTGGTTTTATTAAACATTTCTGGCGCGCGCAATGTTAGTCAAATCGCGAGTTTAAGAATTTGTCTAATAAGAAATGTCTCTGTTTCTGTTATGTCCCTGCATTCCCATCAGCGTTTCGGAAAAATACGGAATATATCACTTTGCGTTGAGTTAAATATATCCGGAACCTTCTTTAGAATCCTCCCACGCAGAGGCAAAAAAAAAAATGTATTTAATTCGAATGTCACGTATCTCTTCGCAAGTAACCCGTCTAGACGTTTTCGTAATTCCGTTTTATAATAACACCATCACCCTTTATCTTTTCAGGTTTTTTTTTTAAACTTCAACATTCTGTTAAATATAAAGACAGAGGACTGATAAAAAAATAAAAAATTCAGGCGGTAATTAAGGCGAAACTAGCCTTACCCTGTTGTCACATAATTTTGGGTCGCTCTCTTGTCCACTACGGACGTGTTCTGTGGCATTTGTCGTACTGACTAATTACGTGCTTTTAAGTGATCGGCACCCTTTTCTTTCTCTGCTATGTAGCATATATTTGATATTGTCAAACCATTTCACACTCCTTTTTGGTGCTTGGCGCTTCACAGCTTTGCGCAGATTAACGCAGGTAAAACCCATATGGGCCTGGTCAGTTTCGCAGAGTTTTGTTTGCTTAAACCGTGCCCGGCGATACAATTACTCGCCAGCAGACGGATTTTGTGTGCACTAGCGATGGATAAAGAAATTAATTGTCTGTGCGACACATTTTGGACAGACATGAATGATATAATCGTTTCCTGTCCGACTTTCACGACCAGATTACTTTAGATAAAAGTAAGATGGTGTATTTGTAGGCATTGCAAAGAATGCAATCGGATGTGTTGTTGCCATATATGGAACCGGTGACCTTTTTCATCACGCACAGAATTAACGACCCCCAAGAACACGTTTCCGTTCCCGGATGAGCAGATAGAAGTACATTCTTAGACTGTTTTTTGTTTCTTTCCAATATACAGTGTGTGACGAATGGACGACCTCTATCGATCTTTGGTTCTCTCCGGCAGTATCGGTACATTTGTGGTACTGATTTTTATTAGGTGCTGTCAATTATCGCACTTTTCTTTCTTTCTTTCTTTCTTTCTTTTTCTGCTAAGTAACAGATATTTGATTTTATCAAATCACCCTGTAGGGGATAAATATCACATTTGCAAGGAGTGCTAAATAGATGTGTGGTTATAGGCGCGGCAGATTAACACGTACATCGGTCAGCGATATTGGCTTAAATCTCCTATAAGACACAGAGTTTGCGTACTCATACGACAGATAACGAGATTACTGTCTGTGTGACATCAGTGGGCAGAGAAAGTGTGATATAATCGTTTCCGGTCACTTGGTTAAAAGTAATCATGGATTTATTACATTTTAGACAACATGAGTCTACAAATGTGTTTGTGAGAGTGTATGCAAGACATCATATTACCATATATGGGAGACGTGACCTTTTGCAAAATTTTCATGTAGGAAATATTTTGAAAGTGCCACACCCGACATGTGTGAAATGATTGAATCTTTCTGATTAGATTCACAACAACTTTGAGAGGAATATAGGTTGACCATTTCGCAGTTTTATTTCTCTGTTAACTTCAAGCTCGCCAAGACCTCAGACCTCGCCAGAGTGAAGAATAGATTCATAATTCCTTTTGTTAACCGGACCTTTTATTGGAGAACCAGATAAGACTTACAAAAATTAATGGAAGTTTCAAACTTTTCCATAAAAGTAAATATAAATGGAACATAAATGAATTTATATTGTGAAAACAGTTCAAACAGTGGAGATGTAAATATAAAACATTTTATATCTGTACGTTTAACCTTTTCATTTAATGTAATGTAAAGCTAAAGCTATTCAGTTTAAATGTAAAGGAAGTTTTATCCCGAGGGATTAAACTTAATTCTCATCGTGGGTAAATTCTGACATGGGATGGTAGAATAGAAGAAGAGGGGGGGGGGGGGGGGGGGGGGGGGGGGGGGGGGGGGGAGAAATAACTGTGTTGGAAAAACGCCATACTCAGAAAAGCGTTTCGTTTCTATCTCTATTGACAGTTATTGGTGGTACCAGCAGAAAGTACTATCTCTGGAACCAAATGAAGGTAGAAATGGACTGACGTTTTTCGAGACACCATCATAAGAGGGTCTTATAGACAGACGCAGAACCAACTTAGCCGTTACTGCTTGAACGTTCTGGGAACGTGCGGCGCCTGAACTATGACCAGAGACTAGCGAGAACAGAGTGGAAATGAACTTACCCAGCGGGAGAAGAATCTACCATTGGCAGCTAAGTGAAAATATCGGCAGCCAAAAGTGACCTCCTTTATTCAGTTAAATCCCAATCAAGTGATGAAACCTTTTCCATAACTATTGAAATTATTTTCCAACTGTTAATACTTAAAGTGATTATTAAATTTTTTTATTTGTAAAGTTACAAATTTAACTTCGATTTAATCCTTTTCAATGTACTACATGTTTGTTTCAGTCAAAGTTACTAAACATACACTCTAAACAGAGCTATATATAATAATAATAATAAATTCCACTGATTAACTCAGGGGTGGGGGCTTAACGAGCCAGAATAAACCATTGCTTAAATCCTCCATAAAAGTCGTCGGCAGATTATAGAATTAACGTGCTTAGCGACAGCCAGCATTGTTTTCGCTTATCTGAATATCTTATGAAGACTCCCATGTGATAGAAGCTTTCTACTCTTCTATCGACATTTCTGCCAAAAGTAATCTTGTGTAAAAATAGACTCCATTGAAGCCTATAATAGATGCTCTTGAGTTTTGGCCAATGTTGGACCACTACTGCAAAGCAGGGGAGGCAATACCGTCACACAGTGTAATCAAAGTGTTCATGAACACCGTCATTTGAACGCTTTTCTTTGTTGATTGTAACTATTTTCGGGAGAGTATATGTAATGGAAACAATAACATTTTTCAACACGGTTGCTTTCCTCAGCTGTGACCAACGTACACACGGCGAGAATTATGTTATTTTAGATTCAAATTAAAAGTACTTTGATGACAACATTTCGTGTGAAAGTGCGTGGATTGTTTTCAAAGAGTGTTCCCTCCTAATAAGTGGTTTTAACAAAAACTTTCAAGTTTTCATGATTTGTACATCGAGTGAGGGCTCATGCACACCAATTTTTATGCACTTTTTCTTGTCGAGCGCTACTAATTTCGTGAAAGAATCCAAAAAAAAAAAAAAATATTTGTTTTGTCTCGTATAACCACCACGCCGGCAAGTTGCACACCGTGCGTTGCGCACCTTTTTTCTGACGCGAGTTACTATTTTGAACACTATAGTGATTGCATCATTAATAGGCTGGACTGCCCATGGTAAATTTCCGGTGTTATGTGTTGCGGGTCGCACTAATGACCCGTCATCGAAGCATCATTTTTTGGTGATGCCTAGATGGCAGGGAGGATAGTGTGATTCGCTTGCATAGCTAAGCGGGGTTGTCGCACGGAAGGTCCTGGGTTCGAGTCCTGGGTAAGCCACTCACATCTGTTGTTTTTCTGTTGTCTAGTGTTCTACTTCTTTATTTCTTACGAGTGAATGAAAACATACCTTTATGTTTGTCTAATATTTATTTACTGTTTACAGGTCTCGGGTTTCCCTTCCTTATGTGTTATAAATGTTTATACAATACCAAAAACCTACCATCTGTCATGTACTTACTGTTCTTAGTCTTCTATCATTTACTAGACACAGTATTAAGGTCTTTGTCTTGTGTAGTCTGACCTATACTGTATAATAGGGGAACATAAGAAGTGATTGCGTCATTAATAGGCTGGACTGCCCATGGTAAATTTCCGGTGTTATGTCTTGCGGATCCCACTAATGACCCGTCATTGAAGCATCATTTTTTGGTGATGCCTAGATGGCAGGGAGTATAGTGTGATTCGCTTGCATAGCTAGGCGGGGTTGTCGTACGAAAGGTCCTGGGTAAGCCACTCACGTCTGTTGTTTTTCTGTTGTCTAGTGTTCTACTTCTTTATTTCTTACGAGTGCCTGAAAACATACCTTTATGTTTGTGTAATATTTATTTACTATTAAGACTTCCTATTTCCGGTTTAGTGGCAGCCATCTTGCTTCACATGTGACTGGACATAAGGGAGGTTTTTTTTCTCTTATTTTCATAGTTTCATGTTCTCTACTTAATTCTCATTTTCTTTCCCTCTTGTCTCTTGTTTGTTTGTCCCTGACGAAGGCCTTGTGGCCGCAACGTAGGTTTTTCTTGTCCTTTCTCCTTGTAAGACGTGTTACTATTTGTGTGTGTATTTTTTTTGGTTTTTTTTCCCATTCAACTATTTTGAGTGTGACCGACCGACGTAACATACATCCGTAATTATATTAGTTGGGATGGGATATCTAAATGTACAAACCAGTGTAAATGTCTATACAAACATATTCACTTTAAAAATAACGGTAAAGTTTTCAAGCTTTTCCACCAGTGTAGATGTAAATGAAAATATATTCAATTTGTATTGTGAACATTTTTCAAACAGTGTAGATGTAAATATAAACAGATTATATCTATAATATTAACCTTTTCATTTGAATGTAAAGTAAATTTAAAGCTATTCAATTTAAATGTAAAGAAAGTTCTTCTCTCGAGGGATTAAGTTTAATTCTCATCAAGGGTAAAATCTGAGGTAGATAGGATGGTGGCATAGGAAGAAGAGGACAAATAACTATGTTTCGGGAAACTCAATACTCAGAGGGTATTTGTTTCTATTCTTTTACCATACTAGTTGGTGGTACCAGTTGAGGGTACTATCTCTGGAACAAGAAGGGTACCAGTGGCCTGTAGTCGAAGCTAGATACCATCATCAGACGGGGCTTTAAGACGCGGGAGTAACTTTGTAGACACCCCCTGACACTTCTGGGAACGTGCTGCGCCCTACAACCTTGACCAGCGACGAGCGTGATCAACGACCCAGTCTACCAAGAAGCAAACCATCAGAAGGAGCAGAACCGTCACTGACAGCTAAGTAACACATAAAAACTGCCATGTGACCTCCTTTACAAACTTCCATTACATCACAACTGTGATGATAATTTTCCTGATAAATAATTATTCATTTTTTAAAACCTTGTTAAAACCTAAATGATTATTTAATCTGTTATTTGTAAGTACAGGGTGTTTCAAA
The DNA here is from genome assembly GCA_024509875.1 of Oreohelix idahoensis. Taxonomy (NCBI): domain Eukaryota; kingdom Metazoa; phylum Mollusca; class Gastropoda; order Stylommatophora; family Oreohelicidae; genus Oreohelix; species Oreohelix idahoensis. The sequence continues at coordinate 639,625 of JAMPIV010009815.1, read as the reverse complement.
AAGAATATCGGTATTTTAGATGCATACAACTTTAATTATTGAACACTTAAAAATATACAGTTTGCACCAAAAGAAAGTAAAATTGTCAAAGTTTAATCTCTTACATTACAATCCCTCAACGTGTGCCCCTCGTGTTACACGGCACACATCTAAACTGTAGTCCAATTCTCTCCACACTCGCTCCAACTGATCCCTTGTTATTCTTTCCGCAGCAGCCGTGATTCGATTCTTTAGTGCTCGGAGATCTCGGGGTAAAGGTGGCACGTAGACGATGTCTTTTACGTAACCCCACAAAAAGAAATCACACGGTGAAAGATTCGGAGACCTTTGTGGCCAGCAGTATAGAGCAAAGTCATCTGCCCCAGCGCGTCCTATCCATCGATGTGAGAGAACCTCATTCAGAGACTTTCGGACTTCGTTATGAATATGCGGCGGTGCCCCATCTTGATGGAAAACGTAGTTTTCAGATTCCTCATTTAACTGAGGGAACAGCCAGTTTTCTAGCATTCCAGTTGCGACGTTCCGATCACTGTCCTCTCAGCAAAAAAAAAATGGCCCATACACATTTGTACAATAAATGGCACAGAAAACATTTACCTTTGGTGAATCCCGTTGGTGCTCAATGGTTATGTGTGGGTTTTCTGTGCCCCATATTCGTACATTTTGACGATTCACTTTACCACTTAAGTGAAAAGTTGCTTCATCAGAAAAAAATGAGGCGGGGTAAAAATGCTTCATCTTCCTCTAAAATTTCTGCGCAGAAGTCATATCTTTTCTCCTTCTCTGCACAATGAAGAGCTTGCAGTAACTGCAACTTATAGCTTGTCATTATCAATAGCTTTCGCAAAACGCGCCACAATGTTGTTTTAGGAATTCGTAATTCACGACTGTGGTAAAGTGGGATGATATAAATATTTATAGGGGACTTAGTGTACTGACTGAGATCAGCTGTGAAGGTATCTGTATCTAATAAGTGTGGTGTATTACAGATGACCTTACTTTGCTACCACATTTATACCTCAGTCAGACTTATTCTGGAATATTGTGATGACTACGTTGAATGTCTAGGGTTATGATAATGATGAAGTGTATGTTCACAACAACCAACAGACAGATAAACAATTTAATTTAATCCACAACACTTTACAACACTGTGACACTCACATACATATAACACTCTATAAAACTATCTTAATAAGTCAAGGGTAACTTTTTAAAATATGTATTAATTCCTTTCAATAATAGATATCCTGATTCAACTACAAAGTGAACCAGGAATCACAATCAATTGTAATCACAAGTTGTATGTACACAATTTATAGATAGGATCTTTGTATTGACATATATTATTATTACAATATGTGTGTAAGTTGTGATGTAGGACTATGAGGTAATACTGGCTTTTCAAGCTACGTTGTTGTTTGTCATCATGACTTCAAGTGTCTGTTTCTGTTGGAAATAATATTGGAAAGGTTCACAGTTTCTTTTTATTTGAAACAAATAAATGTCCCTCTTGATTTAAGGTAAAGTCACTTTTAGAGGGGGGTATACACAAGATTGAGCTGCTCTGGCCACGAACTCTTAACTTCTGTGTGGGCGGCAGGAAACAGTCTCCACTGCTCGCTTGCTTCACCGTTTCCTTGAGAAACAATACTGGTCGCTATCTTGACCAAGGAGTATGCTACCAGCCTCTGGATTCAGCAAAACTCAGACCAGGTGCTGCTTCAATACGTTAGGACCACGGTCCCTGAAACAAGAAGGTTGTACCTCCTACTTCAGAACTAATTTATAATCTATTTCCACACTGAAGCACAATACATAACAAACACCGAGTTCAGCGCTGTAGGCCAACTGTTAGCTTCTCATGTAACAACATTCACCAGTATTCCTCTCCCTAATGGTTACAACGCCTCTGCAATTCCAGCATTATTTCCTTCTATTCAATAAGATAGGTGTCATAGTACTATTTGGCCATCCCATGCTATACTCCACTCCGACAAGTTTTGTTCAGGTTGGAGCAATATCTAGACTTTGCCTCATGTTTGCTACTGAACCACACACAATACATACATAAATTATCAATTCACATTCAATTTTCATCTAAAAGAGATCAAATATGTCTAGCTTACCACAATTCAAGGAAATATTAAACAAATACGTTGACTGGCGATGAGTTATGGCACAATTCCGATCTGCCTCTGTCCCAGGCTTTCATTAGAAAAATATGAACTGGATCTCAACGCACTTGCTTCTACACAGTTTAATTTCAAAAAGTGGCACTGAACCGACGCTCCTAATTGACTATATCAACTGGTCTAGCCAATGAGACCATGTTTACAAAAGCTTTTGAAAAAATTTACCCTTCCTACGTTTCCCTTAACAACCAAAAATAGTATTTGCAGTAGACTAATCATGTTTCGCCTTACATATAATTCTAACCAATCAAATCGGATTTAACGTAGTGGCCTCATTCCCCTAAAGCAGTATCCAAACATGAGCAAATATGATCTGGTGCTGTCAGACAACACCCCTATAATATTTTGGCTATAATTTGTTAATTACTAGACTATGTGCATAACACTTAACATATTCTTTGTCAGCAAGTCCTAAGGCACCCAAATATATATAAATTTAATGGGGCTAAGTGGCTCCGTTCAAAATATGTATTCTAGGATAGTCGTGTATTTGTTTTTTTATTTTTTTTATCGATTTAGAACCGCCACCTGTCCTGCCTGTTCGACTGTTCTGTCAGACTAATGTCAGGATTTCAGACATAAAACAGTAGAATGTCATGTTTCCTAATAAGCATTAAACATGTTTTCAAAACCTAACCGTGTATTGGTAGTGTTTTTTATCACTGTCTATTTGGAAAAAAAGTTAGTGCTTCATGCCTTTCGCGTTCACTTTTTCATCGCGAGACTGTGGTAGTATTGCATGCGTTCCTCCGTTCATCTCTCTATCTCTCTCTTCTAAGTCCGTCTGTCTTTTCATTACGCAGTGTATATAATGACATTAATGCTAGTATTTTATCTAGGTCATTAAGCAGTGTGCGTATCTCAAGGTTTTCTAAGAAACACAGTACCAGTTTTATTTTTAGAAACGCGTGTATGCTGCTTTAGGCTTTACTAGTAAACGTGAAAGCGTTACAATTATGCAGACGAAGTAGAAAAAGGGGGATTTTTGTACGCCATTGTGACAGCACTGTTCTTTTAGCATTCCTCTTTCCTTTTATTGAATTAATTCGTTAGGCTTTACATTTACTTTTTAATTTATATATGTGGATTTAGAATGTTTCACGACAAATTCTCCCCACTTAAAACAGACGTTATATGTCAGTCTATAATTCTATATACACATAGAGAAATTTAATATTATTCCTGGGGCTTACGGTGATTTTCATCACACGGATGGCGGCTTAGAAAATCCGCTCCCAGGATGGTTTTTCCAGAAATATACCCTATGCTGAACTGGAATGGCTGCAAAAGTAAGGACCATCTGAGTAACCTCGAATTTTCATGCCTAGCCTGCGCTAGAAACGACAAGGGTTTGTGATCCGTTTGCAACTTAAATGCCTTCCCATACAGATAAATATTGAATTTCTTGATTGCCCATATTACTGCAAGACATTCTTTTTCGCTAGTTGAGTAATTGGTTTCAGCTTTATTCAACTTTCTGCTAGCATATGCCACGGGCTTAATTCCCCATCCAATGCATCTGATTTTTGTAATAGGGTCGCGCCTAACCCGATATTACTTGCATCCGTTCTCACAATGAATTCTTGACTTAAGTCAGGTAATTTCAAAATAGGTTTGCTTGTGAGCTTTTCCTTCAATTCCTGGTATGCCAATTCACATTGTGCTGTCCATGTAATTCGATCTGGATTTCCTTTGCGTGTCAAATCAGTTAACGGTGCACATATGGAATTAAAGTTTTTGATATACTTTTGGTAGAAACCACATAATGAGACAAAGGATCTCACGTCTTTCTTGGTTTGTGGTCTCGGGGCTTTCTTTAGTTTCTCTAAATTCTTGGGGTCAGGGGTCATGTTTCCCTGATGGACTGTGTGTCCCAAGAAATCTAATTCTTTACATCCAACGCAACATTTGGTTGGACGGGCTGTTAAATTCGCTTCTCTAAGTCGATTAAACAGCATGTTCAGAGAGTCAATGTGTTCCTCAAATGTTTCTGTTGCTATAAGGATATCATCCATGAAATTTGTGATGCATGGATTATTCAGAGGATCCAACAATTTTCTCATCATTCTAGAGAAGACACTAGGCGCATTCTTCAATCCAAATGGCAATCTGTTAAACTCATAGTGTCCTTCTGAGGTACTAAAAGCTAGGTACGGTCTAACCTCAGGCTTTACTGGAATCTGATAGTATCCTTTACTCAGATCCACTTTTGAGAAATATTTAGCTTTATTTAGCCTGGCAAACAACTGATTTGTATCCGGCAATGGATCCACCTGACCCTCTGTGATAGCATTCAGTCTCCTGTAATCTATACAGAGTCTATGTTCTCCAGAGGGTTTCCTTAAGAGCACCACACTGGAACTATACGAAGATCACTGTGTGAAATTATTCCTTCCTTCAACAAATAGTCTATCTCTTCCTTCAAGGCTTTCTCCTTAGCAAAAGGAATCGAATAGGCTTTCATACAGACAGGTGTGGGGTCTATCAGTTTCATATCATATTCCAATAAGTTTGTATGCCTCAATCGGTCCGTTAGCACCTCTGTATGATCATCTAAAACCTGTTGCACTCTCTTCTTCTGATCTTTCGTTAAGTGTGTACTGATTTTCACCTGTGCAGCTGTCTCACAGGGGTGTAATGGATATTCAAATGATGAAAGTGGTTCCTTTTTCATCTCCATTGCAATGGACAAGGTCAACAAGTGTGTCTCTTCCTGATTTTCTCTTTCCAAATATTTCTTCAGGAGATTCACATGATAGATTTTTTTCTTTCCCCTTCTTATCTATCTTATAATTTGTTCTAGACACCTTCTCTAGAACTGTATATGGACCTTGCCATCCAATTTGTAACTTATTCTGACTACCGGGTAGAAGAAGCAGTACCTTCTCTCCCACAGCCAAATCTCTGTCTTTAGCTTTCCTGTTGTAATAGGCAGCATGTTTTTTCCTGGCTTGTCTCAAATTTTCATTGGCAAGTTTCCAGCCAGTTTTTAAACGAGTGGTCAGCTCATTCACATATTGGTATGAGGATGTAATATTTTCCTCTGCCTTTTCATCAGTCCACGTTCTTAACAGAGCTTCGAGTGGACCTTTTATTGGCCTTCCAAATAATAATGTTGCCGGGGCCATACCGGTTGAACTATGGGGTACCTCCCGATAAGCAAAGAGGGCGGCGTGAAGGTACTGGTCCCATGTATCTGGTTTTTCGTGTGCCAACTTTCTCAGGATCGACATCAACGTGCCATTAAATCTTTCCACTTGGCCGTTCCCTTGGGGATGGTACACACTACAATGGAAGTGTTTGGCCTGGAAGATCCTGAAAACTTCTTCTGTTAGTTTCCCCTTGAACTGAGAGCCATTATCAGTCAAGATTTGATTGGGAAAGCCTAACCTTGTGAAAATTGTGAGTAATGCCTCTGCCACATGTTTAGAGTCAATCGATGACAGGGCTACCGCCTCTCCCCACATAGAACAAGTGTCCACCAGAGTCAGAATGTAGCTGTTCCTCCTCTTGGTTCGAGTGAGAGGTCCCACAAGGTCCACGGCAACTCTCTCAAAGGGTGTTCCCACTATGGGCATTTCCCCTAGAGTTGCTGGTGCAGTCCAATGCTTAGGTGCTACTCGTTGGCACTCTGGACAGGATTTTACATATCGTTTGATATCTTCAGTTATCCCTGGCCAGAAATAGTGACAAGCTATACGCTGTCTGGCTGCTCTGATCCCCATATGACCACTGAAGGGAATCGCATGCCCTAGTTCCAACACTTTAGTCCTATATGAAGTGGGAAGGACCAGCTGTCCGTGACCATTGGATTCAGATCCAGCCTTCCTATAAATCAGCTTGTTCTTCATATAAAATTCTCCCTTGCCTGGAGGTGTATGAGATTTGGGCAACTTCTTGAAACACGGCTTGAGTGTTTTGTCCTCCGCCTGTGCCTTCCTCATCTCATCTGGATGAGTATTTATTGGATTTTCCTCCTCCTTTTTGGACTGTGATCTGGTCTGCACCGTTGCCAATATCACAGGTCTCTTGGGATTCCCCAAGAAGACATATCTACACCCCAATATCAGAGGGTAGATTGGCTCATTTATCACTGCTGCTTTTATGATTCCTTCCACATATCGCGTTTTCACATTTATCCGGGCGACGGGAAGTGTCATGGTCGCTACATCCTTGGTTGCAGTTTGAATCTCCACTGTTTCTGTGGTATATTGATCTGCCTGCACCAGGTGAGAACTCACAACGGAATCATAATCTAGACCTGTATCATATAAGCACCTTATGGTGACTCCATTACAGATGACATCTTCACACACTGGGGGGTGGTATGGTTCCTGTAGTTCCGCAGGTTTGACCTTTTTTCCCTTCTTTCCAGATGTCATAGCAGCACAATGAGGAGGTTTCCTTCTACAATGGTCAGTATCATGATTGTCCATCCGACAATTCTTACACCACCTCCTTTTTTGGTTGAAAGATTTTCTTTCATCAAATTTCCTTTCATCGAATTGTGGGGTTTTATTTTTATTGTCATACCGTGGCCTATCAAATTGGTGCTTACCTTTGTTCTGATCTTTATGATCAAATTTATTAAAGTTCTGTGGTGCCTTAAAATTATCTACCTGTTTCTTTTTAGTACCTGTTACCTCTGCTTGAGCTGCCTGATACCTTTCAGCGACATTTAGTAACTCACCCAGCCTCTCTGCACCTTGTTCCATGAGAAACTTTCTCAGGTCTGGAGCCATGGACTCTCTTAGTTGTTCTATAAGGATCATTTCCTTAAGATCTTGGGTTTTCCCCAGAGAAGTCCATTTCTCCAAGTATGTCTCTAACCGTGCAGAGAACTGGTGATAGGTTTCACCTGACAGTAGTTTAGCATTCCTAAATTTTTTTCTATAAAATTCACCATTCTTTTCATATCTTAACAAAAGAGCCTGCTTTAGCATGTCATAATTTTCTTGATCACCTCTGCTCATTTTGGCAAAAACTTCATAAGCTGCACCACGAAGCCCTTGAGATAACTTTAAGCTCCACCTTTCTCTCTCTAACCCATACGTGGTAGCTAATAGTTCATATCTATTTAGATAGCTCTCGATATCATCTTCTTTCTCAACAAAATGATCTAAATGAAAATTCATAGCTGAGGTTGAGGCTCCCTGACTAGCAGAGGCATCAGAGGTAAAGGGACTGGCACCATTTTCAGGAGCATGGCCTTGAAACTCAAACTCCCTTAGTCGTAACTCATGTTCCCTTTGTAATCTCTTCTCCTCCTTTTCTGCTTCCCTCTCGGCAGCCTGTCTCCTTTCTTCTCTCTCTGTAGCTTGCCTTCTTTCCTCTCTTTCTGCCTCCAGCTTCTTCTCTTCATACTGGAGCCTTTTAATTTCCCTATCTGCCTCCAATGCCTTAGCCTCAGCCTCAATCTGCAACCTCTTAATTTCTTTTTCAGCCTCTAACTTTCTTTCAGCTTCTTTTTCTAATCTTTCCGATTCTAATTTTCTTTCTGCTTCAAATTTTCTTTCTTCACGTTCAATATATTTGTCACATTCCGTTGTGACATAAGCAATCATAACTTGCCCGTCCATTCCTAACTCTTTAGCAGCCTGCACAGCAGCAGATCGAAATTTTGCTAGGTCCGCCATTTTCTAACAGGCAAATGTAAACAATTCAATCTATAAATAACTATCTAAGGACAACCACAGGCACTGAGAGCTCAACCTTATTTATTTTCCACCCAAGGATACCTTTTAAATTTTTATTATTCCCAATATATATAATAGGAGAAGGTTCAATATCCCGGGAGCGAGACCCCAATATATGTGGTAAAGTGGGATGTTATAAATATTTATAGGGGACTTAGTGTACTGACTGAGATCAGCTGTGAAGGTATCTGTATCTAATAAGTGTGGTGTATTACAGATGACCTTACTTTGCTACCACATTTATACCTCAGTCAGACTTATTCTGGAATATTGTGATGACTACGTTGAATGTCTAGGGTTATGATAATGATGAAGTGTATGTTCACAACAACCAACAGACAGATAAACAATTTAATTTAATCCACAACACTTTACAACACTGTGACACTCACATACATATAACACTCTATAAAACTATCTTAATAAGTCAAGGGTAACTTTTAAAAATATGTATTAATTCCTTTCAATAATAGATATCCTGATTCAACTACAAAGTGAACCAGGAATCACAATCAATTATAATCACAAGTTGTATGTACACAATTTATAGATAGGATCTTTGTATTGACATATATTATTATTACAATATGTGTGTAAGTTGTGATGTAGGACTATGAGGTAATACTGGCTTTTCAAGCTACGTTGTTGTTTGTCATCATGACTTCAAGTGTCTGTTTCTGTTGGAAATAATATTGGAAAGGTTCACAGTTTCTTTTTATTTGAAACAAATAAATTTCCCTCTTGATTTAAGGTAAAGTCACTTTTAGAGGGGGGTATACACAAGATTGAGCTGCTCTGGCCACGAACTCTTAACTTCTGTGTGGGCGGCAGGAAACAGTCTCCACTGCTCGCTTGCTTCACCGTTTCCTTGAGAAACAATACTGGTCGCTATCTTGACCAAGGAGTATGCTACCAGCCTCTGGATTCAGCAAAACTCAGACCAGGTGCTGCTTCAATACGTTAGGACCACGGTCCCTGAAACAAGAAGGTTGTACCTCCTACTTCAGAACTAATTTATAATCTATTTCCACACTGAAGCACAATACATAACAAACACCGAGTTCAGCGCTGTAGGCCAACTGTTAGCTTCTCATGTAACAACATTCACCAGTATTCCTCTCCCTAATGGTTACAACGACTCTGCAATTCCAGCATTATTTCCTTCTATTCAATAAGATAGGTGTCATAGTACTATTTGGCCATCCCATGCAGTTATACTCCACTCCGACAAGTTTTGTTCAGGTTGGAGCAATATCTAGGCTTTGCCTCATGTTTGCTACTGAACCACACACAATACATACATAAATTATCAATTCACATTCAATTTTCATCTAAAAGAGATCAAATATGTCTAGCTTACCACAATTCAAGGAAATATTAAACAAATACGTTGACTGGCGATGAGTTATGGCACAATTCCGATCTGCCTCTGTCCCAGGCTTTCATTAGAAAAATATGAACTGGATCTCAACGCACTTGCTTCTACACAGTTTAATTTCAAAAAGTGGCACTGAACCGACGCTCCTAATTGACTATATCAACTGGTCTAGCCAATGAGACCATGTTTACAAAAGCTTTTGAAAAAATTTACCCTTCCTACGTTTCCCTTAACAACCAAAAATAGTATTTGCAGTAGACTAATCATGTTTCGCCTTACATATAATTCTAACCAATCAAATCGGATTTAACGTAGTGGCCTCATTCCCCTAAAGCAGTATCCAAACATGAGCAAATATGATCTGGTGCTGTCAGACAACACCCCTATAATATTTTGGCTATAATTTGTTAATTACTAGACTATGTGCATAACACTTAACATATTCTTTGTCAGCAAGTCCTAAGGCACCCAAATATATAAATTTAATGGGGCTAAGTGGCTCCGTTCAAAATATGTATTCTAGGATAGTCGTGTATTTTTTTTTTTTTTTAATCGATTTAGAACCGCCACCTGTCCTGCCTTTTCGACTGTTCTGTCAAACTAATGTCAGGATTTCAGACATAAAACAGTAGAATGTCATGTTTCCTAATAAGCATTAAACATGTTTTCAAAACCTAACCGTGTATTGGTAGTGTTTTTTATCACTGTTTATTTGAAAAAAAGTTAGAACTTCATGCCTTACGCGTTCACTTTTTCATCGCGAGACTGTGGTAGTATTGCATGCGTTCCTCCGTTCATCTCTCTATCTCTCTCTTCTAAGTCCGTCTGTCTTTTCATTACGCAGTGTATATAATGACATTAATGCTAGTATTTTATCTAGGTCATTAAGCAGTGTGCGTATCTCAAGGTTTTCTAAGAAACACAGTACCAGTTTTATTTTTAGAAACGCGTGTATGCTGCTTTAGGCTTTACTAGTAAACGTGAAAGCGTTACAATTATGCAGACGAAGTAGAAAAAGGGGGATTTTTGTACGCCATTGTGACAGCACTGTTCTTTTAGCATTCCTCTTTCCTTTTATTGAATTAATTCGTTAGGCTTTACATTTACTTTTTAATTTATATATGTGGATTTAGAATGTTTCACGTCAACGACTAGCTCACATTATTGACTTTCGCGGGTTCCGCAGGTAAGCTTCTCTAACTCTCTGCACATATTCTGCTGACGTTCTTGTTCGACCAGAGCTTTTTCTTTTACAAAGGCATCCTTTATCTGGGAACTGTCGATACCACCTGCGAATGTTGTTATCAAAAATTGGATCAATGTGAAATTGTCTTCTAAACTCACGTTGCACTGTGATTACCGATGGTGACTTGGCAAACGGCAATACACAAAACGACTTCTGCTGTGGCGTCGCCATTTTCATTCCTTGCGCCGTTGTGACAGATGAAAATCGACCACGTTGATCGGTCCACTTTACTCTCACCGGCACCCCTCACTCTTTTTCAATTTAATCGCTCAACGTGGTTTCCCTCCCGCTTCTTTAATTAGCATGCACGGGTTATCGCGCAAAAAGCCATGCCTTTCGCCATCTGTCTGATTCCTAGTTTAGCCACGCTTACCTGTCTTTGTTTGAAGTGCTATTAATATAGCTATTCATATCTCGAACTGTCTTTCCTTCAAAAGGGGAAGGGAAAAAGGGGTCTGCCTGCTATCAGATTATGTCATAACGTCAGCGCCTTGTCCCTGAAACACGGGGGGTGGGGCGAGCAACGGGTTTTGTAGCTCCCTAAAAGAGAACGGGTCGGTAATTGCAGATACAAGGGGGAATTAAGCGAATGCAGAAAGGAGCGATAACCACCTTTACCGACTGCAACCCTTTTTTCGTGTTCCAAGGGACGCAATTTGCTCACCGAGAGAAAGGACCTAAAAGGCGCCCGCTCGCTAGCGAAACGAATATGCGATCGGCGAAAGTGTGAAAATAAGCTTTCATTCAGGAGTCGATCGCAGATTTGCCCAAAATACGGGCAGAGGCGCGAAATCTCGCACTAGCTATCGATTTTTTACCTATTACATATATATATCCCATCTCTTAAATTCAGTTATCAGTAGCGCCAGAGATTTTGAAGAAAGTACCTAGCTCGCATTATAAGAGCCATACTACAATTTGGATCACTTATATACGTGGAGATAAATTCATCTTTTTCTGTGCTGCGGTTATATATATATATATATATATATATATATATATATATATATATATATATATATATATATATATATATAAATAGATATATATATATATATATATATATATATATATATATATATATCTCATAATTTTGAGTGATTTAATTGTTAAAGTGTTTCCATTATATTTCACTGGGGTATTTTTCTGTGTTAATTAATAACGTATAGCTATTTTTTTCCAGCTGTAAACGAAAAATTAATTACTCGCTATTTCCCAAGTAAGAGATGCTTTAAATTAATTAATAGACGCTAGGAGATGGATAATTAAGGGAACACAATTTATTTCTATTTCATCATGTGGGAATTTTAAGTGACTAGTGTTCATATCTCGTGTTAAAAGCGATGAGCTTAGCTAGACCCTTGTGGGTTTTAAATTTAATTTAATCACGGAGTGCTTAACAGGTCATACCTAAACGTGTGTTAGATTAGGATATTGGTAATACTGTTAAAACGTTTGTATTTTCTTCCAAAATAATCTAGGCTGATCATAACCTTGCGAATCTAGCGGTCTTACGGTCTGATGTTCCTATAAGCATCCAGAGATTAGTGTTGTAAAAATCTTCATGTTGTGACCCATGTGGGGTCCACCTTCTCCATTTATGAAGAGAGGTCAAAAATCAAGAAAAATACACACAATATTATAAATTTTAACTGGAACGGAACATTCCCAGAATACAATTTTTTCATATAAATATCTATCATCAGCCTGCTGTGGCAGAAATTATGTACTCCTTTATCTGACCCATGACATGAGTTTTCCCCCGGATAAACTGAAGAGAACTCACTGTTCGTACTCGGCCATCACCTCAAAGAACAGCCGATTATTATCATTTAACATTTTTTCCCCATCACGTCACAGCGTGTCTCATCCACCAGAGGCTAGACCACACAGGACAATAGGTATTATCTATTCCTATGACGTTGCCACTACATAGAACACTTATCCCGAACCACTACCTACAACGAAAAGAGGAATATCCATAAAAAAATCCTAACGTATCAACTTCAGCGACTACCGGACAATAACAGTCAGCAAACAGAATAGTCTGGGGCTGATATTGACAAAGAATAGGACTCTGATTTTTTCTTAATAACTGTTAGTGTTTAATTCCATGGAACGTTGTTACGCACAGATCATTTTTTCTAAAGTCATTGTATGATCATTTTTTCTCAAGACATTGTATGATCATTTTTTGCTAAAGACATTGTGTAATTAGATTGACTGAAATGTACACTTTAATTTTTTTTCGGTCAAAGCTACATAACTCTGGATAATTGAGATTTTCATTTAATATGAAGTTACCTCCTCTTGTGACGAGACACGTTCGGTCCATATTTTTTGAACGAAGTGTGATCATTCTCCTTATTTGGTAGTATCGGTCAACTGTGGTTGGAATGTCTGAAACCAGTGTTGAGGTCTCTGTTCATGTCCATATAATACTTGATCTAGTATAAATCTTTATCTAGAATGTTCCTGGATCGTCTTGTTTGATTGCTATTCAAGTAGATGCGTTCTGCGCATGTCCGGACGCGAGGCGTCTGGGAAGTTTCTTTTGTCTGGGAGTCGATGAAAAGTTGTGAAGCAGAGAAGACGCGTTTTGGCGTCTCTGTGATTTTGTTAGGGAATTAGGAGCCTTATTGTGAGTTAGTTAGCTTACAAGGTCCTTCCCTTGAGTATTCAAATCGTCTGGAGGCGTATGTTTTCTGTGGTGTGGATTTTCGAACGAAGGTAATGCCTCATTTACATCCAATCTGTAACTTAACTTTATGTTTGACAATGGTCGATCTCTGCTCAATATGTTTTACAGAAAGGGAGGTGCTTTTATTAGAAGTCACGCCCCAGGTATCTTCATACCTGAGATCTATATGTACACGGGTCATACTCAGCCCGTAGAACAGCTCTATGTTCTATGAACGTCGCTGTGTGTCAGCGATTACGCCTACGTCAAGGTTAGACTTAGGAATGCCTGTAAAGGTCAGTTCGACCTGCACTCCTGGAATGTCATCCTCGTGCGACTTATGATTTGACTCATTTAGCACATCTGAACAGTAGGAGGATTTTTTGATGTACTTTTTGTATTTGGAGCCAACAATATAATCCCTTGGCGCCATATCATCATTTTGAGAATATGCCAAATGCATTGATGAACTATGTATGCTGATATTCGTGAATGTCATGACTTTGCTCTATTGTGAACTGGATGTAACGTACCTGTGCTTGTGGCGTCAGAAATAAATGATGAAAACGTCAAGAGCAGTTTGCCCATTTATGACTTCACATGTCGTACCCTATGTGCTGTAACTCTGTGAACTACATCACTACTATACACAGCAACAACAACAACACAAAACCAGATAAGACACCTTACATCTTGAACTATAATACCTGGTGTCGATAGGGGAGGTACTGTGACGGGGCTAAAGATTTTCCAACGAAATTGGACTTATACCTATAACGTCTATGGTGGTCAGTTCTGCCATTATCATTTATGAAGCAACACCATAGCGGCCTTATCACCAAAGAGGAGCAAGCCCTAAATCCACCCTTATCATTTTATGGTGGCCAGATGTTGGTTTAATTCTGGTACCAGCAGTCAAGGGAATCATCAAACCCAGACAGCATACTTCATCATACAACATTGCAGTTTCTGCTCACTTCCTTCAAGAGATATTTTGAAAGTGCCGTTTGAATCGATTTGTCTACATCTAGAAGGACAAGTGCCGTTTGAATCGATTTGTCTACATCTAGAAGGACAAGTGACGTTTGAATCGAATTGTCTATATCTAGAAGGTCAAGTGCCGTTTGAATCGATTTGTCTGCATCTAGAAGGTCAAGTTCCGAAGCTTATTTCAAGTATCAGAAGCTCTTTTTCCTGCGTCATGGCTGTTCATGGGAGCAGATGTCGATCAACGTTGGATCGTTTATCCTAAGAATGCTGATCACATCCTGTTCTGCACCGTACTGACGTTTGGGACATATAGAAGTTAAGTGGCCTGTTTGTTTGTGAACTGTGCCCTTATGTTCTAGCTGAGCCTTCTGAATTCTTTCACACACTTTTTGCTATTTGTTTACATGTGTACATGTTATATGTTATTTGTATATGTTTATTTATATTTCAGCGGGTCTGGATGGGTGGTGACTCCTATAGATCACACCACGTGACAGAGGTTTTCTATTGAGAGTGTTCTGTAGGGTATGCAAATTTCCTATAGTGAAATTTGCTAAGCGACTTTCGTTGCTATTTCTGTTAGTTGTGATGACATGTGTTAGTGTTGTTATCGTTATTTTTCGCATTCTTTAGTTCTGTTTTGATTTGTTTGTTATTGTTTACATTGTCTTTGATCTTTGTTATTGTTTACATTGTCTTTGATCTTTGTTATTGTTTACATTGTCTTTGTTCTTTGTTATTGTTTACATAGTTCTTGAGTAATTAGCTTTCACTACTGTTTATATAGTGCACTTATCATAACTAACTGGTGGTTTTTTGCTTATGCACTATTGTAGTGCAGTTATCATAAATAACTGATAGTTATGCACTGATTTGTGTAGTGCCCTGATGAGTAAGAAGTGACTTGTGATATTATTATACATTTGATAATACAAGTTTGGTGTCAAAGACTTGTTTCCCACAGAGACTGGGATAAACATTGGGATTTTACAAGTACTTTACTAAGTCTTGTTACTATTAAGGTTGAAATAAGTTAATTAAATATTTCAGATTTGGTGACTCATAATATTACACATCATGTCTACACTTGATTACTTTATTGAACAAGAGAAATCCCTTGGCAAGACAGGTGATAAGTTGGAAGAATATGCAACTACTCAATATGATAAAGCATTAAAGATGGAAGAGAAAAAAATGGAAATGGAAACTGAACCAAAGAAATTGCAGATGCAGGTGGAGGAAAGAAGATTCCAGATGGAAATGGAAAAACAAAAAAGAGAAGCAGAAGCAGAAGCTGAAGAGAAAAGACTACAGATTGAGTCTGAAAATAAAATACTTGAAAAAGATGCTGAAAATAAAAGACTAGAAATAGAGACTGAAAATAAGAGACTTCAGGCTGAGGCTGAAGAAAGAAGGTTACAAAGAGATGCTGATGAGAGAAAAGCAAAAATGGAGCATGAAGAAAAACTCTTAGCTTTAGAGTTAGAAAAGATGAAATTGTTGAACACTGATAATGCTAATAATGCAGATAAGGTGTCAGATAAGACTAATGCTAATAATTTCAAGCTTAATCTACCAGCATTTAATGCCTCCATTGATGACATAACATTTTATCTAGACAGTCTTGAAAGTGCATGTAAGGTGCATAACATAGATAAAACACTATATGTTTATCATCTGTCCAAGATCTTTAGAGGTGATGCTTTGACTATGTTGGGCATGGTAGGTGTGCCTGACAAGAACAACTATGAGGTTGTCAGAGCAGTCTTGTTAAAGAAGTACCAACTTAAGGAAGACGGCTATCGTCTTCAATTTAAAAATATGTTGCCAGAAACTGGAGTGGAATTCTCTGAATTCATCTCAAGAATACGTCTTACTTTTTCACGATGGGTTGAGTTGTCTAAGACAGAAAATACATATGAAGCTCTTATGGACTTACTACTTAGAGACAAGGTTATGTCTTCTGTCAATGAATCTTTTCTTTCTTTTCTTCATGAGCGTAAGCCTAAAAACATAAAAGAAATGGAAGAATACTGTTGCCAGTATGTCACTGCGCATCCTCACGTAACCATTAGCAACTCTAAAGTAAAAGAAGGTCTGCCAGTTGCTTCGGCAGCACCTTATGGCCCAAATTTCATGCGTAAATTTCAGGGTAGCCAACAAAATTTTAATAAGAAGGGTAACCGTAACTATGCTCAGAATCATAGTGATCAATTTCAGGGTGATTCTTCTTCGCAGAACTGGAGACAACCTGATACTCCACGGTATACTACTCCCTATAATTTTAGACATTTTCGCAAAGGTAGTCAGTATAGAGGAAAATATTTTTCGCGGAGACCTCAAAACCAATATAATAGAGGTTCTCAACAGTATAGAGATGGTAATGACATTTATGGAAACTGGAATTCAAACCAGGATAACAATTACAGTAGGGACTTTAATGATAATTGCAGAGGCAATAATGGTCGCGGTAGATCGCAACATAAGAGAAAAAGGTATCAACAGACAAACTCTGTACAACAAGAATCTCAGGGAGCAGATAAACAGGTTAATGATAATAAAAACCATAATGCTATCGGATGTTCATCTTTTGATTTTGGTAGAGCAAATAAATGTATCCAATGCAGTACTTTATTCGACCCGACTACCGTAACTACTTTAAGCTGTGGTCATCCTCTTCCAGCTCTTCCTGCTAATGTTGCGCATGACGGGAGAGGTTCTCTTATACTACATAAGGGTCTTGTAAATAGTAATCCAGTCTCAGTTTTGTTTGATTCTGGATGTACTACTGTTGGCGTTAGGCAATCTCTTGTAAATCCATCCTGTGCTACAGGAAAGGTCATCAAATGTGTCACATTTGGTGGCACTTTGGAAAAGTATCCTACTGCCATAATACATATTGCTACTCCCTTCTTTACGGGAGATGTCCACGCGTGTCTTCTTCCAAACCCTATTGCGGACCTTATTATTGGTCGTATTCACGGAGTTAGGAAATGTACCCCACAGCAAATTGCTGTTTGGGAAGAGCAAAACATGGAAGCTACTAATGCGGTGGTCACAAGAGCACATGCTCTGGATCCACCTCAAACTTCATTAACTAATAAGGAGGAGGTAGATAGCCAAGATAGTCACTTGATTATTTCACGTGACTCATTTATAAAATTGCAAGAAGAAGATCCTTCTTTACAAAAATTCTTCATTCTAGCAAAAAAAAGGTGATCCAAATCAGAATACTAATAGAAAGTCTTGGATTTCTATGAAGAACGGCGTACTTGTGCGTATGGTACAAGACTCGTCTACGTCCACTCATTCACAAATTCTTGTGCCTAAGAGTATGAGATTGCAAATATTGCAACATGCTCATGATTCGCAATGTGCTGGACATATGGGTTTTTCCCGTACAAAGTCGAGGGTTCTTGCGGCTTTCTTTTGGCCATTTGTGAGCAAGGACATACGATATTACTGTCGTTCTTGCAAAGTGTGTCAGGAGGTCAAATCGAAAGGACCACGACATGCTGCGCCTATCCAGGCTGCTGACATTCCTATTCGCCCTTTTCAAAAAATGGCAATAGATATTATCGGTCCTTTTAGGATTAAGTCGGCCAGAGGACATCAATTTATCCTTACATGTGTCGATATGTGTACACGTTGGCCAGAGGCAATACCTCTCAAGAGCATCTCAACTGCTGATATTGCAGACGCTCTTTGGCTGATATTTTCTCGCTTGGGTTTCCCCGGAGAAATATTGTCAGACCATGGCACTCAACTTATATCAGACACTATGTCACAGGTAATGTCTATGCTACATATTAAAAGGTCTCTCAGCAGTATCTATCACCCAATGTCTAATGGGTTAGTTGAGCGTTTGAATAGGACTCTAAAAACTTTACTTGGGAAGATAACTGAGGATCATCCTCAGGATTGGGACAGGGTTTTACCCGCGGCTCTCTTTGCTTATAGAGAGGTCCCCAATGAACACACAGGGTTTTCCCCTTTTGAACTTGTCTTTGGCGCGCAACCGCGCGGCCCATATGCAATAGTCTCCAAAATTTCCGATGTCGACTATGTTGTCGATATTGATGGAAAGCATAAAACTTTCCACATAAATATGCTCACGGAATTTCATGACAGACCTGACTATTTGCAGCCTATTTTCCAGGCAACGGACAATTCTAAAGTACCTCATGGTCATTACTCATCCCTGTCAGTTATACAGGATGAGGAAACTACTTTTTCTGATGTCAATCTTCCACTTCCTATGGTCCCACTTCATTCTACGGAATCTTGGAAAAACGTTACCGTTTCTCCTAATCTTTCCGCTGAGGAACATCGACAAGTTTCTTCGATGTTGCAAACATTTCAGGATGTCCTTACAGACATCCCGGGACACACACATGTCATCGAACATGACATTATACTAACTGACCATAATCCTATCAGAGTCAGACCCTATCCAATACCTATCCATTTTCAGTCACAAGTCGAAAAAGAATTGGATGAAATGATACGATTGGAAATCATTGAACCATCCACTTCAGCATACTCTTCGTCTATGGTTATTGTTCGAAAGAAGGATAATAACATTCGCATTTGCGTAGATTATCGCAAATTGAACCAAGTTACGAAGTTCGATGCTGAACCTATGCCTTCATTGGAAGAGCTACTAAATAAACTTTCTAATTCTAGATTCTTTACTAAACTAGACTTGTCTAAAGGTTATTGGCAAGTGCCATTAACTGAACGTGCCAAACCTTTTACAGCGTTTTCTACACCTAGGGGTTTATTCCAATAGAATTTCATGCCTTTCGGTCTTATGAACGCCCCTGCTACATTTGTACGCATGATGCGGCGAATTCTCGCATATCGTACAGATGTCATAGCATACTTAGACGATATCTGTCTGTTCAGTGATTCATGGGAAGATCACTATTTGGGTTTATACGAATAGCTATCTACTCTTCGCGAGTATAATTTGACTGCAAAACCCTCTAAAGCCTTTATAGGATTTAGTGAGATTTCTTTCCTGGGTCATTGTGTTGGTCATGGTCTTTTAAAGACAGAGGACCACAATGTTTCAAAAATACTTAACATTTCTGTCCCTAAGACGAAGAAACAAGTACGTAGTCTCTTAGGTTTGATCCAATTTTACAGACAATTCATTCCGAATCTGTCCTCCATTATGGCACCGCTTTCTACTTTATTGAAGAAAGGATCGCCTAATCTGATCCGCTGGTCTCAAGAATGTCAATCCTCATTGGACCAGGTTAAAACTATATTTTCATCTCCACCTATCCTTAGGTTACCTACTATTGAGAAGACTTTTGTTCTTCGAAGTGACGCCTCGTCAACTGGGATTGGGGCAGCACTTATGCAGGAGTATTCTGATACTCTGCATCCAGTGATGTATATCTCTAGGAAATTAAAGGCTGCAGAAAAGAATTACTCGGTTTTAGACCGTGAATTATTGGCTATGGTATGGTCTATTCTGAAGTTACAAAGATTTCTTCTAGGCGCACATTTCATTGTGGAAACCGACCAGAAAGCGCTTACTGCTATTCAGAGCAAAAACTTGAAGAGCTCGAGGTCCACTCGATATGCCATAGCTCTTCAACCATTTCATTTCACGGTGCGAGCTATCCGTGGTTCGGATAATGTGATGGCAGACATTCTGTCCAGGTGCCCACACGATTCCACATAATTCTTCTGTCATATATATTTCCCGATATACAGTCCAATACTATAATGACATATTAGCATATATTTTCTCACTTTTTGGGAATTTATAACGTTGTACCATGTAATTTCCTTTTTTCTGTTACCGATTTGATCATAACAGAAGAAGGCTTAGTTAGCGATATACGGGCCAAAAGATCACATGGCCACATTTAGATATTATATTTTAATGATTGTATTAAGAGATTTAACATTTGTCTTAAAGATTTGTGTTATTGATATTTTCGCAGCACATCATTGAAGTCTGCGAGATTTTGTACATTGTGGAACTTTGAAGTTATCAAGTCCTGTCCTGGATTGGAGCGGATGATGTCCACATCTTCTTGTATCGATTATATTTATGTCTACGAGGAACAGCGCATGTATTAGTAATGATTGATAATGCATTATATAATGTACTCTTTGTTTGAATATGTGTAATATTATAGTGCGGTATATTGTTATATTACACCACTGTTTGCACAACACTTCATTGTATAATACTATGATAATATATTTAATTTCATAGATTTGTATGAGTATAATTTGACTTTCATTATGATATTGCCATCATTGTGGCGTGTGTTGGTGGCACCCTCCTGGAATATATACGCGTATACTTAGATAAATTTTTTTTCTCTAAGGATCTGAGATATAATCTCAGTTCCGCTCCATGCGTCGAGCTAGCCTCAGTTTTAGGCAATATATCCGCGCATCATACGTGCGTTAGGAGCCTAGGTTTTTTCCCGGCTCCAGGATTTAAAAAAAAATGTTTCATTTTTTTTTCTCGGGAGGGTGCGGTAATGTTACGCACAGATCATTTTTTCTAAAGTCATTGTATGATCATTTTTTCTCAAGACATTGTATGATCATTTTTTGCTAAAGACATTGTGTAATTAGATTGACTGAAATGTACACTTTAATTTTTTTTCGGTCAAAGCTACATAACTCTGGATAATTGAGATTATCATTTAATATGATGTTACCTCCTCTTGTGACGAGACACGTTCGGTCCATATTTTTTGAACGAAGTGTGATCATTCTCCTTATTTGGTAGTATCGGTCAACTGTGGTTGGAATGTCTGAAACCAGTGTTGAGGTCTCTGTTCATGTCCATATAAGGCTTGATCTAGTATAAATCTTTATCTGGAATGTTCCTAGATCGTCTTGTTTGATTGCTATTCAAGTAGATGCGTTCTGCGCATATCCGGACGCGAGGCGTCTGGGAAGTTTCTTTTGTCTGGGAGTCGATGAAAAGTTGTGAAGCAGAGAAGACGCGTTTTGGCGTCTCTGTGATTTTGTTAGGGAATTAGGAGCCTTATTGTGAGTTAGTTAGCTTACAAGGTCCTTCCCTTGAGTATTCAAATCGCCTGGAGGCGTATGTTTTCTGTGGTGTGGATTTTCGAACGAAGGTAATGCCTCATTTACATCCAATCTGTAACTTAACTTTATGTTTGACAATGGTCGATCTCTGCTCACGTATGTTTTATAGAAAGGGAGGTGCTTTTATTAGAAGTCACGCCCCAGGTATATTCATACCTGAGATCTATATGTACACGGGTCATACTCAGCCCGTAGAACAGCTCTATGTTCTATGAACGTCGCTGTGTGTCAGCGATTACGCCTACGTCAAGGTTAGACTTAGGAATGCCTGTAAAGGTCAGTTCGACCTGCACTCCTGGAATGTCATCCTCGTGCGACTTATGATTTGACTCATTTAGCACATCTGAACAGTAGGAGGATTTTTTGATGTACTTTTGTATTTGGAGCCAACAATATAATCCCTTGGCGCCATATCATCATTTTGAGAATATGCCAAATGCATTGATGAACTATGTATGCTGATATTCGTGAATGTCATGACTTTGCTCTATTGTGAACTGGATGTAACGTACCTGTGCTTGTGGCGTCAGAAATAAATGATGAAAACGTCAAGAGCAGTTTGCCCATTTATGACTTCACATGTCGTACCCTATGTGCTGTAACTCTGTGAACTACATCACTACTATACACAGCAACAACAACAACACAAAACCAGATAAGACACCTTACATCTTGAACTATAATACCTGGTGTCGATAGGGGAGGTACTGTGACGGGGCTAAAGATTTTCCAACGAAATTGGACTTATACCTATAACGTCCATGGTGGTCAGTTCTGCCATTATCATTTATGAAGCAACACGATAGCGGCCTTATCACCAAAGAGGAGCAAGCCCTAAATCCACCCTTATCAAACGTATGCTGCGTCAACGAATGGGTAAGCAAATCTGAAAAGTGGCCACTGTATGAATGATTGGGTGAACTGGAAGGAAGAAACTTAATTTTCTTTATTTGTTATCAATAACATCACAAACTTTTTTTGTTATCTCTCACTAATCTGAGTGTCCTCGGGATAGGTTAAATTAAGGACTTGGTTTTTTTTTTACCCGTCCTGACTACTCCCTACACCCCACTGTTAATTTTTTTGATCTGGTTGGGTTAACTACCTCTGCTGGGATCTTCCTAGTTTGTTTCCTTTACAAGAGGGAGGGCCTATTGGATTAACATTTCATTTTTCTTGACTGTAAACTATATTTCTTTGATGTAAAATGTCTTTTTTCTCGATGTTGTGATTTTTTTTCCTACTGATAATAAACAGGATAAACTTTAAGCTATCGTTTTGGTCAAACTCCTGCCCTTATATGTTATCCATAGTTTGTTTCACGTCTGTACGTATTTTTTATCTGTCACAGAATTTTGTGTATGTGTGTGCAGTGTAACTTGTATTTTGTCCAAGGAGAGAACGTGCGTCTGATTTAAAAAAATATAGTCGTAACAGATAGGCTGGATTAGAGCAATTACTCGATCCAAGGCTGTTCTTTCTTTTACACTGTCACCCATTCGTGAAACAGAAACTATTTCTTACACCTTCCTCTCACATAGCTATCACTATCACCTATGCTCGGACTGGATCATAACTTCTTAGACCTATCTCAAAAATTACGACAGCCGTCTAGCGGCTGAAATGAAAAACATTTTTTTATCGGGTAACTGTCCAAACTCGGACAGTTTACCTATCGTTTGACGCAAACCAAACATTTTTAAGTTTGCAATTACCAAAACTATACACCTTCAAAATACCGATATTCTGTTGGAAACATCCTGCTAAACAGAGGTATACCATAATAATAATAATTCCACTGAGTAAATCAGGGTGGGGGTTGAACAAGCTGAAATTAATAATTGCTTAATTCTTCATAAAAGGCGGCGGATCAGATATAAGTTAACAATTGCCCTGCCCTTTCAGCATTGTTCTTGACTTCTGAAATATCTTATGAACCTCCCTTGAGATAGAAGCATGATTATCATTCTATCTACAATTCTGCCCAGAGTAATCTTGTGCGAAGGCAGACATCTTTGAAGACCCATATTAGATACTCTTACGCTTTGGCGACTGTTGGACCACTACTGTAAAGCAGGGGAGGCAGTTCCGTGATACCTGTGTAGCTGGAAGAGGTTCTCTGATGAGACAAAGAAAAGACTATTGCTCTCTCTGGCATGTCGTATAAGGTGACTAATATGAGGTTGTACATAAGGCTGGCAACCTCATCATGTAAAACTAACGGTTATAGAGACCACAAGAGCATATCTGCAAATGGCAGTATTTCCTATCTGTATGAACGAGCTTTGTAATGTCTGACAAATATTAAAAGCAATGGGTTGTCAATCGGGGAAGTACTTTGGGAATGCTTGTCTAATATGCTATCAATAATGAAATATCCGTGCAAAAGAAACGCTATCAACCTAATTATCATTACAGACGTCTGAGTATGAATGATGGCATGACAAATTTGCAGGACTTGTAAACATTGGTCCAGACACTTGGTAAAACGAGGACACACCGAGTCCAAGTTTTGAACCATAACAGGTAAAATGAAGACACGCCGAGTTCAAGTTGTGAACTATGCGTCAACCTTTTCATCTATTTAATTTGTCAACTTTTATTACACGTTACACCTGTTCTAATGTTAGAATAAAAAATATTTTTTTTGCGTTTTTTTCTTCTCCTTCGACTACTTCTGCAGCGCCTCATTTTCTATTCTTCTTCATCTTCTGCTTCGTCTTCTTCTTCTGTCTTCTCTTTTCATTTTCTTTGGTTTCTTCTGTCGTCTCTTCTCGTTCGTATTCTCCGTTGTCGTATTCTTCTTCTCCTTCGTCATCTTCTTCGTCTTCTTCATCTTCTGTTTATCCTTCTCCTGTCTTTCCACCAATGAATCTTCCTCACCATCTCTCCTACTTCTTCCAATTCTTGTTCTCTTTCTTATCTTTCCTTTGCTTCTTTTCTTTCTTTCTTTCTTGTCTGCTACTTTTTCTTTTTTCCTCTTCTCATCTTTAACCACTGATTCTCTGTTATATGTCTTAATTATAATTATAACCCATCAGAGGTTGAACGGTACAGTTTTCTTCGTTAATTAAAAAAAAAAAAAAAAAAAAACTTCCTTTTCGTCAATATTAAACTTTCTACGTAACATGCAAGAAGACTCATATACGAAAAAATCTGCAACTTCACAATTTTACGAAATGGTATCAACTAAATGACACCATACAACTCCGACAATGCTCAAAACGGTGGGATAAGGAGACATAGAAAGAAGACATTGAGCAGATACACGAGACAGTAAGACATGACATAGGTTTGTTGCAGGCCTACGCTCCTTTGGAATTTTTAAGGACAGTGATGATGATGATGATGATAACGATGATAATTTTTATGACAGAGATTTAACAATATCCCGACACTAATGCGAAAAGAATCTTTATCCAGCTTAAAGTGTCCACCACAATTTAACTCGTGTGGCATAAACGATTAGAAGTTCGTTTCCGTTGAACAGCATATCATCATCATTAGGTGCCGTCTTCACATTGCAGGTCGGCTGCAATGAATCTTCAACGTCTACTGTCTCTTGTCTTGATGGTACACTCCGATTGACTTTCCTGTCCCTCTCTTGGTGTTATCTTCCCACGTATAGCTCTGTTTTCCTCTTGCACGTTTGCCTTCAACTCTGCCTTCTATTATGGTCTTCAGTAACGGGTTATGTCTTTTTACATGGCCAAAATATGTTAGCTGTCTAATTTGTATCTCCTACATTAATTCTCTTTTCATTCCTAGGTTTTCTAGGTCCTCGTTATATGTTTTATTCTCTTTCCATGAGATGTACATATACATTCTTTCTGTTATTATTTTTTATTATTGTTATTAGTAGTAGTAGTAGTAGTAGTAGTAGTAGTAGTAGTAGTAGTAGTAGTAGTAATGGTAGTGGTAGTGGGAGTGGTGGTGGGAGTGGGAGTGGTGGTGGGAGTGGGAGTGAAATGGTGGGAGTGGTAGTTATGGCGGGAGTGGTGGTGGTAGTGGTAGTGGTGGTGGTAGTCTTAGTGGTGGTGGTAGTGGTGGTGGTAGCAGTGGTTGTAGTGGTAGTAGTAGTGGTAGTAGTAGTAGTAGTGGTAGTAGTAGTAGTGGTAGTAGTGGTAGTAGTAGTAGTAGTGGTAGTAGTAGTAGTAGTAGTAGTAGTGGTAATAGTAGTAGTAGTAGTGGTAGTGATAGTGGTAGTAGTGGAAGTAGTGGTAGTGGTAGGGGTAGTTGTAGGGGTAGGGGTAGTAGTAGGGGTAGTGGTAGTGGTAGCGGCAGCAGCAGCAGCAGCAGTAGTAGTAGCAGTAGTAGTAGTAGTAGTAGTAGTACAAATTGACAAAAAGCGTGGGGCGCCTTAGCGCTTATCATATATTTTATCCGTAAGTGTCTAATGAACTATAAAGCAGAAGTTAATTTCATGCAGAATCAGCGCCCCAGGCTTTTTGTCAATTTGATGTTACATTTTTTGACTGTAAGCTATAAACTTCTTGAAAAATTATTTGTGGCATTTTATTGCATTAAAAGCCGGTGTTTAAAATATTTGTATTCTTATTTTCTTCTTTTTAGTGTTTTTTTTTTTTTGTTGTTTTTAAATTTAAGTCAAATGTAATCGATCCGCTAAAGACATTATCAGTTTGCGATAAACGAGTCCAGAGCACAGGAGGCGGATTTCATTATTCAGTATATTACACGGAAAGTTACTATTTTTGTTTTGTTTTATGTTTTTTAAATTTTGATAAGAGTTGTAAAATACATTTTGTTAAATGTAGTTGTCAGTTGTGTGAATGTGTGCATGCGCGTGCGATAGTGTGAAAAAAAAGGGGGGGGGGGGGGATGAAGTTTCAATATTTCTCTCAAGAGAGACAATCTTGTTAGAAAGAATACACCTAGATTATTTGCAGTTATCGCCCATTTCCCTGATGATACAATACACAAACAAAAAATTCATATTAATTTTAATTTTATTCATTTTATTATTTTTACGACTGATTATTGTATTGTCATGGCGAATACACAACTACGCCAAGTTTCAGAGCTATTGGTAGTGCATTCTTCTTCTTCTTCTTTCGTTCGCTTGAAGTATATTGTCTATATCTGCAATGTTGTTGCTTATATAAACTTCACTGTCTTTTGTAGTTCCTACAGAGGTCCGAATAGTTTTGATTAGTGCATTAAAAGCCTGTGTTTAAACTTTTTTTAAAAATTTTTTTTTTCTTTTTAGTGTCATTTTTTGTGGTTTTTAAATTTAAGTCAAATGTAATCGATCCGCTAATGACATTATCAGTTTGCGATAAACGAGTCCAGAGCACAGGAGACGGATTTAATTATTCAGTATATTTATTACACGGAAAGTTTATATTTTTTTGTGTTTTATTTTTTTTAAATAATTTTGACAAGAGTTATAAATTACATTTTTTAAAATGTTGTTGTCAGTAGTGTGTATTTCTGTGCTCGCGCGTGCGATAGTGTGTGTGTGGAACGAACGAACGAACTTTATTTTCGAAGGGTTAAGAATTGGGCGCGCAGGCCCGTCTAACATTCTGCCCTTTCACTCTCATTAATCTTCCATACTTCTTCTTCTTCTTCTTTGATCCATAACCGCCGACCGTCAAAGCAGTCAGCGGCCATCACGCCTGGTGGCGTCCTGTAGGGCAGCAACAAATTGATTCCACCCTGCTCGGTCGGCGGCCATCCTTCGTACAGTGCCACAACTCTGGTTCATTCTTTGCATCTCGGCTTCCACAGTTCTCCGCCAAGTTGTTTTTAGTCGGCCTCTCTTTCGCTTTCCCTCGGGGGTCCATAACATAGCTGTTCTTGTGATGGTATCAGGGTCCCTTCTGAGGACGTGGCCAACCCAACTCCAGCGTCTGCGAGTTATGATGGTGTGCATGTCCTCCTGGTTACTCCGAATAAGTAGTTCTTGGTTGTTGATGGCGTTTGACCAAAAGATTCGGAGAATTTTCCTTAGGCAGATTGTGTGGAAGGAGGACAGTTTCGACATTTCCTTCTCTGTTACTCTCCAACACTCCGCACCGTAGAGAAGCACAGAAAGTACACAGCTCTCATACAGTCTTAATTTGGTGTTTGTGCTGTACTGGGAAGACTTCCAAATGTTGTTGAGAATAGCAAAGACTGTTCTCGCTTTATTCATTCTGTTGTTAATGTCCTTGCTTGTTCCGCCGTCAGGTGTTACTATGCATCCTAGGTAAGTAAATGTGTCTGTCTGTTCTAACTTCTGGTTCCTTACTGTTATTGGCCCAGGATCGCCCACATTTAGTGTCATGACCCCTGTCCTCTTCAGACCGATGTCCAGGCCAACCCGCTGGCCACACTTATTCAGTCTATCAGTTTTGTCTTGAATGTGCTGCTGTGAATGCGCGAGCAGTGCAATGTCATCTGCATACTCCAGGTCCTCTAGTGTAGAAAATGTTGTCCATCCAATTCCTCTTGGACCGCCCTCCGTCGTCTGGCGCATCACCCAATCTATGGCTGTCAAAAATAATGTTGTTGACAAGGGGCATCCGTGTCGTACTCCTGTTTTCACTTCGAAAGTTACATTACTCAATCCAACACTGCACGTAAAGTTAGAATAGAGGCTTTTTATGATGGAAACAATGCGGCTGGGAATTCCATGAGCTCTTAGTATTTTCCATAGGCTGTCCCTGTGTATGCTGTCAAAATCCTTTTCAAAATCAACAAAGTTAATGCACAGCTGTCTCTGCAATTCTGAGCTGCTCTATAATGTTCCCGAGGGTCAATATATGATCTGCACATCTTCCGTTCTTTCCAAAGCCCGCCTGCTCCTTCCTCAGTTTATGGTCAACTGCTTTTGAAATTCTCTGGATAATTGTCCTGCCTGGTATTTTGCTGGGAACTGAGAGGAGAGTAATTCCTCACCAGGTGTTACAGTCTGCAAGGTCGCCCTTCTTGGGCAATTTGACAATTATTCCTTTACTCCACTCTGTTGGTGTTGTCTCAGTTTTCCAGACTTGTGCAAACAGTGGTTCTAATAGTTTCGCTGCCAGCCCAGGGCCTGCCCCGAATAACTCAGCATTTAGATTGTCGTGACCAGGCGCTTTTCCATTTTTCAACCCTTTGATAGCTGTGATGATTTCTTCTTTTCGTGGAATGTCTGTATTTATGTCTAAGTCACTTTCAGCCTCAGGAACATTCAGCTGAGTCTCTGGTGGTTCCTTATTCAGTGTTTCTCGGAAGTGCTCTGCCCATCCCGTCTCCTGCTCCTGTGCTGCGGCGATGAGACCCCCTTGCCTGTCTCTTACCAACGTTATGCCGTTTGCACCTCGTTTTCCACCGATAATTCCAGTTATTTTATAAACTGTGCTCCGTTCATTTCTCAGTGCTGCCCCCTCTGCCTGTCCTGCAAGGTCATCCAGAAATGTCCTTTTGTTAGCACGGGTTTGACGTTCCACTTACCTGTCCACTGACCGCACTGTTCACTATATATTGTCTTTAACCTGGGAGACTTAGCTTCTGTTATCTTTCTTTTCGTTTCCTTTCTCTTCGTTATGGTGTTTAGCGTTTCTGGTGTTATCCAGTCTTGGCTCTTTCTTTCCTGGAATCCCAAGCATGACTTGCTGCTTTCCTTGTATATCGTTGAGATGGTGTTGAATGTCTGGTCGACATCATCGGTCTCTGTTCTTTCCTGGCTTTTGGTAATCTGATATCGTCTCTTTACGTCGACCACGAAGGCTTTTCTGGTGAGGGGGTCCTTAAGTTTCGTGATGTTATATCTTTTCTGTTTCACTGCAACTGGTCGAGCAGCTCTGAGTTTCACCTTCAGTCTTGCTACTACTAGGTGATGATCGCTTCCCACATCTGCGCCTCTTCTTACTTTCACGTCTTGTAATGCATGTCTCCATCTGCCATTGATCATTATGTGATCTATCTGGTTTCTGTCTCGTCCGTTTGGTGATTACCATGTTAACTTGTGCACTTCTTTGTTTGGAAAAAGTGTTTCTCCAATGACCAGGTTGTTAATACTGCAGAAGCTTATTAATTTGTCCCCATTCTCATTTACTGTTCCACTGCCGCATTTCCCAAATCCTCTTTCGTTGTAATTATTGTGTTTTCCAACTTTCGCATTTAGGTCTCCCATTACTATAATAAGATCGTAGCTGGGTGCAGTTTCCATTTCCTTTTGTACCTGTTGATAGAACTCGTCCTTGATCTCTTCATCTTCGATACTATATCCTTTTATTCCCCCATGTTACTTTAATCATTAATTTAAAGGCATGCGACATAGTTAACATAACAGCAATCATTTACAGTATGCAATCATAATAAAAAATGAGTAGGTTTTTTGTTTTTTTTAAACAAACAAGATAGTGACTGAAGAAAAATAATAATAATAATAAATAAATAAATAAAAAATAAAATAAAATAAATTCTGTATACCGACACTCACTGATGCGGTCAAAACGTCGACAATTAATCTGTATTTTTGAATGTGTCATCAATCATCAATACAAAAATTACATAAACACATTCTCACTTATATCCATTACATTCTTGGTGGAAAATGAAATAATAATAATAATAACGCTTTCTTACGCACTTCTGTAGCAGGAAAAGTCTTTCAGCAGTTTAAAAAAAAAAAGAAATAAAAATATATATCTGCTTATTCTCATATACATCATCCCGTTTAATCAAACGAAAACATTCACATCTCTAAAGTACAGTGGTATGCGGGTACATTCTCACGATTCACATGTCTAAAGTACAGTGGTATGCGGGTTCATTCTCACATACGTTACATTATATAATAATATTACATGGATAAAAAACAAATTATTCACATTAAAAACGAGCGGAAGAGGAAAAGAAATGTTGACCTATAGATGAGATGTTTACAGGCAAATGATGTTTCTATGGGGGTAGATAATCAGTGTTAAGGAAGTGTTTTGAAAATTGCTTTGTTAAATGAATATTGTGTAGGTAGGCTTTTTATGCGGTGTGGAAGGCTGTTCCATAAGTAGGCTCCAGAGAAGGCTAGACTCTTTTTTAACAGGTCGATCCTGGGTTTGGGCAGACGTAACTGATGTAATTGTAGTCCCTCTCTTCTACTGGTTTGAAACAATGATCGTAGGTACGCGGGGCATTGTTAGATAGAATTGCGCGAGTCAGCTTGGCTTTGTTGTAGAGAAGACTTTTTTTTTAGGGACAGTATTTTGGGTTCTTTTCGTGTCCTTCTGTGTGGTATCGTGCGATTATCGGTGATCAGACATACTGCTCTCTTATGCAGGGAGTGCAGTCTCTTTGAGGTGGAAGCAGGGCAACCATCCCATAATGTAGAGCAGTAATCTAGATGTGTCTGTATATGTGAGGTGTAGAACAATAATCTGCGTCTAAGAAGTGTTTTATTTTGGCTAGCTGGTACGTCTTTTGAGCTAAGTGTTTGGTTAAATTCCGTACATGGGAGTTCTACGTTAAGTGCTGGTCAATCGTGATCCCTAGAAGGGGGAGGGGGGGGGGGGGGACACACACACACACAGAAGTTTCGATATTTCTCTCAAGAGAGACAATCTTGTTGGAAAGAATATACCTAGATTATTTGCAGTTATCGCCCATTTCACTGATGATACAATACAAACAAACAAAATTAATATTAATTTTATTCATTTTATTATTTTTACGACTGATTATTGTATTGTCATGGGGAATACACAATTACGCCAAGTTTCAGAGCTATTGCTCATTTGGAAGTGATTGAAAAATCGATTGCAAGATTTGAAGGTGACAAGAGAGTGACATACGTTGCAAGTTAAAGAAAAGCCTGTAATAATAAAAATACTGACATAGGACAGGGCACGCGTGGGGGAAAAAACAGTTCATAGCATTACAAGGCAGTTGGAGTGCATTAGCTGAAGGCAGTAAATTAATATGAAACAAATATAAAGGTATGTTATCAGGCACTCGCAGGAAATAAAGAAGTAGAACACCAGACATGAGTGGCTTACCCAGGATTTGAACACTGGACCTTCCGTGCGAACCTTATTTGTAATAATTAGCTGAAGGCCTGCAATTCATTGGGAACTGCCACGTTATGAACTATTACTAAATTATTTCCTTCATATTTATTAATTTATTTGAAAAATTAATGAAGTTCCTGAAACAAAATTACGATCACTGGTGTGAAGGTGATGTCAGGAACCAGCCGGGTGGTCGTGTGGCAGGTGGTGAAAGGAGGACGCTGAAGATGTATCGGACACACATTGAGGAGTTCTGTTGATAAGGTTACCAGGTGGTCCTGTTTTCTGGAATTTCCTGGGTGAGAGAGGTGGAAGGAGATCGGGGAATACACGGAGAAGAGAGCCGGAGACAGACATGAAGGGTATGAGGAGGACCTTGATCTGATGGCACGGGACAGAAAGACTTGGCATATGTTTGTTCAAGGCCTATGCTCCTTGGGGAACTGAGGGGGGTGGTGATGATGAAACAAGATTAAGAAAGTACAATTTCCAAACATGTGCATCTCTTTTTTTTTTTGACAAGCCCTGTCGCAGTCCTTCTACAAGTTCCCGTTTAAAAACTTCATTTATGAAACAGTGCACATGCAAATTAAGGCACAGCTTGAATATAATAAATCAACAGAAAATTCCTAACCTGCTATCACTTGAAACTTAACCGCAAGACGTGATTACATCGCAACTGTATACACCTGTCTCTTATCAGAGAGTAATAAAATATTTGGTTACCTAGTTGTAAGAAAATAAACCACAGTTCTCTTGACATTGCAGCTTTACATCAGTGCATCTTAACCTTACACAGCAGCGTTTCTCAACCAGGGTTCCATGGAACCCCAGGGTTCCGCGAGATGTCGTTAGGGATTCCGCGAGAGATCGTAGTTGAAAAAAGAACGTTTTTTTCCAAGCCTTGCATAAAGCTGTATCTTAGGCCATATTGTTATTCATATTTTTTGGGCCTATGGATTTTAGTAGCTTTACTATACAACACTGTCAATAGATTTTCATGTTGTAAATAACATTAATTAAAAATACAGTGAGCTAAACAAATAGTAATTATTATGCAGGGTTTCTCTGAGACCTGAAAAATTATTTCAAGGGTTCCGCCTGGGTAAAAAAGGCTGTTATAGAGGTTCTGGACCCTTTTACAGCGTTTTAAGAAGCATCGCACCCCTCTACAGCATTTTAAGAAGCCTCGTGCTCCAATATCTTCTTACTCGAAAAATATGCTACAAATTACACAGAAGAGATAAAAAATATGCCTTATTTTATTTTACATGAAATAAAAAGAAAACTACCATTTTATTTGTATATTTAATACATGCAGTGAGCCCAGACAATTTGGAAACTGGTTCTTAGAGGCTCTTGAATTAGGAGTGTTTTTATAAGATGCGGAGCTTAGCCATACAACAGTAGGTTATGGTGACAATAGTTATTTTAGAATATAACACGCGCACATTTTCGAAACTTGTTGAAGGAGTTTTATTTAGTAAATACATTGATTGATTTCAGGTTGAAGGTGTTCTATGTTATACAAATACATTTGAGTCCTATGTTTTATATTATGTTGATGATGATTCACCTTAATCTATAAATTAAAATAATAAAATGGTATGAAGTCAGTTTTACAAATTAACGTATACAGGAAACACGGAACGTTTCGGGAATCACCCTTCGTCAGCCACAGTCACAGACAGGCGACAAAGAAAAATATAGACAGGTCAACAGACAAAGGCAATGCACAGTGCAAATGCGTGGAAAAAAAATTAATTAAAAAAAAAACGATATCGTGTGTGATACAGAAAATTGAAAAAAATACGCAACAAGCACAAAAGTGTATCAACTCAAGAAATGCAACAAACAGTGAAAATAGAAAATGAAAATTTAGCATGTTTCTCATCGCCAGAATTCAGTGGGGTACATGGACGTCGGTTTAAGAATCACTACTTTGCATGAATCTGTAATTTTATTCTTATTAAATTGCAATTGTTTATGTCTTTCTCGTCTAGGCACGAATTCGTAGAGTGAGTGATGTAGTAGTGAACTAAGTATTATGCAATGCTACTAGCTGTAAACCACTTCAATTAGCATATTTATTCATGGGGTGATAAATCCCAGGCACCATGTTGCCATCGAACTTTATATTTCACTGTTGCTTGTAAATTACGTTACATGTATAAATAATTTTATGTGCCTTTCTACGGTGGGCTGTTCGAAGCAAAATGATAAGGAAATATCTGACAGTCTGAGGTCTACGTTTTGGAGCTGGCTTCTAAACCATCAGATAATGTTCGTCTCATATTTATTTAATACAAACGCACATGAATAAATTATTGAATGTACAACTGTTTGATGTTTGTCTTCGATTAATCACGTTTTTCTTCATTATCTTCAGGTTGAAAGTGTCTGACGAGAAATAAGATAATGGATCAGCCAGATGTTGAAGCCAGCTTATGAACTGAATAAGTCATCGAAATATTTTCTCTTACATGCTAAACAAGTGCACTTCAGTAACAAAAGCTTAGAACTAAACAAGTGCACTTCAGTACCAAAAGCTTCAAAAGCAAAGCTAAACTACTGAAGTTTGTGTAGATATTTTATGGGCTTACTTTGTGGATGGACCATATCCTAATATCTAAGATTGATGATTTTACTTCAGTAAAACTGATTCGCCATTGAACTAAAAATGTATAGCAATGACGTCTTTCGTGAAATGTACGTTGTAGGATGCCTGTGTCAGATGCTTATAGTGCCAGTTTTTTACGTGGTTTAATTTTGTTTACGATTTCATTTTGGCTGGATCAAAGAGCCATTAGTAAGTGGTGTAGGTGTATTAATCAGGTTGGGTGTACAGATCGGAAAGTGAGGCTAGATATTTTTGTTTTTCAAACACTAATTGTGTTATCTTCTCCAGTTTGCTAGTTCGAACAGCTGAAACAGCTATTTTTTTTTTTTTTTGTCCTTTTCTTCCAGATTTTATCATTAGTGCTGACCTATCTAAGGAACTGCTGCTTTTTAAAAATACATTTATCTCGTGCCCGTGCTAATATTTAAAAAAAAATTAATTAAAATTAAAGATGACGTCATTTATGTGTTTGTGTTCATTACCTCGAGGCATAGACGACAGTAATTTGGCACTCGTTTAGCAGCAATATTTTTAAAAAGTTTATAATTCTCTATAATCGTCACATCATGGCTTATCGTACATTGAAGCTTAAACTAAACCGCATTTTAAGCCTCAAGACTCTTGGTGTTTTAGGCTTTATGACAATGGCTCTGTTCATATATGTTCACCAAAGCTCTTATGCTGTTGATGTCACCAAAAAGAATGCGCTGATTGCTTATGAAAACGGAGACAACCTGATGAATTCTCAAACTTCTGCCAAGAAGGAATTGATCGCGCATGAAATCCAAGCCTGCGTTCATCCTACGCTGAACATAAAAGACCCGATTATGATGAAATTTTACAAGAAAATGCCTAAAGTTGTTTGCAAAGGTGAAAAGAATTGGGTCTTTGTGCGGAACGGAACAATACTGTTTTCGGAAGAAGCTAAAAAGATTCATGGGAACTTCCAGTGTGATTATTTTCCTGTCATTCGCGGTCCCGGAGACTACAAAATTTCGTACGGAAATTCTATAAGAAACATACGGGACGGTGATCCCTTAGTGTCTGACTTTTTTAATATTTCATGCAAGGATTCAAAGAACAAGACTTATGTAAATATTCACGCTGGGATTCATGTAAACGCAACAATCAAAGAACGTCTCAGGACGACTAAGCCTCCCGCCAATGGACTTGGCTTATCTATAGCTTTCCTTGGCTTTGATTCGATGTCTAGGATGTCCTGGCTCCGCCGTATGCCTAAAACTAGAGATTACATAGTCAACGACCTTAAGGCTATTGAACTTGAAGGCTACAATATTTTAGGAGACGGAACGCCTGCGGCGCTGCTTCCCATCCTAACTGGCAAACACGAACAGGAGCTTCCGGAAGCCAGGAGAAAATTCAAGGGCGCTAAACCTGTGGATAATTTCCCGTGGTTGTGGAAATCATTCTCCAAAAATGGATACGTCACTTCCTGGGCTGATGCCCAAATCGGAATTGCCCCATTTAATTACCGCATGCTTGGATTCGAACATTCTCCAGCCGACTATTTCATGCGGCCGTTTTTTCTGGCTGTTGACCCCTTATACAAAAAGTATTCCATCCACTGTCATGGATCTGAAGCCAGGCATATGGTGTGGTTGAACTGGATTAGGGATATTTTCTACATGTACAAAGACAACCCAAAGTTCATGGTCCATTTTTATACACCTCTTAGCCATGACGACAACAATGTGATAACTGTGGTGAGTTTTTTCTTGCGTGGGGAAAATAACCTCCATTATCATCTTCGCCCTTCTGTATCATTATCATAATAATTACAATATCATTATCACCAGAATATTAACTACATGGACATCACTAAAATTATCTTTATCTTTGCATTGTCATCAACACCGTTACCACAGTCCTCAAAATTATCATTAACATCATCATCATCTTCCTCGTAATTCTTATCACCTCTAATGATCATCATCATTATCATCATCATCATTATTACTATCAGTATATTTACTATCAACACCACCAATATCAACAGAATCATCAATATCTACCACTTTTGTAATAAGGAAACTAAGATTACTTAAAAAGGAATAACACTCATCCGTCAAGTAAGAACTGAGTGACACTTAACTCCAACTAAAAACTGAGTGACACTTAACTCCAACTAAAATCTGAGTGACACTTAACTCCAACTAAAAACTGAGTAACACTTAACTCCAACTAAAAACTGAGTGACACTTAACTCCAACTAAAAACTGAGTAACACTTAACTCCAACTAAAAACTGAGTGACACTTAACTCCAACTAAAAACTGAGTAACACTTAACTCCAACTAAAAACTGAGTAACACTTAACTCCAACTAAAATCTGAGTGACACTTAACTCCAACTAAAATCTGAGTGACACTTAACTCCAACTAAAAACTGAGTAACACTTAACTCCAACTAAAAACTGAGTGACACTTAACTCCAACTAAAATCTGAGTGACACTTAACTCCAACTAAAAACTGAGTAACACTTAACTCCAACTAAAAACTGAGTAACACTTAACTCCAACTAAAAACTGAGTAACACTTAACTCCAACTAAAATCTGAGTGACACTTAACTCCAACTAAAAACTGAGTAACACTTAACTCCAACTAAAAACTGAGTAACACTTAACTCCAACTAAAAACTGAGTAACACTTAACTCCAACTAAAAACTGAGTAACACTTAACTCCAACTAAAAACTGAGTAACACTTAACTCCAACTAAAAACTGAGTAACACTTAACTCGAACTAAAAACTGAGTAACACTTAACTCCAACTAAAAACTGAGTAACACTTAACTCCAACTAAAAACTGAGTAACACTTAACTCCAACTAAAATCTGAGTGACACTTAACTCCAACTAAAAACTGAGTAACACTTAACTCCAACTAAAAACTGAGTAACACTTAACTCCAACTAAAAACTGAGTAACACTTAACTCCAACTAAAAACTGAGTAACACTTAACTCCAACTAAAAACTGAGTAACACTTAACTCCAACTAAAAACTGAGTAACACTTAACTCCAACTAAAAACTGAGTAACACTTAACTCCAACTAAAAACTGAGTAACACTTAACTCCAACTAAAAACTGAGTAACACTTAACTCCAACTAAAAAACTGAGTAACACTTAACTCCAACTAAAAACTGAGTAACACTTAACTCCAACTAAAAACTGAGTAACACTTAACTCCAACTAAAAACTGAGTAACACTTAACTCCAACTAAAAACTGAGTAACACTTAACTCCAACTAAGAACTGAGTAACACTTAACTCCAACTAAAAACTGAGTAACACTTAACTCCAACTAAAATCTGAGTGACACTTAACTCCAACTAAAAACTGAGTAACACTTAACTCCAACTAAAATCTGAGTGACACTTAACTCCAACTAAAAACTGAGTAACACTTAACTCCAACTAAAAACTGAGTAACACTTAACTCCAACTAAAAACTGAGTAACACTTAACTCCAACTAAAAACTGAGTAACACTTAACTCCAACTAAAAACTGAGTAACACTTAACTCCAACTAAAAACTGAGTAACACTTAACTCCAACTAAAAACTGAGTTACACCCAGCTCCAACTAAAAACTGAGTTACACCCAGCTCCAACTAAGAACTGAGTGACACTTAACTCCAACTAAAAACTGAGTAACACTTAACTCCAACTAAAAACTGAGTTACACCCAGCTCCAACTAATAACTGAGTGACACTCAACTCCAACTAAGTAACACTCATGCTTCAACAAAGAACTGAGTGATACTCAATGCCCAACTAAGAACTGAGTGACACGCAATACCCAATGTGGCATGTTAGGATGAAAGATGGACAGATAGAATGAATGAAAGTATGAAAGTACAAAAACTGCCCAGATAATCTGACTGAAGGTAGGCCGAAGGAAAATCTGCGGAAAGTGTAAATATAAGTTCCGCAGGAAGAAAACAGAGTGAGAATCACTGGCAGATCTATTTATAGGGATAATGGAAATTAACTGTCTCTTAGCAAGTTGAAAATCCTCTACGAAGTCTAAGAGCTAGTTGGTATCCAGGCCACTATTCCCTATGGCACTGAGTTATTTCGAAAGAGCCCCCATTTATTAAATACAAAGATGACATAGAGTATTAGACATCACTGTAACATGAAAGAAATGTCAGTAAAACTAACCTTGATTTTAGACAATTAAAATGAAATTTTACTGATGATAGCAAAATGTCATATGAATAGACTATGTATAAATCAAATGTGCATTATAATTTAGGATAATCAAAATGACTACAGTTCAATCTTGTATACACAGTTACTGAAAGTTCATCACAGTACTTATAGAATTTGAATTCAGGTCAGTTAAAAAAAAACATATTTGTAGCTCTTTATTTGGGCTTTCAGGATGTTGTTTCACTTGTTGTGTTTTGGTGACTGTTACATTGTTTCACTTGCGTTTTGGTGACCGTTACATTGTTTCACCTTTTGTGTTTTGGTACTGTTACATTGTTTCACTTGTGTTTTGGGGACCGCACATTGTTTCACTTGTTGTGTTTTGGTACTGTTACATTGTTTCACTTGTGTTTTGGTGACCGCTACATTGTTTCACTTGTTGTGTTTTGGTGACTGTTACATTGTTTTACTTTTTGTGTTTTGGTGACCTTTAAATTGTTTCCCTTGTGTTTTGGTGACTTTTACATTGATTCACTTGTGTTTTGGTGACTGTTATATTGTTTCACTTGTTGGGTTTTGATGACTTACATTGTTTTACTTTTTGTGTTTTGGTGACTGTTACATTGTTTCACTATTTGTGTTTTGGTGACTGTTACATTGTTTCACTTGTATTTTGGTGACTGTTACATTATTTCACTTATTGTGTTTTGGTGACTGTTACATTGATTTGCTTGTTGTGTTTTGGTTACTGTTACATTGTATCACTTATTGTGTTTTGGTGACTGTTACATTGTTTCACTTTTTGTGTTTTGGAGACTGTTACATTGTTTCATTTGTGTTTTAGGGACTGTTACATTGTTTCACTTGTGTTTTGGTGACTGTTACATTGTTTCATTTGTTGTGTTTTAGTGACATTTACATTGTTTTACTTTTTGTGTTTTGGTGACCGTTACATTGTTTCACTTTTTGTGATTTGTTGACCGTTACATTGTTTCACTTTTTGTGATTTGGTGACCGTTACATTGTTTCACTTGTTGTGTTTTGGTGACCGTTACATTGTATCACTTTTTTAGGATTTAATGACCGTTACACTGTATTACGTTTTATCTTTTGGTTATCGTCTGTAAGTTAAACACTCTAAAACTCAGACGGCACGTCCCCCCAAAACTCTACAGTTGTCTAAGACCTCAATGGCACGAACTCAAATATAATATATCAAATAGACATAGTGGCCGAGTGACAAGACCAGACAGTTTCTATTTCCCATGAGCTTGATATTCAGTGCCAATTCCATGACTCATTTTATACGTTGCTCTCCCTGTGCGCCTGAACATTTATTTCTAGGAGGGAGCCGGACAATTCTTCCTTTATTTAATTAAGGCTCAGAGTTTCATTTGGAGATTACAAGAACTATGCAATTCTCAGAAATAACAGTAACATAAGTTTCTTGGAAACCAATTTTCTGATTTCTTATTTCAGTATTTGTTATATCCCATGTTACATTCAATGTAACATCAATTCGGGGTTCGGCTCGAGTACTACAGTAATTGTTAGC